>OY759265.1:36579547-36937047 GCA_963662155.1 Lamellibrachia columna
TGGCTCTGCACGCTGACGAAATAGTGTGGTATTCGACCAATTTCTACGGTAGGTTTTCAGGACAGGAAATACACCTAGTGGGTACCTAGTACCTAAAACTCGGATGTTGCTTGACCAGGGCCCGGGGACCGACCAGCATCCGTCAGGCCTTTCCTTAGCTTAGGCTTAGCTTGGACTAGCTTAGCCTAAGCTAGACGACTCATCCTCCCCGTCAAAGCAGACTGTCCTGCGTGTTAGCTGCTTATTGTTGCTACTGGAAACTGTAACTTCTCTAAACGATAGACGATCGTTATGTTTCAGTAGCAGATCTTATGTTAAAACATTAAGTCGATGACTCGAGTGTCAATAAACTCTTGCCGGCTGAAGCCTGACTGAGGTCTGAGCTGAGTTAGTGAGTAACCTGAATTACTACTCAGTACTCGATCGAGTCTGATAATTCGTTGAAATGATCAACACATTGTCAGTTAGAATGTGCTTTAAAATAAATTCGATTGAAACGACATACCACAATATTTTTATTATCATTATATTAGACATAATTATTATAATAAGTTATTGGCCTTATTATGACATCAGTGTCAGTGATCGATCATAGAAGTTAATCAATTTTGATAACTATTTATATTTCTGTGATAAAATATATCGGTTACTTACACTGGCCTATTTGCTCCATGGGCTGGGAGCATAGCCATAGGCCATCGGGTCCCGGATGGTTCGGCCCATGACGGGTTCGGCCCAGGCCAACGGATGGTTTGGCCTAGTCGATTCGGCCCATGCAGACGGATGGTTCAGCCCATATCACTGTCGCTATTGAAATCAGCGACGGTCGATTCGGCCCACTCTAGCTAAGCGGCGGAAATCTAAGAATAGTCGTTTCGTCCCACGGCCTGAATCAATAAGAAAGGCGGAGCAGCGGAAATTATGATGGTGCACAGAAACAATCGTACCCGCTAATATAATAATAATGATCTGGGACTATTTATAAAAATATAGCAATATAAATAAATTAAAAGAAAGTGGTTGACATAATAAAGAAATGAACCAAATTCAAGTAATTAATGTTTAATGGAAACGTCCACGAATAAACGTAATAACTAGTTGAGTTTGTATTGTAATATATAATGTATTGACTTCATTGTTTGTGTGAGCACATTTTATGTGATCAAGCCCTTTGTGTGTTTAATGTATCTGATGTTTCATCATCAAAACTTGTTAACTGAAATGTTTGAAAGCGTGATTTCATAGTTTGTGTGAGCACATTTTATGATTTTAATCTATCTGGTGTTTCATCAGCAAAACGTGCTAACGTAAATGTTTGATAGCATCACTTCATTGTTTGTGTGAGTACGTTATATTTGATCAAGCCCTTTATTCAATTAATCGTCTTAAGTCAATTGAGCATATTACAATTTGCAAAGAGGTTTCATTAACGTTTTCGGCTCTATTGTCCCACGTCAGTAGCTGATTTCTAAGAACAGTAGTTTCAGCCCACGGCGTGATTCAGGAAAAAATACTTAATATGATTACGCACAGAAACATATTCACATGCTAATATAACAATTATCTCATAAAATAACAGAATACATACTTCATTTTGGATCATTAGTTTATTATATATATATATATATATATATATATATATATATATATATATATATATATATACATATACATATATATATATATATATTTGAAAACGGATGGAATTTCTGTCTTTATTAACAACTACCAAAACATAATTTTCCAAAACTACTACAACACGACATATATATATATGTCAGGTGACTGACAAAAATAACGACGCACATATATATATATATATACACACATGCATGCATGCATACATACATACAGGACGAACGCGTTATTTACAATCTGGGAGCGTCTCGTCAAGGGCGAACGTAATGATAGGGAAACGCTGCGTTCCTTGAGTCGACTGACAAAAATAGCGAACATAATAAAAACTTGGTTCGAAAACAATATTAATACTTTAGCGTACAATATTTCACTAAAACACGCAAACAGTTGAAACTAGGGAACGTAATAAATAAGTAATATTGGTTCTAAAACAATAATAATGTAGGGCATGGCGTTTCGTTTAAACACTGATACACTTGTAGCGTATAACATTTCGCAATTACAACACTCAATAAACAACAATTGACTCGAAAACAATAATACTGTAGCGTACAACAAGTCAACAGCATTTCGCTAAGACATGCAAACAGTTGAAAATAGCGAAGAATTCGTTAGTCGTTTTGGCCCACGGCGCCCGCTGGCACCGGTTGCATACACGGATGGTTCGGCCCATGCGAGCGAAAACACTTCACGGTTCACCAGTCACGCCGTTGGATGTTATGGGCCGAAACATTCGACACCCAGGCCATCGACCATGGTCCTCCACTCTTGTCTGTTTATGGCCATTTTCTCCACTTCTCTCCCAGTGACAGCATATCCCATCTTCTTTCTTTAATTTTCGGTATCTCCCTGCCAGGTATTTCTCGGCCTTCTTCTCTTCCCTTGTGGGTTCCATGTAAGTTCTTGTCATGTGATGCTTGTTTCTAGCTTCCTCAGTGTGTGTCCTATCCACCTCCACTTTTTCTTTTTGGTTTCGTTTCTACTGGCAGTTGTTTGGTCCTTTCCCACAGCGTAGTATTGGGTACTTTTTCTAACCAATTTAGGTGTAAGATTCTGCACAAGCATTTGTTGATGAAAGTCTGTATTCTTTTTAGTGTTTTTTTTTTGGTGTAATTCGTCATGTCTCCGAGCCGTTGAGGTACACTGACTTGATATTTGAGTTAAATATACTTAGTTTGGTTTTAAGCTTGATTTGTTTTCCAAATTTTTCTCAAAATGAGAAATGCAACTCTGGCTTTTTGTATCCTTGCTTTGATGTCTTTTTCTGTGCCTCCCCTCTTATTAAATAGGCTATGAAGGAGTCGGTTTCTTCCGGTGGTTCCCCCTCTTAGTGTGACTGGGTTGTTGTTATATATCAATGTTGACAATGAAAGACAAACAAAATAGGTTGTTGCCATGTTGGATTTTGCTCAATTTGCATACTTTGCTCAATGTGCATACTACTACGCCAATTGGCAGTGGTGCTGCGTCAAGCAGACTGGCAACTAATTATTTTGTATTCGTTATTTTGTTCGGTCATTGCCGTGAACCAGCAAGTCCTTTCAGTCCTTTCCACACCCAACTTCATCGACATCATAAGTCGCCATTATCAACAGAGTTAATAATATGAAGGCTTTCATTCGGCCGCAACTGAGAGACGGGGGAAGAATAGCCAATGAGAAGTTTTCTCTCTACCTATTATGTTTTTACTCATTGTCTTGTCATGATTTCGGACAAATAAGTTATAAAACGAGAGGGAATGAAATGCAGAATGAATATAATTGAAAATGATCGATCACACAAGACTGATTGATTCTTTGATTGAAAGCATGAACCAATCAATCGTCAAAAAAAATTATTAATCAGAACAGTAGTACTGCGCTGATTACTTAAGCTATTTATGCATCAATAGACCTGATTAGCGATGGGCTAACTGAACTAAGGAGGGAGATTTAATATAATAAACTATTTTATGTTTTTATTCAACACTTGGCATACTGGTGGCATTTCACAAATTTCAATTGCTTATCTAAACAACAACAATTAGGTATGGAACATTTGTAATATTCTATCAACTTTATTTAGGTATATGTTAACAAAACTGAACTGGTGTTAAAAAAAGTTGACTCACTAGATCAGTTAGTTAAAATTAAAGTCTTGTGCTGCAATATTTTATTTCTGATTCCTAATTTATTTGTGATACCTGATTAAAAAATTGAAGAATCATTGTGGTATATGAATGAAACTGTGCAGATCATGGCTATTGAGTAGTGATTTTGCTGGAATGTGATTTAAACCTCAGTTGGCCTCTGTTCCCTTAAATTTAGCAAGTACCAGGTAGTTGCTGAGATAATTATGAGATAGATGTCCGAAGCACTTGTGGTTGATTTTTCATTGGGTCAATGGCCAAGGTATATTTAATTTTGATGTTGCATCACCAAAAAAAATATTGGTGGGTATTTGAAAGCAGAAAGCATCAAATACTATGTAATTGGTCAGCTTCATTAATTCAGGTGACATACTTTTATTAATTATATTGCATACATTGAGAGAAGCCTTTTTTCTGGATTCAGCCCACTTTGTTTTGAAGGGCTTTATACTAATAAACCTCTTCACAAGTTAAGTTTATGACACTTTGTAGAAAAGGTCATCTGTCACCAAATTACCACTGGAACAGACTAGGGTCACCAAGTCATTATTTAGTCATGCCAGTGCTCATAAATGTCCTTGTTGCTGGCACAAAGTTAAAGGCTTTGTCTGTCAATCTGATAAACCAAGCCTTTCAGTCAGGACTTTCATGCTTACAAAGAAGGCTTTATGACATTGAGTGTGTGATCCATTTAAATATGGGTGACATGTTTCTGACTGGATAGAGATTGTGCCACTTGAGGGGAAGCCAGTTGTGACATCTGTTGGCCTGTGTGCATGTAGAAACCCCACTGCAGCTAGTAGTAGTACCAGTCCATGTCATAAACACATCCATTGTTTTAGTCATGAAATTAATCAAGCATTGTTGTCATAATCAAGCTGTGTTCTCTGTGGATTAGTATAAGCAAGACACACATTTAGAAACTTAAAAATACTTAAATAAAATAATTTTAGGCTTTTAAAATGCTTTAGTAAAAAAATTGAACCCACTTTTAAAAAGGGATTAAGTACAAATGAAAGCATTTTTTATATATTGCTTTCAAGCTCATAAAAATGGGCTGAAACTGTAAGCCCAAAGTTGGTTTGCCCTGTGTTTGGCTGTAGGAAATGACGTGTACTGTACATTTAAAGCAAATAAACCATTTTAAAACAAAAGGGTTTGGACTGACATTGCATGGATTATGACATAATATTCAAACACAAAATATGGTATCACGTCCGTGACCACTGTGGAATAATATGTTTATACATTTTTTTATAGTCACCTAGTCATTATAATATTATTAATGTAAATTAAATTCATTCTCATTAGGGCGAGTCTATTTCTTGAATGTGAATTATTGGGAAATGTAGGCATGATGATTAATGCATGTAATCAATTTTCATGCATGATGCCTTCTAGTTAGTTGTATACAACATAATATAGTTTGCTTCTACTGAATGACAATATTTACACTAATATAATATTTGTGGACAATAACATTTGCATAACATGTTTAAATAATGTAAATACAAAGTATGCAAAAAAAAAAATTAATTAAGCAAATGAACACTACATTATTTTGTGTTAATTTGCTTAATTATGTTGTGACATTCGAACTGTGTAGTGACATTCAAAATCTCTATAAAATTCAACCCGCTTTATGTTGGTAAAATGTATCAGTAGGAATTAATTGTACAATTATATATCAAAAAGTTACACAAACTTGAATTTTTCTGAAAATTTTTTGATTTGACATGGAATGGTCCAATATTGTTATTTATGGGTTAGCATGTAATTTAAATAAAGCTACTCCCAGAATGCATGCAAAATGAAAGAGTCACTGCTTGGGGCTTCGTGGCCTATTGAAGATGACTTCATGATGACTGCCTCTGACCCATTACCACAAGTCATTGGGAAAGAATAAATAAGGCATGTTGACATATAATATTATATGTTATTTATTAAAATGCTGCTTAAACGTGTTCAGTTCATGTTGTAGAGTACATTGAGACCTTGTTAATCCAAATACCTTGGTCCCCAATGTATGTGTCCAAATTAACAAGTTTTCTGGATAAACGAATCATAAAATTAAATAGGTATATTAGCATTAGGAAATTATGTTTCCATGAAATGATGTCTAGATGCTGAGGTGTCCAGATTAATGAGGTTTCACTGTAAATGTGCCTGACCCAGAATGACCTACCGTAGCTATGTCACAGACTCACTGGAACTTTTAAAATCATGACTAAAGACATATCTTTTTAAGAATGCATTTGCAGATCATGTATAGTTTTTTAGATTTATAGATTTAATTTATAGATTATATATACTCTCAATCGAGAGAACCTGGTTTCAAATCCCACTGCAGTCGTTTCGAACCTTTGGCAAGTTTGACCACCCCACATTACCACAGTTCACTCAGCTGTATAAATCAGTACCTCTTAATACAGACAGTTGTGGATATGTGAACGAATAGTCTATGTGCAGTAATTGCAGTGTGGCTGAATGCTTCTCAGAGAAGTTGAAATGCACTTGGAAATCGGAATGAACAGGTCTGCCATGGGGTGAAGTGTAAAGTGGTTTGAGCAGTCCTAGGGACTGGATACCGCGCTATATAAGAACTTACCTTTATAGTTACATGCTTTATCTCTTATTACATTTTCGTTATTACTTGTTATTACTTGATCAATTTTAAAGCAGTTTCATTTTCATATGACTAGTTTTAAATCTTATATTCAGTAGTTTTTTCTTAGTGTATTTAGCCGCTACTTTATTTTAGTTTTCTTCTTTATACATTGATATTGAAGTGTAGTATTCTATGACTTTTAGTAGGTATGCCACATTATTATATAAATTTTATATTGATTTATGAATTTAATTATAGTAATTTATTTTCTCAATGTTGAAATCTTCTATTCAGTAGTTCTTTCTCACAGTGTATTTAGCCACTACTTTATTTTTTTGTATACATTGATATTTAAATTTGGTATTCTATGACCCTCCGGCCTGGGGTCTATTATATTGCAATGTAGTAGATTATTATTACTTAGTCTTCTTTCATTTACTATTACTATTACATGCTGAAGGCAATGTAATATATTACTATTACATTTCAAGCTATTACTATTACATTTTCCATCGGAACTATTTTCTTTTGATTAAACATTTAACATACTTAATCACTTACGTAGATTAAAATTAACTGATGGGAAATTAATTAAATTACAATTAACTCTTAAATTTCCCAATTAAATTAACCTCGCACAATTCCAGTCCGATGTAGAAGTTTCATATATTCATTGGAATGAAACATAAAATCAGTGTCACTGTCACATAACACAGTCTGATTATCCCATAGTAGACCCATACTGCTCGGCTGCTGCTTGGTGGACAGTTAATTATTGGCTCAAGGATAGGATGTTTTTCACACTTTTGGTCAATAGTGTGCAAGCTAGCTACCAACTGAAAAAAACTCTGCAAACATTAACATTATCTTCTGTCTACCTACCAACAACCTGTCAAATATCACGCTCCACAGTTAACTGGACATTTGTAATAAGACCTAGTGTAAATAGACTTTTTACAATTTAAATTGTACATTGAAACTCAAAGTTCCTTTCAGGACACCCCTCAGTTCTTTTACAATCATTGAAAAAACTAACCCACCAAAATGTTATAGGAATTGATCGTTCAGGGGGTAAAAGCCCCTCGATTTTGTTCAAACATTACCCAGCATGGCAGGCTGGCAGCTAGGGTTGGGAGATGGCAATGATTGATTGATTGATTGATTGATTCAGATGTTAAAGACAGTCTGTTTGGTGCTGGAAGCCTGGCACCCTTATCCTGCTTCAGTGAATGAATGAATATGCATGTGTGAAAAGGATAGATGGCTGGTTGATCTGGCTTCAAATTACAAATTAGCCATGCAGCAGTCACACTGAACATGATGCTTGTCCAAGTCTCAGTATGTCAAAACACATAATTTATAGGTCATTATTTTCAATGAAATTGAATTTTGGTGTGATTGAAATGTTCAATTGTAATAGCAAAGTAAAAGCTCAGTTACTATTACTTTGCTTTATATTACTATTACATTGCTATTACAATTATGTATGTATGTATGTAACTATGTATGTATGTATGTATGTATGTATGTATGTATGTATGTATGTATGTATGTATGTATGTATATATATATATATATATATATATATATATATATGCATCATTATTATATTGATTTATGAATTTTATTATAATAATTTATTTTATCAATGTATTTTAAGCATCTCTGAACAGAAATCATATCCGGATATACAGCGTTATATGAATAAAAGTTATTATTATTTTGTTTGTTGTTTGCAGAGAAACTGCTTGAAGGATGGGAGAGGGCAGAAACGAACACAGGCTGTCTCTACTACATCAAGTAAGTAGGGTTCAGCTTGAAGCACTGGTTAGTGGAGATGGAGCAATTGTACAGTCATACTCAATAATTGTTGAAATTTTTGAGTAATGTCACTCATACTCAAAGTACACCTGTAGTTGTAATTGTAGTTGATAACATTGCAAAAGTAAATTTTCTTGTGCATATTTCTGTCAATTACATTGTTGTAATCACAATTACATGCGAAAGTAAGTGTCATCAATTACAATAATTTTCTAAGTAATAATAGTTGTAATCCTACTCATGAATTTTAAAAGTAATCGTTATCGACACATTTGTGGTGCAATCGCCCCATCCCTGCTGGTAAGGCATAGTCAGCTGTGTTGGAAAATATATTTAGATGTTTAGAGGAGTGGGTAAAGTCATGAAATATGTTATGAAATTGGGCAGTAATGACAGTAAAACATCCTTGAATGGGTTGACATTCCAGTTTCTTGGAATGTAATATTTGATACGGTAATTACCTCTTCAGAAACTTTTAAAAGAATACAATAACTTTCTTGAGAGGTAATTACCGTGTCAAATAACAATAAAATAGTTTCCTCAGGACTGTTGTAGATTTTTATTATTACAACATTTTAATAACATAGCATCAAGTAATATAAATTAAGTGCTCCAAAATATGCATATTTACTGACTGAAACATTATATACTGTGAGAGAAAATATTACCGTAATACACTAGGGTGGTCCTTATTTTTGAAGTTTTGAATTTCCATTGGGCCACCCTCTCATTTTATTACATATTTCAGGCCTCAACATTAACACTGGCCCACTGGCACTGCGCCTTTTTGGGGCTGTTGGGCCAGTTCGGGCCACAAGATTCCATATTTTACTGGCCTGGTGGGCCAACATAGTGTCAGGGAGGAGAAAATCATGCAATGTGTATCTATCTTTGTTGTCACGGTATACGTCGCATCTAGTACAACGCCACACTTCCCACCTCAGCAGCAGTAAATGACCTGGCTTTCATCAAGGCATTTTCCTTCAGTGTCAATTAAAGAAGTTTAAATTTTTCTAGTAACTTTTTATTCATATGTGTGGTGTCGTAGAAACGTGAATAGGGCGTTATGGGTGCCTGTGGTTGTGATCTTCAACCTTTGTTAGAGACCCCTGAACGATCAATTCCTATAACATTTTGGTGGGTTAGTTTTTTCAATGATTGTAAAAGAACTGAGGGGTGTCCTGAAAGGAACTTTGAGTTTCAATGTACAATTTAAATTGTAAAAAGTCTATTTACACTAGGTCTTATTACAAATGTCCAGTTAACTGTGGAGCGTGATATTTGACAGGTTGTTGGTAGGTAGACAGAAGATAATGTTAATGTTTGCAGATTCAAACAGTGACCAGTACATGCCCTTTTTTGTGGATGTTCTCATAACCCACCAATATGTTCTGGCACAATGACACATTTAGAAATTGTCCATCTTGCTCAGAAACATAACACTGATATATATTTATAAAAAAGATATGTTCTAATGTAACACGGTATCCAGTCCTTGGGACTGTTCAAAGGGCTTTACATTTCACCCCCGTAAATAAACCCATGTTGTGAGATTATTTAAATGATTATTTTACAGCTGTTCAACCTAGCGATTAAAGAATGGTCTGTGACAATAAATACATAATTAATATTACTCATTGTTAATCTTGTGATACTATGTGATATATTTCAGTCACAAGAGGGAAAAGACACAATGGAACCACCCCATTTATGTGAAGATAATGGAAGAACTAGGTACACACGTCTTATTTATTTGTAGAACTTATGTGAATTTTATTACTGACATATAATAAACATATTTATGTAGAATAATCCTTAATCAGTAGCATGTTTGAAAAACTATTAGGTTTTGCAGATGTTCAGTATTTGTAAACAATTTGAATCAACTGTTTATGGTAGTTCTCTATCTGCTTGGCTTAGAGCCACATAGTTTTTTAACTCATTCGTTACAAAGACTACCCACACAAGTTGATTCTATTTGAAGAAACTTTCATTCAATGAGCCTTAGTTGTGACTTGTTTAAAGAAATGAAAAGTTGAAAGAATGAGTCTAGGTCATGCAATACTGCTTGAATAGCATTGCGTGCACTTCTGTAGCCCGCATTGTTAGTGGTGTCTCATTGACTTTATTGTCCAGAAAATCACTGATGCATGGAGCTGTTTAGTGATATATAACTACAGATGATACTGATAGGATTGTGTACGTACAATAACAGTCGTTCTCTTCAAAAAGAACCACCCTTTGGCCAGAGCTTTGTCAAACGGAGGTACATTTTTGGGGGTTTCCAGTAGCAAATCATAACAACAAAATTGTTTGTTACCAAGCTTCTTTAGTTTGTTACCAAGCTTCTTTAGTTTGTTACCAAGCTTCTTTAGTTTGTTACCAAGCTTCTTTAGTTTGTTACCAAGCTTCTTTAGTTTGTTACCAAGCTTCTTTAGTTTGTTACCAAGCTTCTTTAGTTTGTTACCAAGCTTCTTTAGTTTGTTACCAAGCTTCTTTAGTTTGTTACCAAGCTTCTTTAGTTTGTTACCAAGCTTCTTTAGTTTGTTACCAAGCTTCTTTAGTTTCTTTCTCTAAAGTGGATTACAAAATGTACATATTGTTAGCTGTAAAGTTTTAATTATATGTGTTGCATATTTTTTATTTGTAGCTGACATGGATGGAATCAAATATGCAGCGTACCGGACATCTATGAAGTTGCGGTTTCTGCAGAAGCGATTTCGTTGTAAGTAATTTTCTGCAAATTAAGTGTAGCGATTTTTCAGTTAATAATAATGGATTTTTAGTACATTCTTACAAGTCTGACTACTCACTTTTCTGTAATTTATTTTTTTGCTGAATGTTTGGTGCACTAAATGTAAAATGGACTGAAGTTTGCTGCAGTAAGTATGTTATGTTTACAGTGGACCTTGTAGACATCCATGTTGTGCGCAGTGTGTTTGAGCGTCATGGCTATGTGGGTTGTATGGTCAACACGGTCATTGACAGCACTGGCCTCTATAGTCTGCTTGTGGACGTGTTCACCATGAGTCGCAAGTGTTCCGTGAGCAGTGTTATGAGTCAGTTGAACGCAGACACGGCGGCAGAGTTACTGCTCAATCTCCTACTCAACCTCTACGATGTGTGAGTTCTGCTTCCATCTTTTCAATGCAATACAATGTGAAAACGTCTATCATGTCAAAATCCTCAGAAACCCGAGTGCATCAAAATCAGAGGTGCATCAAAATCAAAGAGTTAGGCCATCTCAAAATTGGTATACATTGTTAAAGAAATTTGTAAACAGATGGATGGATGCAGTTTTGTACTGTTTAAATGTGAGGGAGGCTACATTGTTGTAATTGTTTAGTCTTGTCACAGTATTATAAGAAACTGTCTGCATTGTTGGCATTCTAGCAGTATGACATGGCTTCCTGTGTATGTATTTACATTCGTATCTGCCATATTGAACCACACGATCAGCATAAATATTTTTGGAAAACCTAGATTGAATTAATTCATTGCATATCCGTGATTCCATGACAATGGTTTCTATTTGTAACCTTCCCAGTTGGCTGCCATTTTGTAACATAAGATGTGCTGTCATCTGGCGCCTACATGTTGAAATAGTACCACCTAACTTAAGTGAAACTATGCTTTCTGCAATATTGAAAAAAAGGGGGATGCACTGTTTTCATCCTCTTGTGAAGACTTGGACAATATACAGCGTATATGCAACTGTGTTGCCACCTTGATTTTTCAAATATATCTTATGTGTTGGATTTTTAGTATATCCTTTATAAAATTCTTGGTGTTAATTTATCTGTGTACACTTATTTCAGTGAGTGGTCAATGCATGTGTTTGTGCTTGCAGTAATCGCACTGGCTGTGTGCGAGTGCCGTCGGTGAAGGTGGCTCTGGTGCTGCTCAGTGCTGCACGCCTTATGGAGAAGTACCGATGTGAGTAGGCAAACTGTCATATACACATCACCATGTATAGTAAGCTTGGGCTATAAAACATGTAAGGTTATTCTCACCCATTCTACATTATGTGACTTATAAAGCTGTTCTGCTTTGCAAGAAGTTACGTGATATAATTACGGTAATGCTGTAACATACCTGTCTATACTTGCCATGATTGAACGTGGTACTAGAACCAAACTTGCCCTCAACAATTCAGGGTTCAGTGAGTACAGCTGGAGGCAATATGCTCAGCTGCAATAGTAGAATCAGTCGTGAATGTCTATAAATAAGATGACATTTACCATCTATGTAATGTTGAAAGGCGATTTCACTTTCTTAATTAAATCATCTGCATTGTGGAAATACGATACAGCATTAGCCAGGGAAGCCATGTGATGTGTAGGGAAACAAGTCTTGCAACATGGATATGTTTTGTATCTAGAACATGAGGGCATTTTAAAGGTGCTTATTGAGAAGTAAGGAATATATTATATGGAGGTAGTATGTTTTGTTGTATGCTGAAAGTCCTGATGACCTGTCTTGTAGATTTGTTTGGCCAACTAAGTGATTCAAGCAATCACCTGTCACGCAAGGTGATGGGGATATTGCTACATGACATTATGCAGGTAGAGAAGTTGATAATTTTCTTAGATTGTATCTTTATGTTACACTGGTATATTTAAGTTTTGTACTGATGTCAATGTGACTAATATCACAGCAGTGATTACTTTGATTTGTGCATTGCTCAGAGCAGCAGTTAAATTGTCAAAAGATACACTTCATAAGTCTAATGCCATAAATGAAAAAAATAAGGTTGATGAATTGTGTAACATTTTTAAAACAAAATTTGCTTTTGAGTGAATTGTTAGCACAAAGGTATGTATATTATACCAGCCAAACATGTAATTTAGTTGCTAGTTAACCTACAGGGTACAACAGGATATATATTGCTATTAGTTCTTTAATATCAGATTTCAATCCAAGATTTTGTTTCTGAATGAAGTCATGCTTGGGCAATGTGTCTTTGCTGATGATGCAGTGGAATGTTCCGAACGCTGAAATGTTCCATTCGGTTGTATTGTAGTTGCCGGAACTGCTGAACGAGGGCGCTGTCTTTGGAGGACTGAATGTGGCTCCAGCTGTTGACAGCTGCTTCTCAGCGGTTTGTAGACAGTTCTTTCTTTTGTAGAATTACAGCAAGAGAAGAACAGATATGTAATTGAATTGATCAAGCACTCCAGATTGGGGGAGAATGAAAGATGGCGAGAGGGTGCGGCCGATAGAAAACTATGGAAAGAAAGAACAGAAAGAGTGGCTCAATATTATTTTACCTGACCCTCACCCCTGTACAGCAGAGAACAAGGAGGAAGAGCATATAGTCATTTCATTCGGTTGAGCACAGTCATTTCATTTGGTTGTTAATCATTTTGGATTTGGTGTTAATCATTTTTGAAGTGTTGTATCAAAACAAATTGTCTATTGTTATGGTATTTTATCACTACAATATATATATAGTAAGCAGACTTGTGATTGTTCTGTTGTTATGCATTGTTCTCCAATTGTAGGCCTGGAACTCTGTCGGCATCACTGAAAACGAGTTCACCTCGTGGATGCTGCTGGAACCACAGACTGTTGTCTGGCTACCCACAATGCACCGCCTCGCTGCTGCAGAAACAGGTCAATAAATATATGAATTATATATGCTGGATTTTTATTGCATTTACCATATATAATAAAACAATAAACAAACATAATTGTTAATAATCACATGATGATGACCAATTACGTGATAGTGTATGTTTCCCAAAATGTTCCGCAGAGTTTTGTTACATTGCTTTATATTCCACCTGGACAGTTCCGTCGCCATCATACTGTTTTATTGCATGTGTTATGTCTTGAGCCACTCAGCACTTTGACACTTTTCACATCTCTATCTGCCAGCTTGTTATTACTTACACTGACACCATTATATCATGACTGGATGTATAGGCGTTTGCTTGTTGGCACTGTCACGAACGGTACAAATCTACGGTTAATGAAACAATACAGGAGCTGTTATGAACTTTGGTGATTCATGTGTTCAATTTAGGTGTAAGTATCTTATCCAGTGCATTTGTTTTTTAATGATATATGTAAGTTTAATTTTTCTGATTTAGTGAAACACGAGGCCAAATGCAGTGTGTGCAAGATGTTGCCAATCGTTGGCTTCAGGTAAGTAATTTAATGTGGTTTGATGTCATGTTCAAAAGAAATTGAAACACAGTAGTGCTCTGACTTGAACTATGTATATACCTCGCACTGTTCTTGTTGCTAAAACTAAATTAATGATCATCCGTTATTGGTTCTTTGTGTTACGTTGGCAGCCTCAGATGACATGCAGTGTTTCTTGTCGAATGGGTGGATTTAGAAGTTAGATCTTGCAGTGGATTCAAGTGCAAGCCTCACCCTCATATTGTGGGGGTTGACAAGACTGCAGTTGAGATACAAAAATAACTGTGTTGTTGCTATGTGTCATGTGTTATATGTCTACAGTGACACATTGTGTATCTTGTCTCTAGGTACAGATGTCTCAAGTGCTTCAACTATGACCTGTGTCAACACTGCTTCTTTACGGGCCGGGTCAGCAAGAAGCACAAGATTCACCACCCTACCCAGGAGTACTGTCTCATGGTCAGCTGGTCTTCTTTTTCTAACACACCCACTGTAACTGGTGCCAAATGTGTAGGGAGTTCTATTTTATAACTACTTGGATGCTATTGATCAATGTATGCAGGCTTTAGTAATACAACTCCAGAGCTCATTATAAAAAAATTTACAGGCAATATGAGGTATAAGTACTATTGAGAAATGACAGGAATTAGGAAGTCTGTTACATCACTGTACACAGCGTCAACAATAATTAATCTATTTAATTCTGACATATCTACCATACATACCTAATTTGTCCCCAGAGCAATATTTGTAGAAGGATCACTGGCTTGTTATAGAAAGTCAGTTAATGTAAAGCCATTATTTGACACAGATAGGTGCTTGTGATTGAAGACAGATATAATTTCTAAGTTTAAGCTCTTGTTACTGCTTTCGGAGATTCTTTAGCAGAACTAGTCAAATGTTCCAGTCAGCAACATCAGTAAGACTAGATAGATATCTTACTGGAAGATTCAGTCAGCACACGCCACATCAGGTATGTGACTGTGATGTTTCAAGATCCAAGGAACAACTCTGGGTATTTTCAGGCGTCTGTGAAGGAAGATACTAAGGCATTTATGCGGACGATACGCAACAATCTAAACAAGAAACACAGGCACAAGAAGAAGGCCCACTACCTGCCAATCTATGGCACTGACCAGCCATACAGGCAGGACGAGTTGTGAGTGTCAACAAAATAGTGTCTTCTTGGATCTCCGATGAGTGACTATCCACTTTTGGCGGGGGGGTCCTGGCAAGATAAGAGGAAGCCAAAAACTGTAGAGAGAGAAGGAAAAAGTAAATAAATAAAGAAAAGAAAAAGCTGTTTGATTTATGGGACTCTTGACCCAAAGGGTGAACAGTGCGTGCTACCACTGATGTACCTGGCAGGTCATTCCAGTTCTTTAGGGTGCTTCAGAAGAAGGATGACTGTCGAATGTGTCGATATATCAGGAAATATTTTAACAACGTAAAATGTAAACCTAGATTTACCCAGCCTATGCCATAAATGTATAATTCAGACACCAGTACTATTCATGTAACAAGTATCTTCGCTGGCACTAAATAAGATGACGAATATAGCATGTAGCCGAATGGATTACTGACACTTCCTATGGTTTATTTATTTGGTGTTATGGTTAGCAAGCAGTGTTGTTCTCCCAGAATGCTTTGTATATGTACAGATGTGGTTGTTTCTCTTGCAGTATCGAGCCCCTGGACACCCAAGCTATGCTCGGGGACTTGTCTGCGCAACAAGTTGCAGCAGACTCAGCTAGTTCTCCGAGGATATCAAAATGTCTGCAGACAGATATTGCTGGCAAAAATATACAGGTAAATAGTGAATTAATTTTTTTCAATGATACAGCAGCGATTACTGAAATATGGAGAATTTTATATCAGTTGTCAGTGATGAACATAACTGAATATGTTCTTCTATTTGTTCTGTGTGATAATAATGATATTAAGAAAACTTTTTCACCTAAATCCTCAGAAACCGGGCTCAGGAGTGCATCAAAACAAAAGGATTATTCAATTTCAAAATCAAGGCAGCGTTAAAGTTGTCAACAGATGGTAGGATATGCTAGGGAGGTAAGGAGGTAAGGAGGTAGGGAGGTAAGGAGGTAAGGAGGTAAGGAGGTTAGCACAGTTAAAAAGTTTTGAACCTGGGAGAAGCAGGAAAGTTGGATTGACACCCAGAAGTGTAATTTCTCCAAATGCTGCCACATGGGTGCAGGGGTATAGCTACCCATAAGTCTGTGCACTAGTAGAAATTGTTACGATGTAGTAAAATTGCATACCTACTAGTCCGTCTGTCTAGGAAAATAAACTAGTGCAATGCGTGATGCCATGAACCGTACAATGAACAAATGTCTGTGAGTCGACAGTCACTGCTGATTCGTATGACATGACATTTTAAAATGGAAGTTTTTTAGGTATGGCTAATGAGTAGCAATTGGCAGCGATTTTTGGCGAGAACATGTATTGCTAAATTCTTATTATATATTTTATATTCATTTTGTTTATTCTTTGATTCACATATTCACATACCCGTGTTTGGCAGGACGCTGGTGTGAGAGGCGACAGGGAGCATCAGGAGATGGAAGCCATCATCTACAAACTGGAGGATGAGAACAGGTGCAAACACCAATAACTAGTTACTTGTTCACACCTGCATCAGGTCATAATATAGGTCATGTGTCAACTAATGGATTTGACCAATCTCGTTGTCAGCTGGTGGAAGCATCAAGGCATCATTTGCATTAGCATTCCAAATATTGTCACATGTTAAAAGCTCCTTTTAACTAATTCCAGTTTAATTATCACATTTTTAATTCCTTTAATACCTATGCAGACAACACCAAGCAAACAATTAATTGTCACAGTTGACCAGGGATATCTTGTATGTTCACAAGCTTGAAAAATTTTATTTTATTATTTCACAAGCTTAACAAATGACATTTATGCTCACAGTAATTTAAAAAAAAAATTATTTGTATAGCATTGCCATTTACCAAAATTTTCCATAATTTTTCTGTATAGTGGATTGATCGATTGCATCGAGTCTGGAAGACATATGCCCTTGTGACCCTTGACCTACTTGTAGGGAACTCCTGGATGAGTTGGAACGCACTCAGAGTCAATCGTATGCCTCGCACCGCTCCTCTCCTACTGGCTCCGACGGCTCCAGAGACTGGCTCCATGAGGAGAATGAGCGATTGGCGGCGAGACAAGAGGTGCTGGAGTCTCACAACAGACAGCTGGAGCAACAGCTCCACCGACTCCAGCAACTTGTCAAAGAGGTACGGCTCCACGGGGAGGGTGGGGAGATGAGACAAGTGAAAAATGTAATCAAGGAGAGAGCTTTAATGAAACTAAATAAAATGTTGTTAGTAGTAATGATATTTAGAGTTATTGAAAGTTTACATTTATTTATGCATTTATTTTGACAAGGATCCATACATAAGGACTGCTGTACTTTAGGCATAAATGTTTACCTGTACAATATGTACTGATCAAAATACCAATAATGACACAGTGGACTCTACATAATAGAATGCACGGCGTCATATATAAACCCATAAGATCATTCAGATTGTTAAAGCTAACATGTACGTGTCCTTGTGTTATGATCCATTGAGCTGATATGACTGTCTGTGTTCAGCGAGACGTCCTGATGTCGCCGGTGACTGTACCAACGACACAATCGCCGTGCTATCGTCTCCCCCCGGAGTCTACCAGCATGTCAGCCACGCCCTATCCCTTGCCACCAGCATACCACAGACTGGTGGCGCCACCTACACGCAGCACCCCGATCGTGGCTGACTCAGCCCCGCAGCGGTTGACCCAGACCCCTGGTGGAATCTCGGAGATCTCAAACATAACACCCCTTGGCAATCGGTCAGGTCATGCTCCAGCGGACTTGAATGGCCTCGAGTCTGGACGATATCCATCCCCAGGTGGAGGATCTCAAAACTATCTCGAAGACGAAACATCTCATGGCTTGACTGACCCGTCGCTAGGGCGCACACGGTTCATGTTGCCTTCGCCAAGGAGCTCTCATCGGTTCCAAGATGAGGAGGCGGAGCTTCAGGAAATGATTGACAAGTTAGATGCTGTTTATCCCGATGATATGTCACATTCTAGTAAGTAGACATTTGGCATTGTTAGACTTAATCGTTGATGAAGTAAAATTATTACTTAGAATGAAACTTCTATGGCGCCTAAATCTTCGAGAACCTGAGCTCAGAGGTACAACAAACCGTTAAGCATGATATCATGAACAGGGACGTGCAGAAGTCATCATCTAAATGAAGGGACCACAACGCATTTAGGGGAAAATGTAATTTTGAAAAAATACCTCTGGATACTTTTGTGGAAGGTAGCTATAGTTTCAGATCAGATAACTTTAATTTTTCATTTCCATGGTGTGTTTAATTTACCTGGTAGAGGCTTTCGTCAACGTATCATGTTGACTTCATCAGTACCGATGACGCTGCATGACGTCATCGTACACGTGAGGTAGTTTCAGATGATTTTTAAATAAAAAAAATACTTTAAGATGATTTTAAAGTGATGGGGAGTTCTTTCCAGATTTTGGGCACAGCTACAGAGAAAGTGCACTTGCCCAAGTCAAGCTTAGTTTGGGGAACAAAAAGTTGTGAGATACCAGCAATATTTAGCAATGTTTGTGTAGACTACTGTTCCAACCAACTGCTAGGGAAGACCACATCTGAATAGTTGATTTGCTTATGTTGCTGCAGCCTACGACACAAATGGTACAATGGATGAGATGTATCGGGCAGCAGGGCGCATTGGCGAGGCATTCCATGAGTTTGTGGCACCCTCTGCTGCTCGGACAGGCAAGTGGAGCTTCATAAACTTCATTCACTTTGACTTAATGATGGCAGATGGATGAAATTTATTTATATGCAGTTTGTTTTACCCAGATATGAGAATTACAATGTCACATTTCTAGTATTTTCAGTTTGTTAATATATTAAAACACAATCCTCAACTGATTTAGCCTATCGCGAATCCAGTTCATTGACGTCCTAAAAAAAATTTAATAGTCATTAGATATGGTAAGGCTTAAAATATTAGATATCCAAAATGGTGAACAATTTATGGGATCAAGGCTTATCATAGGCGTGACCATCCTCTCGTCGATCACATGACAAAGTTATGAAATTTCACCAACGGCAAAATTCATGAGTTTTCAGCGTTTCTAATTTCACTACAATAACTGCTGGCTCAAGCATTAAATAATTTTATAGTTTGTCTGATGATTTCACAAAGACTACGTATAAGAGTTGCACAAACGAGCTAGCATGTCGTAGTGGATTGTACGTAGGTTTGAATTTCCGCAAAATTAATTGAAATAAAATGAGCAAAAAAACGAATCGAGGAGGCACCTTTAATTGAGGAGGCACCTTTAATTGAGGAGGCACCTTTAATTGAGGAGGCACCCTTAATTGAGGAGGTACCTTTAATTGAGGAGGCACCCTTAAGGTTTATTCATATATTGACACTTCTTGAAATTCTTTTTTTCTGACAGGGAACATTTGATGAAATTGGTACGTTGTGAATACATATTGATGTTTGCAGTTTGTTTTGTTCACTGTTTACTTGTCACTGAGTATTGGATGTTGGCAGCTAGAAACACTGTAGTTACACCTACACTGTGTAGTTACACCTACACTGTGTAGTTTTAATATGATTTCCTTTTTCGTTAGTAAAGTCGAACTTCAGTTTATGATCACCCTGGCGCAGTCCCAAATAATTTCCATGGTAAAGAGTAGGACATTAGATTTTACAGAAAAACATGGCAGCATGGGCTTTGATGCTAACAATTGTTTGTTCTACAATCGAAGAGCTTGATTGGAGTAGTAGGTGTGGCAAGACGTACCTGGGCAGCAAGACAGGCAAGCAAAAGCCTTTTAATTGGCAGATGATCGATTGACAATAACTTCTTTCTGTAGCCAATGACGCTAAATTAACCGATAATGGAATATAATTACAGACCAACATGAAGTGGAGCTAATGACTGGAGCTAATGTGTAGTAGAGCCAACGTCGCTTCCATTATTACATGTATCTACAGTTGTGTACATAACTAAATTCCATGTTTTTATAAATCACATTGCATCAGTGTACTTGCTAAATGTGCATTGCTCTTAAAAATTACATTTATCTATATAGCAATTTCCCAATTGCCATGATGCTTGGGGATAACGAGACAGTGTGGAGGATGTTCAGGGGACTGAGGTCGTTTCTGTTGATGTTAATCAGCCCGGTGTAGCACCATACAGGCATGAACCAGCTGTGAAGAGGTCAGACACTGGCAGCAGTCTGGCTGTTGATAGCGTTGACCCTGTTGTGGCGATACTCATAACTTGGTGTACATATTGGCGTCTCTTTTAAGAAATTGACGTCTTTTGAAGCCGATGTTCCTCTGCATTTATCCCTTAAAATCGTCAGGTGTCACAACATGTGTACCACAAATGACACTATTCGCCGTACCATTGGTCTAGTCTGACCTCCTCTTTTGGACAAAATGTTCCCATTTCTGCTGAAAAATCAGGTCTCTGAGAAAGCTGTGCATCGAATTGCCACTGTGTTCCACAACACATCTTTTCACCACTTTTACACGTCAAAGAGGGATATGGTTGAAATATAACCAAATACAATCCAGTGGCCTAGAATGTCAGATCTGGCTGAGGGGAGATGTGTTCTAAACGTGATGTAACGAATCTGCTCCTTGTGGCATTTCCGGAAAACAGACATTTCCATGTTTAGACTATGACCTGTCACTGTGAAAGATCTATTTTATAAATATTTTGGACACAATGTAACATCAGATTTGCCATAACATTGAAGAACACATATACAAATATATTTATATAGTTTTTATGTACATTTATTTGAACAAGGTATGGCCTTTAAGGTCACTTTGGCCCAGTCCTATGGGTGACCTTAATAGTGAGGTTCGACTCTACTGTTATTGTTATATTGGTTCGAAGTGATATTTATTTGGACGATGTGTCTGCATGGTATTGGTATATATCAAGAATAATCACATTGCACTGTGCACATGATATTTTTAGTATGCTTTAAAATTTTATTATGATTATATATATATATATATATATATATATATATATATATATATATATATATATATATATATATATATATATATAGACATAGGATCCTATTTTACGTCTGATAGAAAATTGCCCTCCTGGTGTGCATTCCTAATATTATATATATATATATATATATCTATATATATATATATATATATATATATATATATATATATATATATATATATATATATATAAAATAGTGCATTTCATTTAGGAAAATAATGTTTGGCATAACATTTACAATATTATGCAAATGCAAGGTTAATGCACAAAAAACCAATAATATTATTTAATGCTGTTTCACTTGCCAGTTTTTAGTTTTGTGTATGGTTCCAGAACATGCTGTACATTTGAATACTTTTTTGCATAGACTCACCAAAACAGGATGCAAAGGAGGGTGTGGACATGAAGGAAACATCACATGCACGTCATGGTTCCGTCTGCCCTTCAAGGGAGCATGAAGTGAACAGAAACACATCTGATAATGACCATTCTTCAAGGGAAGATTCCGTTGTTACAGACAAGAGGGAACATTCACCAAACTTTGATTCTAAGGATACTTCCGTTTCTTGTCACAATGCCCCATCTGAAGATAAACCTTCAGAGAAATAGGCAGAACAGAACGTGAGACAATAATCAAAGAACTGGTAGACATGATGCTGAACATTTGATGCAAGGTGCTTCATACTTCCACATATCAGTCCTATGAATAGGGCTATTTGATCTCCTTTAGTGTAACTGCTTTCATGATTTATGGGAATAATCAAAATATAGTTATTGTGTCATTTAATGTGTCCAGCAGTCTGTTGTGCTGTCTACAACTAGGTAGAGACTGTTTGTTAGTTTTTGTTTGTCTTGTCTGATCTTTACAGCATAGCCAGTTTGTCGTTTTACATGTCATAAGTGTAGTGTTATTTTATTTATTTTGCCTACTGTTATATATATTTTTGTTTTCATATAATTATATACGAGTACATATTATCAGTGTGCTCAATGTAAATGCAAGTTTGTCCGGTGTACATATATACGTCTTTTATACAACTTGTCTCTGCAGCTGTATATAAACTGTATAAAACTGTGTAGCACCTTAACAAATTTGTCTTGTCTTCTTTGATAAGAAAACAACAGTAAAATATTTTAGTAAAATGTTTTAGTTAACATATCAACCTCTCTCTTCCGTATGTCTGTTCTACACTGGCCAGCCTCCTCAAATCTCTACCAGTGTTCCATCCTCTTCTCATTCTGCTCTCCCTCAACTCCTCCGTCTCTGCTTTGTTTCCCCTGCTCCCATATCCCCGTCCCAACCTTTCCTCTAGTGTCCAAACTCAGTTGGGAAACTATAAAGGGTACACTATGGTTTGGGAATCTATAAAAGAGCACACTGGTTTGGGAATCTATAAAGGGTACAGTATGGTTTGGGAATCTATAGGGTACACTATGGTTTGGGAATCTATAAAGGGTACACTATGGTTTGGGAATCTGTAAAAGGTACACTATGGTTTGGGAATCTGTAAAGAGTACAATATGGCTTGGGAATCTATAAAGGGTACTCTATGGTTTTGGAATCTATAAGGGTACACTACGGTTTGGGAATCTATAAAGGGTACACTATGGTTTGGGAATCTATAAAGGGTACACTATGGTTTGGGAATCTATAAGGGTACACTATGGTTTGGGAATCTGTAAAAGGTACACTATGGTTTGGGAATCTAAAGAGTACAATATGGTTTGGGAATCTATAAAGGGTACACTATGGTTTGGGAATTTAAAGAGTACACTATGGTTTGGGAATCTAAAGAGTACAATATGGTTTGGGAATTTATAAAGGGTACACTATGGTTTGGGAATCTATAAAAGGTACACTATGGTTTGGGAATCTATAAGGGTACACTATGGTTTGGGAATCTATAAAGGGTACACTATGGTTTGGGAATCTGTAAAGGTTTCACTATGGTTTGGGAACCTATAAAAGATATAATTTGGTTTGAGAATCTATAAAAGGTACAATATGGTTTGGAAATATATTGGGAATCTATAAAGGGTACAATCTGGTTTGGGGATCTATAAAGGGTTCACTATGTTTTGGGAATCTATAAAAGGGTACACTGGTTTGGGAATCTATAAAAGGGTACACAATGGTTTGGGAATCTATAAAAGGGTACACTATGGTTTGGGAATATATAAGTGTACAATATGGTTTGGGAATATAAAAGGCACACTATAGTTTGGGATCTATAAAAGGGTACACTGGTTTGGGAATCTATAAAAGGGTCCACTGGTTTGGGAATCTATAAAAGGGTACATTGGTTTGGGAATCTATAAAAGGGTTCACTATGGTTTGGGAATATATAAAAGGGTACACTATGGTTTGGGAATCTATAAGAGTACACTATGGTTTGGGAATCTATAAAGGGTACACTATGGTTTGGGGATCTGTAAAGGGTACACGATGGTTTGGGAATATGTAAAGGGTACATTATGGTTTGGGAATCTATAGAGTACAATACGGCTTGGAAATATAAAAAAGGTACAATATGGTTTGGGAATCTAAAGGGTATAATATGGTTTTGCAATCTATAAAGGGACAGTATGGTTTGGGAATCTATAAAGGGTACATTGTGGTTTGGGAATCTATAAAAGGGTACACTATGTTTTGGGAATATAAAAGGTACACTTTTACATTGTATTGGGAATCTATAAAAGGGTACACTGCTGGTTTGGGAATCTAAAGGGTACAATATTGTTTTGGAATCTATAAAGGGTACACTATGGGAATCTAAAAAAAGGTACACTATGGTTTGGGAATCTATAAAGGTTACAATATGGTTAGGGAATATATAAAGGGTACAATATGGTTTGGGAATCTATAAAGGGTACAATATGGTTTGGGAATCTATAAAAGGGTACACTATGGTTTGGGAATCTATAAAGGGTACAATATGGGTTGGGAATCAATAAAGGGTACACTATGGTTTTACAGCTATCCTTTGTTCAAGTTGTCCCCTGGTCCAGACATACACCTATTCCAAAGTTCATGGGATGTGTTTGTGAGTAAAAATTTGTAATATGACACTGATAGAAACTCATTTCAATTATTCACAAAATTGTAACGCAAGCAGTGGCATATCTAGGACCTTGCAAAGGGGGCCAAACTTAGTCACCCGTTATTTTACTACGTCATTATGTAGTGGCGTAACATGGTTACATACGATAGAACAAAATTAAGCCAAGGGGGCCCACAGACCGATGGCTTCCACATCCCCTAAATACATCACAAGTACTGACAACCATTCTCTTTATTCATTGCCACTCTTCACATAACTTAAAAATTGTCCCTAGTGTTAATAAACTGTAATGTCCCATCTTTTGTAATAATTGGTAGTAAAATATTCTTGGTAATAGCATATGGTAAGTATATATTGATATTAAATTATCATTCGGGAGCTTGAAAATATCCACCCACAAAACAACAACAATTCTATAGACATTTATTTATTACTTTGCATTTTAGAAAAGCACGTTCCATGTAGCATATGGAGTTTAATAACAATTATATTAGCTCTGCTTCGGTGAAACAACTACACTACAGTGGCATCATTTATAAATAGTTTCAAAGTTATAACAAGGCTATAAGTCTTCCGGCCAGCAAGCGTGTGATCTGTGTGTATCGTGCACTTGACTGCAACAGGCATTCAATGTTGGCACCAGTGCACCTTCCTGTAGTTGTTATTATCATAATAACATGGCCTCCTTATTCTATATTTCAACATTTAGTGTGGCAGTGACGAGGCATCAGCAAGATTTAGGAAACAGGCCAACACAGGCGCTTGAGCAAGAATGGCGGCGTTGACAAACTATTTGTACACATTACATTCGCACACTGCTGTCTTAACAGTCATATATTAGAGCCAAAACAGCAAAAGCGTAACAATAGCACTGCTACCTGGCTACTATATCAAAATAGTCCATACTCTGTAACAGTACATGCTGACCTATACTATGTTGCCATGTTCGCGTCATTAACATGCAGTATAAGAAATGAATGAATACACATGAGTACTTGATCGTTGACACAATGTCGACTGACAACGTTCACAAGTTCTCCACTTTCATAGTCCCCACTTAGAAATGTATCGAGCTAGTGAAGGTTGTCAGAACACTGCTCTCACTGTTGTCAGAACACTGCTCTCACTGTTGTCAGAACACTGCTCTCACTGTTGTCAGAACACTGCTCTCACTGTTGTCAGAACACTGCTCTCACTGTTCCTTGCACACGTTATCACAGCAGCGGAATGTTAACTAATGAAAGAAGCTTCTGTTCCCATTCTAGTCACACCATAGGCAATCATTTACATCACCATGGCAACAAACAAAAGTTGACTGGCAAATCTATGTAGCCGCTGGCAAAAACATGGCCATAGGCGAGATTCAAAAAGCGTGCATTTTTACCACGGAAAATTAATGTGCTCATGACTACACTATGCTAATCCAGTTTGTGACGATGGATTTTAAATGTTACAATTTGCTATTATTTTTTAAATCATTAGTCAACCACAATAAAACTTGATAAACAATAATAAACAAAGCCATGTTCAAAAAACTTGACAAAACATTACAAAGTACGAAAGGGTTTAATATAGAATAATAAATGTACTGAAAACAAATTCTGTCTACAGATTAGTTTACCCTAAATAAGAAATGTCTTCAACAGGCATTCCACACCGTCGTATGGTACCAAATCAATATCAATATATTCCACCTTACTGCATCAAAAACATACTTTACATACAAACGGGTAAAATATCTTCTCCAAACTAGTCTGTTTCATGCGTACATGCTGTTATTTACAACTTGTATGTACATAAACAAATCAACACCAGGCTGATTTAGAAAGCGAAAAACTTATTCAAAGCCATTGTGACATTGCAGTTTCAACAGTGAGGCAATGCAGTTAGAAATAATTCTTTCCATTTTGCACAAAAATACAACTGGCAACCATTGGTCACAACAGGCAAAGAAGAGTTGTTGGAAAGGCCATCTTTCCACGATAAGTAACTGGCACACGATGAACGTGACATGACGATTGTTGACAATGTTTTGTAGACAACACAGACACGTGAGCACCAAACACACAACATCGCTGCATTGCTGTCTCACTTTGGTATCTTCGGCTTGCGCGGTGCCGAAGTGCGTGGTATTTTTGTTGGGGTTGTGGTGCGTGCCGTGGCACTAGGGGGCACTGTGAGCGTACGTAGTTGTGTCTGGTGAGTCTGATAGGTGACGGTGGTCGTAGGGCGACCACCAACTGTCCGCGTCTCTGTCTTCATGGTGGTGAACACATCCGGTTCACTTGTCTCCGACACGTCGCTACCGGCGATACTCGGTGGCCGACTGCTGCGACTGCTCGCACGGCTGCTTGGTCGACTTGTGCTGGCTGGAGACGGACATAATACAACTCAGTGGTTGATTACAAGAACATATATACTGTAAAACAGTTGGAGTTTACATGATAAATTTTTTTGTTTTTTTCAGAACAAGGTGGTGTGTTTGGAAGATGAAGATTTCTTGTAACTTTTTGACATAGTCTGAACAAACTAGTTATGTTTTCGGATAGTTCTGCCGAATCTCTCAGACTTCATCTGTTCACTGAAGGCTGAGAGTTTCAAATATCCGTGAAAAAAATTCACATTCCAAGAGACCGGAACTTCAATCCATCAAGAATGTTCATAACAAATTTACGAAGTTGAACACCATCATCTTTCTGCCATTAGTGTTTTGAGTATGTTTTATACAAGACTGGAAACACTTCACTATCAAATGTCAACTACTTAGAAGAGTTTATAATATATATATATAAATATATATATAAATATATATATATATATATATATATATATATATACAGCCTGTATATATATATATATATATACTATGTTCAGTCTAATAGTGATATCACCACACCGCTGGTTTAACAGAGATGAATGTTCCACTCACCAGGGCTGTTTGTGTCCTGGGTCAGCATAGTCCTCGGTCGAGCACCGACCCCCGTTGACCTTGGGGTCATGATCTGCTTGACCTCTGTGTCGGGACTCATCCGTGAGCGTGGATACTGCCGCCAGGGTGTGCCATACTGCGTCTTCTCTCGAATCTACCAGCAAAATCAATGCAATAACTAATTGGAAAAACGATATGTTTACAACAATTAAAAATGGACATTTTGTCGAGGTTACGCTGCGAAACGTGTTGTGTTCACAAGTGATGTAGCATTGTATCACGAGGTCAAATCTAGTTGCCAAATATAAATGGATAAATTCAGACACTTAAATTTGACCTGAGGTTAATGGTTTTTAAAGACAGCCTTGTTTGTCGACAGCGGCTCTGTTCTTGGTAGTGTTTTATTGTAAATAAATAAAAAAGAATAAAATCCCTACCATAAAAAATAATTTGCTTTGCTAAGTTCAGAAAGTCCACATACTCAGATTATGTTCATGTTATATGTTCATATATTCCACACAAAGACTTATTAATAGAATAATTATGATAATTGTGAAGATATCAACATTCAATAAAAACATGCATTATATTTATCCAGTCACACATCAAGAAATGTGCAACTGGTGGTTCAGAGTGTAATTCATGTAGCTTTGAAATGTGAAATTGTTACAAAAGTCTTGCAAATCATGTAAACTGTATAAAAGTCATGTAAATCATGTAAACTGTACAAAATACAAATACAAATAAAACAACTTCACTGAAATGGAAGCCACTTTCATTTGTGCGTTCACATCAGGTGCTACCAAATAACTAATTCACATTTTATATTTCATGAAAAGTAACACATTTTCAATAAACGTTTAATAAGCAATCTACACAAGCATGTCTCACATGGAAAAATTTTTTGTCATTAATTTAAAATTAGAGACATACATTCGGGCAAATTAAACGTTTTCTTCTAGTGAACAGTTTCATTTAAACTAATAATAAATACATTTAGCTACACTTAAGATATTCACAAAACTGGTATTTGTATGGAAAATGTGCTTCTTTTCTCGAAGTATAGAATATGTATAACCGTCAATAAGGCAGTTTTCAACATAACATCAGTGAAGGAGAACACATTAGGCCCAAAACCTTATTCTGCTATAGTTCTGAGACTAACAGATTGTTGGCAATGGAAAACATGCTCTACTTCAATCATTTTAAACATGAAAACAACATAAATAAAATAACCATATATATGTGTGAAACAAATATATGAACTTAAGGTAGCTGGGGCGGCTAACATGTCAGTTGGTTTTTTCATTGCTTTCCTCATAACAGGAATAGAGGATATATTGAACAGGATATATTGAACAGAACGTCAACAATATAAATAATAACACAGCACTAACGTTGCATTTCGCCAATCCATCATTTATAAAACCAGTCCTTTTGGAAAAACCCGACTTCTTAGAAATGATGTTTCCATAGTAACGACCACGCGTCCGCTGATTTTCGAACCAGCTTTATTTGTTCACCATATTGTCTGGTTACTGTGATTCCAGTACACATCAGTATTATATCTACGTAACTAAATCATGTCCTTAAACCAGCAAATATCAGCGTTAATGTAGTTTATTATGCCTTTTAAACTATAATGGAAATGACACGTAAATGTGACCTGGTGACCCCGCAGATAACGGACCAATCAAAATGATCATAAAAATGCTCTGCCACCTGTTTGTCAGATGGCTGGTGTAACCTGATATCGTAGATGACAACAAGTTGTACATATAGATTCAAGGGCCATTGTGGCTGCAAATTAAGGGGACATGTCAATATTAGCAATGGCCGTTATGTTTTGTCAACAACACATAAAACGCCAGTGAAAAAAGTCAAATATCAAGCAAGAGATGTGTATCTATTGACATTTCTGTTATCACTAACAACCAGGAAATGATGCTTAATTAATTTTTTTTTAAACTACACTTACAAAGCTGCAATTTGGCATATGAATGCATCTTACATGTAGGCAACTTTACATGGTTTGGAATTACGATTGGTGAAAGGTTTGTGTCAAAAATATACTGCCATTGCAGGCTGTCATTAAGCTTAATTCATTCACGGTGGTGTAGCAGATGTAATTCGTTTATGTTAACCAAAATCTCCCTTAAAGTTATCAGTGACACTGTCATACTTATACAAATATCATTTATTTCTTCTGGGATTTCTCAAAACGATATAATTTTGCATTTTGTGGCAATTTTTTCTCGTTAAAATTTTTTTTTAAAAATCTTGTAACATAACCAAATAAATGGAAAACTCCAAATCTGTATTAATCTGGAATATTATACAGTATTTCAACAACAATCTGTGAAGAAATGGTTAATTTATCTTAAAAACGTATACTGAAACTACTCAATTCAAGACAAGCATATAATAGCTGCCCCAGCTACAAGGCATAGGAGCAAGGAGTGTTTCAAAAATATAACCGTATGATTTCATAACATAAATCTGACCAAACCAATGTTGGTTCAACGTAGATGGTACAACACAGAAACAACAGGGATTGGAAGACAACAGAGAACCCTGACTGTTCGACCAGGATCTCTTACCTGGGCAGACTGAATCCTTCGGGGTATGAGACACTGGGTTATAAATAACAGTACATATTAGTCCAGCATTAGTTAAGAAAGACATCTAAGCTATTAGTTTAATGTCATATTTAGATGTTTTTTGAACAGGGATATTTGTGGGACAGAATACAATAACAAATCATTATATAAACAATAAAAAATACATGCAAAAATTTTACAAATAAAATTACAGAAGCAGATAAGTTAATACTTCACATTTTTGGGGCTATAAATTATAATAAAAAAAGTCAAATATGACAGATATGGAATCTGTGTAAAAGAAATTCACCTCAAAAATAGTTTCGGTTGTCCTTCACTCACCTTCATGATTGGTCCACTCGCTGAGCTGGATGAGTAACCGCTCCATGAGGTGGCACTAGTGCTCCCCGACTGCGAACTTGTGGGACTCCGATTCTGTGTTTTTGGTTTAAACGGAGTCATCGACTGAGCCATGCCATGTGGAAGAATGAACTGTTCCCTCAGCTCTATGTTTGTACGTCCCTTCGCTGCAGCACAAGACAGTGGCATGACACAATTAGGGAGCATGGATTAACTGATAAAGAAAACTACTGTGCATAAAAGTCCTTCCACCTACAGTGATTTGATATTAAATGGGAATTGCAGAATGTTTTTAATAAAAATTATTTATTGCTATAGAATCTGCAACGAGACCCTTGTAATTTATAATGGAAAAACTCGGTGAGAACTGACTTTATGAATTGTAGTTGTTGGCAGCAAACAAGGAATGGCAGCAATATAATGACACAGCGTCAATCTAAGTGCTGCAGGCCAAAAATGCTGGATTATCCAGATGCTACCGAAATTCTTTGGGTAAAGTACAGCCCAGTTGTGAACTACATAAACAGCGGCAGAAGATACCAGGTAAACATGCATGCAAACTTGTGCAACAGAAACAACCTGGACACGTTTTAGCACAAACTGGAACAGTAACATAGTTAGAACATAACACAACTGTGTGTGTGTTAGTAAGAACAATTTGGGCATGCCTGGACTGACTCAGGACCAGATCCGGTCATCATGACAGACTGGACCACCGCTGCAGCACCCCTAGTGGATGCTGCGAGAGTGACAGCACTGGTTAGTTCATTCATCAACCTCCAGGGCCTAGACTAACACTGTGGAAACGGACGAAAATGTGTTATATGAGACAGACTCCATCTAGCTCAATCCTATGTTGACAACTTCTCTACATCAATTCAATCTGCATGTTAATTGAGGGAACTACAGCATTCAACATGTATGTTCATTGTGGGAACTAGTATAATCTAAGTACACACAGGCTAAACAGAAAGCAGTTTCTTCACCGGTAATATTATAGGTTTGCCTTACATGTTAAATGTATGGATTATAATTGCTGCTTTCAACAAAGATTACCAATTCACAGTTACATAACAACCCAATAAACATCCCATTATGCAGATAACGAATTGCAGAACGAAATTCCTGATACGACCTCAACATATATTTTAGCATTAATGAGTACTGAAAGGGGCTTGTAGAGGGTTGTTTGGCAAAGAACAACTTCAGAAAGATGGGTTACTAAGGACTATTGCCAAGGAAATGGGGGAAGAAATGGAACGAGGAAGTGAGCTCTACTGTACTAACTCAACAATCCTGAGATAATCCTCTGATTAGATATTAATGCAAAACATGCCATACAAAGTGGTCACAAACAACAGTAACTTGGAATTATTAACAGAACATGAGAAACAGACACGACCACGATACTGTCTACAATTAATCTTGCCATACATCATTTTGATACATACATCAATGCACCAGAAACAAATGCCCTCACCAGCGACTCACAACATTAAATCGGTTGAACCAACACTGTTGAAAAACGGACACCATAACACAGTGGTTAATGTCTCATGCCATCCCACAATGCACCACAACGGCACAGAGCATCCATGTTAATAGTGACCGCGACTAATGTCTGGGGGCAGGGCAACAAAGCATTCTTAGAACGAAGTGAACCACATACTGAGGGCAAGCAAACGACGTCGTTTGATTGCAGCTAAACGTTTCTTTCGCCATGCCCCAACTTGAGAATGAGAAAGACAGTGAAGCTGATGAAAGTGAGATGCTATACATATCTCAGTTAGCTATTATCTAGAACAACATACTAAATAACAAACTCATAAATGTTAGAAATATGTACATAAATAATATTCACACATCATATATATTCACACAAAACTAGATCAGTTATACACCATGGTTTTAATTAGAACTGATACTAAATGTTTTCAGATGATTCTTTTTTTAGCATGCTAAACTAACCAACTGTGGCTTGGTGATATATCATGGGATACCAACAAATGAACAGTCTACAAATACACTATCAGCTGTACAGAAACCAACAAACCATGTAACATAAATATACAAAAGTATTACCCTTGGCTACCAAATGAACAACAACATAAACGTAACAGCAGGTTACTCTATCTGCAAGATGCAGTGGGCCAGGACACTGACTAACTAACTAGAGGATGCTCACGGTTCTTCTTGTCGAACATCATGTCTTGAAAAAGAACAGAAAGACAACAATGACTGTAAACAAACTGCACACAAATGAGACATGCGACTACTGGCACTACAGGTTCACATGAAATTCATGAATCCAGGAACAATGGATTCTGACAACTACCCTTGGACTGAAACGGCAAGTGGATGACACAGTTTCTCCAAACACACCACACTGAAGCACTTCTGATGAACGCCAAACGCCAAATCCTGTACCAGTTGTACAATATTGTGCACACAACAACAGTGTATCTGCACCTATATTGTACAATACACACACTGAAATGTGCACCACAATCTCTAGTTATGTCTCGCTGACATGTCGTCTATAAAAAATACTGGTGCTAAGAGTGTACCACACTTGGATCGCCTCTACTGGTTGCCCCTCCAGTAAGTGGCAAACTAGAGAGTAGAATGTGACAGGGAAAGCATGCTCGGTAGAGTAGACACAGCCAATGCAAATGAGAAACAGAGAAATGTTGCATTGGCTACAAATGTTGAAGAGGTGTGAAGGCAATGAGACACGCACGTGTCACGTTACCCGACGTGTCCCGGTACATCGCTGTCGCAGGCAACAACAGAAACAAGACTGAATGTCAACGTTGACACAACAACATGATGAGACAACAACCTAAACAAGACTGAATGTCAACACTGACACAATATGATGTGACGACAACAGAAATAAAGCTGAATGTCAATGTTGACACAACAACATGATGTGATAACAACAGAAACTAGACTGAATGTCAACATTGACAACAATGACAGCAATGACAACAGAAACAAGACAGAATGTCAACATTGACAACAATGACAGCAATGACAACAGAAACAAGACAGAATGTCAACATTGACAACATTGACAGCAATGACAACAGAAACAAGACTGAATGTCAACACTGATAGCAATAACACGATGTAACAACAACAGAAACAAGACTGAATGTCAACATTGACAACAATAACATGATGTGACAACATCATAACAAGACTGAATGTCAACATTGACAACAATAACATGATGTGACAATAGCAGAAACAAGATTGAATGTGAAATGTGTGATTTCTTTGATGTTGTAGCACTCTGAAATATTAAATGCATTGTTTCTTGTCAGTTAAATGTGTGACACTAAATGGCAGCATCACAACACGGCAGACTCTTGTATCATCACACGCACCCGGTGAATTCACGAGGACCTCATCATTATGATGTTCATGCATTGATCCATTGGTTAAATATCACATTTGTAGGTAGGTGTGTACTTTGCGAGGACAACAACAAGTCTGCTACTTTACATGTGTGACACGTCTACAGAATAACAGGGCGGATGCACCACTGACTGTAGATGTGTACGGAGTTTGACACAAAATTAAGTCTCGCACACACAGCTGATAGCACAGCACTTACATACATTTAACATGAGAGAAATCATGTTTCTGGTTTCAAGAACCTTGAATTTGGTTTCTTGGATTGTTGCACATGACATGTTATTTACCTCTCAAGAAACTTGTTTGTATTCTCCGGATATTTTAGATAATATGTCAAACGGTTTCAAGAAGATTTAACAGACAGTTGTACCACTGTGACATCACTACACTGAAATGCCCTTCAGTGCACTGTTATGTACAACATTAGGGATTTTAGAGCATACACATGACAGCATGAACCTCAGCTATGTGACAACTTAGTGGGTGTGAAATCTTGTTGACAAACCTACCTCGGCAAGGATCGTTCTTAACGAGGAACTCGTCAAGTGCCATCCACCCGCCTCCGACTCGAACCATCACCGTGCTGCGCAATATTCTCACCAAGCGGAGCTTCTGTGACTCGCCAAACTGCAAACAACGTGGATGTCATGATGCTGTCACATTTTCAGTCTCCACAAAACATAGCTGACAGCGACACAACATTGGCTTGACCGCACACAGTGTTATTGAACAGTGACATGAATGGTATCATGTCTTGAATGAGGGTTTGTCTTACGTCAACCCTTGATAGATACCCCACAAAACATCTGTATAACACCACCAAGAGTGCATGAATGTTAGTTTTTATGAGAAGAGTAATGTTTGGCTGATACAGTGCACATGTCCTCAAAGAATTGGGTATAGCAAATATTGTGTTAATAAAAACATTATAGTTAGCATTTGCGAATCAAAAAGTCATAGCAGTGTACATATGCCAGGCTTAACATGCCCTCATGTAAGAATGCATCCCACTGGATAACTGAGACAATGAAAATCCATGTTTTTTATGTTGGTCCACCAGAGGAGCTAAACTTAGGAGCTACTTACAATTATCAACATTTATACATTCGTACAAAACATACTAATGGGGGGGGGACCAGGGCCAAGGCCACCATATTAATTTAAAGAAATGTCTGGCAGCATTGCATTGCGCAGCGCCACAAGATGAACTGTTACAGAACTACTAGTGTTTTAAACTGTCAGTCAGACATCTTGGAAATTCACAACTTCATGGAGATAATATTTGCAAAAATAATATAATAAAATTATTATGATGGTTATTATTGTATGTGCCGTACATGCATTGGTACATGTCACCAGGTTATTATTGTATGTGCCGTACATGCATTGGTACATGTCACCAGGTTATTATTGTATGTGCCGTACCTGCATTGGTACATGTCACCATGTTATTACATCAATGTTTTTCAATCTGGAAAATTATCAATATTTAAAGTTCTAATTCAGAGAGGGGTCTGAGAATGTGTATGCTTAGTACAAACAGGTAAATGCTGATCACTGCGACCGGCCTCGTATCACCATTGGTTGAGAAGGTTGTGAAAGTTAAACTTAGCTTTAAAAAAAAATGTGTTTCTAAATCTATGCAAATTGAGAGCTTACATTCTAACCGATCATAGCGGATTTGATGTGGCACAAACCACTATTTATATTTTCTTGCACATACTGAGACAAAATACTGAGTTACTGCATGCTGTGGCCATTTCATACTAATCTAACTGGAATTTGTGATTTTCATACATTTTCTGATTAAACAGTCACACGAAAAAAAGCAGAACATACCAAAATTAATAACAACGGCAAATGTGTGCAAACAGTCTGACATTGATATTTATCAAATCCAAAAACAACTAAAAACTACAGGCAGTACAGTCGAAAAACAAATTATGAACAAATAATTACTTATCACTATGATGATGATACTATGGAAACATTGATTACAAGCAACCCCCAAGACTTTCCCAGATCTACTTGATGCTTGCAACTACATGTAACAAGCAACTTGTGTAACATTCATTATAACAGCTGTAACATGCACTGGTGGTACGTGTCGGACACACAGAGACACACTAACAGTAACAAGAATCAACGGAATAAACAAACAACACTGACACAACATCTGCTTATACTCACATGAACTAACCATACTGCACTGTTACTCTGTAAACACAGCAGACGCTCCCTTATACAACTGGTCATATGTTCATTCATGGAGTACTATCTCAACTACCCAGTACATCAGGTTTATGGTGAACTTGTGTATGGTGTGGTATTTTGGCAGTTAGACTGTCTAGAGGACCAGGGTTCAAATCCACCTACTGCCATTATGAAACTTGGGGACAATTTTGTTCACCCCACTTTGCCTGTGTCTTGTTCACCCCACATTGCCTGTGTCTTTTGTTCACCCCACATTACCTGTGTCTTTTGTTTACCCCACATTACCTGTGTCTTTTGTTCACCCCACATTGTCTGTGTCTTTTGTTCACCCCACATTACCTGTGTCTTTTGTTTACCCCACATTACCTGTGTCTTTTGTTCACCCCACATTGTCTGTGTCTTTTGTTCACCCCACATTACCTGTGTCTTTTGTTTACCCCACATTACCTGTGTCTTTTGTTCACCCCACATTGCCTGTGTCTTTTGTTCACCCCACATTGCCTGTGTCTTTTGTTCAACCCACATTGCCTGTGTCTTTTGTTCACCCCACATTGTCTGTCTTTTGGTCACCCCACATTGCCTGTGTCTTTCAAAATAGAACAAAAAGCTGAAAGGTCCTGCCTGGTGTCTACAATGATCCTACACAAGGAGTAAATGTATAACCTGTTGTGGACTCATCTTTCAACCACAGGACTCACAGCAGATGTGACTATGACACGGTTCAGTCGATTCTGCCAACTACCTTGCATGGGGACACGATTGAATGTATGGTTAATTAAACAAAATGTCCACCTTAATGTAATACACATCCACAATGATAACTTCACACTATATTAGGAAAACATAATATTCAGCCAGTCTCTGTGTACATCCTACAAAGTACTTTTATCCCATTAAAGGCTCACCCAGTATTTGCCCTCACCCCACTCACCTGGTATATGCTCTCACCCCACTCCCCCGTATTTGCCGTAGTCCCACTCAATAGGTATTTGACCTAGCCCCACTTTCCCTGTATTTGTCCTCGTCCCACTCATCCAGTATTTGTCCTCAGCCCACTCACCTGGTATTTGTCCTTGCCCCACTCCCCCTGTATTTGCCCTCGCCCCACTCAACAGGTATTTGCCCTCGCCCCACTCACCCTGTATTTACACCTTGCTCCTCTTGTCCTGTATTTGCCCTCATTCCACTCACTCGGTATTTGCTCTTGCCCAACTCACCCAGTATTTGCGCTCACCCCACTCTCCGGGTATTTGCCCTCACTGCACTCACCCGGTATTTACCCTCGCCCCACTCACCCGGTATTTGCCCTCGCCTATCTTGTGGATGCGGAACTGTTTGGTGCAGGTGCATTTAGACACCTGTTTCTTGACCTCATCTTGGATGCGGACAGAGTCTGGCGCGTCCAGTCGCTGGCAGACACAAACCATACATCTCAGTCAACACTTCCATGATGCACCAAAAAGTACCATAATAATTGGAATTTATACAGCGCCTGAATCCACTTCAAACAAAATATTCATTACATAAAATTGCATCAACTAAATTTATATTTAGTTAAAAAATAAACAGTATAAAATAGAAGAGCTGATTAAAATATATGGAAATTTTTTTTTCTTTCTTTATGTTTAAAACGATGTTTATAGAATTCATGTTAGGTTAGTCTGTATATCACAATTAGGTTTATTCTTTCATTGATGACAATTAAATTACATTAATAATAAAAACCACGCTGACTTCAAATTATCATAACAAGGCACATTATACAGGACATGAAACTAAGATAATCGGTTGAGTACATTGTCAACCCCTGTCTACTGAGAATGCTCACTGACCTCTGAACTGCCCCTATCGGGGCGCAAGGCTGCAATGAACTCCTTATAGTTGATGTAGCCATCGCCATCCTGGTCAAAGATGTCTGCCACGGCCTCCATTTCCATGTGAGTGGTCGGGAACTCTGAGAACCGTTGATGAAAATATACAACACACGTCTGGGTATAATTTCCAGGGCACAGAAGGTTATGTTCACAGATAATGTTTCTGATTATAGGAGGCATAGATTTAAAGCATACATCTCAACATATTTTTTTCGAAATTGCATTTCCACTTTTAGTTGTCCTTTGCTCTGATGACTTGCGCGTCCCTGTTCATGATATCATGCTTAACAATTTTGGTCTGTTGCACCTCTGACCTCGGGTTCCTGAAGGCCCCATAGGACATTTAGTCTGGACAATATGCAATGAATGGGAAACATGATGAAGAGTGAAGCTCATGGATCCTACAATATTTACTTTGAAAAGTCACACTCAGAGAAACATGAAGTAACATTCACTACAACAAACCATGCAGGTGTCAATGTTCAGCACTTCTCGACAGGCAATAGGTGAGTCTAACATCATTCTTAGAGCAAATAATAACAAGTAACTGAAACAGTTGACAAACAGGATGCAAGCTGCAAGGCAATACACAGGACACTAAGGACACTAGCTGCAGGTCTGGGGCAATGGCTTCCCTTCGTACAAGACCTCCCGCACCCTGCTCACTGGTCTCCCTCATGCCTACATGCCAGATACCTTCTGCCCGCAGCTGTTTTTTATGGGCTGACAGGTATTTTTTTACATAGCATTCCATCAAAAACAGCCAACCCAGCGTCTGGGGATCTAAACTACTCTGCCAATAGCAGGCGGCCGATAGGGACATGCAGATCATCAAGAAGCACGATACAATGCCTGTAGATGATCAAAGACACTAGCAAACACTACTCTGAGGTTGATTCATGCTTCTCAATGGAAAGGTCAAAGACACTAGCAAACACTACTCTGGGGTTGATTCAGCTAAGTGATAATAAGAAGACAGCAGATATACAGCAGTCTTATGTGAAGAGCACACACAGACAGGACTGTGCACAACATATCGCAATATACATTCTAGAAAACATAAACATCTAGAACAGTCAAAGCCGACACATGTAGCATGCGCATATGTGGCTGAAGTGCCAGTACATATGTGGCTGAAGTGCCAGTACACATGCACTCTTACCCGCTCTTCTCCAGTTAGATAGACGACCTAGACATGGTAGAAGCAATGTGTCAATATCAAGAAGGCTATTACTGCTTCTACATGAGCTGCTTGTAAGGGCAGTTCACATGTCACTCAAACAATCGCATCTTCTCTATTTATCTGGCATTTTCAAAACAAGGATCTTTCTATTTTTTACAAACCTGAACTACAAAATAATAAAACAACCCTACTGAATATCAGAGTACATATTTGATCAGTTTAAAAATAAAAAAATAAACAACATTTACATTCTCATCATACCTGACATCAAACACTATGCCATCTGTGTAAGTTAACAAGAAATGTACACTGAAACATTTCTTTTAATAAACCTTAAGAATTACTATCTGTGTGACAGCTCTCACTTACTGGAGGCAAGAATGCCATCAATGAACTCTTTCCGTGTGACCTTGCCATCGTGGTCTTTGTCCTGGCGTCGGAAGAAGTCCATCACTCGGACTTTGTTATGATTCATCCACTTCATGTACTTGCGCCGCCATTCATCAAAGTTAAAGTTCTTCATCTTCTCCATCTATCGACACAGCAAATATCAAATAGTCTAAATTGGTGGTTTATACAAAAGATCTGACTGAAATTTTACAATACAGGAAAGGTGAATGTTCTCCTTGTACACAAAGTAAATTAAAGGCGACAGATGATACTACTTACTACCTACAAATGCCACCTATTATCTGCATCAAAACAATATTATACAAATTTTCCACACAAAAGTCACAAGTTTATTATGGGAAACAAATGAGGGGCATAAACTTTGACGAAATGAAGACGGACCTCATTGAGGCGATCAATAGCATCCTGTAGGCGGCGCCGGCGGTCCACTGTCATGAGCCACACCTGACGCCATTTATGGAAGAGCGATGCAACGAGAGGATTGTTGAACTCTGGTTCAGATGATTTTGCTGGCTCCTTCTTCCTACATCACAAAGTGAACATTTACGTAAATCAGATTAACATTCATGGAAAAAATCCTTGCTGATAGGTACTATTCCAAAACATCTGTAATAATAGAATAACATATTTTAATGTTGTTTAATGAAATACATCAAGACGATGCCATATATAATATAACATGGTGTTTGTGGCTTTGGGCTGGTCAGATGCAAGACTCTTTAAGACCAATAATTCAAACATTTAAGACCTTTATCCATAACAAATTTGATACAATATAACAAAGCTATTTTGTTGAAACACCCTCTAGGATCCATTTATTTATTTGGTGATCAAACTGTATCGTTTGATTAAAGAAGTATATTGCTTATTGACATTTAACGACCTTTTACATTCACATTCCCTATAAGTTACCTGGTATATAAAACAAAGACAAATGTCAAGACCAGCTTACTGTAGATAGCGACCAGACATGCCCCTCTTCTGGCGGCGTAACGACCCGTAGTTCTGTGTGTCTGACGAAGGACGTCGTTTTCCTGTCTTTGTCAACTTGTCAACATCGACCTGGCGACTTTGAATGTCCACCTCCAAAGTCTGTGGTGACAAGGTGGCTATTAACTACACTGGGCATTACGATACAAACACAAAATAGGAATATGCAAATTTTTTACATGCAAAATGGCTGAATGTTCAACAACAAACCTAGCATATTTATAATACAACTGTGTGACAATTATTAATTGTATGTAAATTAATAGAATGATGTGTTTCTTATGACAACCAAATTACTTTTGACTAAGCATCAATGACTCTCTTGTATTCATCCGGACTCAATGGTGAAATGTTGATGATTGGTCAATCTTTTTTAGTTACATAATAAGAAAGTCTCATTCCATATATATCAACTTAACATCTTCATGGATGTCCACAATGTGATTAACTCATTTTTCTGGTGTCATGACACAAAATGCATATGATGCAAACGTACTGAAGCCTTAATTAACATATATAAAAACGCAAGTTCTCTAATTACAAGGACAATCATTGATGTTACGTTTTAACTGTTTGTAGCCCCACCTGGTGGTCATGAAGCAACTGCTCAATGATCGGCACATTGTTAGGGACTGGCTGTTGTTCCTGTGTCAGAAGTGATGACTCGACATTGGTGATCCATGACATCAGGTCGTCTAGGAGGGCGTTGTTGGCACGTACCCCATCGAGACCATCCTCCAACTTGCTCTCTCGCTGTTTTGCCCATGCAGTCACCTGGAAGAGCACACAAAGCGACAAGTTATTTATTTTTACAGTAACGTTTTACTTAGGTTTAACAAAATTGCCTTCCAAGGCAAAACACCCAGATGGCAAGTGGACAAGGAAGCCATTAGTTTATCGAGAGTCCAACATTTTTTCATCTATGTGTAACCCACCCTTCTGAGATATTTAAAAATTTTGTTTTTAAACATATTCAGGATGAAAAATTCAAAGAATTACTTACTGTCAGACAGAGTTATGAAACAGCAAACTTAACTGCTAGTCAACAAACTGTCAAAATAATAAAACAACAATTAAAAAAATAATAAATGTCTTGGAAACAGCTGGGATAATGAAGGGAGGCAGAAGGCATTAGGGGAGTGGTTCCCACCTCTTCCCAGCGAGCCTGTAGGACTGTAAGCCAGTGTTTGACAGTCGTGGTTGCGTCAGGGTGACATTTGGTGAGGATGTCGTGGCCTAGTCGCAAGCATTCCTGCAGCTTAGCCTCCTGCTGGTTCAGGTCAAGTTGGAAGTTCTGCAGAATAGCGCAATCACATGTTTATATGGATACAAATAATGTGTCGCCCAACAGCATCATTTTATGTAAACTGATTTATCCTCTAGCACCAACAAAAGGTATACTGCTGGATAATGATAGCACAAATAATAACAAAATGACTAGAAACAGATTTCAAATGACTAATGCAAATGACTATGTGAACTGGTGGCATTACATTATATAATTATTCCACTAAAGTTTCTACAAAATATTGGAAATAAAAGAAAACACGTTTCAAAATATGAATGAGATAAATGTTTTCATAAGACAGTCATTGACAGAAACAAAGCAAGAGTGCACTGCCACATACCTTGTGTTCCTGAAGCTGTTTGATGAGTGTCACCTCGTCCTCTGGTGGCGCTCCCTGGTATCGCAGGAGCCTCTCCGCCCCAGCAAGCCACTCAAGGACTGAGTGTGTTCTGTTGTGGAAATCTTCAGCCTGGCAAAAACAATAGTTTATTAGTAACTTGTAATACATGTAACTTGTAAAGAATAAAAGAACTACATACTACCAGATGTAATACAATTTACACTTAATGTGGATATTCAGTAATTAGTTTCACCAACATTAAAAAAATATATAGTAGAGCAGTAATAATGTCAATGGAAATGTATATTTATCTTTGGCACAGATCACACAATATTAGAGTTGAAAACTGAAATATAGATTTAGTCCTGGAAAATCTACAATGACAAGAAAAGACACGTTTTGAAACATCAAAACAATATTTGAATCAATAACTGATGCTTTTAGCATAATATTTACATGTACGCATAACTTCTTAGTTAAACATACAATTCTACAAAATACTGCATGTATGATGATGTCATATGATGTTGGGAAATAAATAGTTTGATTAATTGACTGAGTGGGAACAGGGAAGGTAAGAGAGGAGAGGAAGAGGTGGGGAGGAAGGGGTTGGTGGGGAGGAAGAGGTGGGTGGGGAGGAAGGGGTTGGTGGGGAGGAAGGGGTTGGTGGGAAGGAAGAGTTAGGTGGGGAGGAAGGGGTTGGTGGGGAGGAAGAGTTAGGTGGGTAGGAATGGGTTGGTGGGGAGGAATAGTTAGGTGGGGAGGAAGGGGTTGGTGGGGAGGAAGAGTTAGGTGGGGAGGAAGGGGTTGGTGGGGAGGAAGGGGTGGGGAGCAAGGGATAGGGAGATAGAATCAACATACATCCTGTAGTGCCAGGTCGAGCAGTTCCTGTCTGTGCTGACTGAGGGTGGAGATGCGTTCCCACTTGGTGGTGAGGTCGATGAGTTGTGACTGTTGATGCATCGACTCCTCCCCAGCCTTGTCCATGATCTCACGCGCCACCTTCCGCACCATCGCCACGCTCTCAGCCCGCTTCTCAAACTCCTGCTGGAACGCCTGAACACAGAACAGCTATCACTTTGTATGTCTGCTTATATTAGTGAAGTATAATCACGGTTCAGACAGAAACTAACTGGCTTTAAATTTCCCTGACCAAAATGTTATTTTACTTGACCAAAATTACAACGTAGAAGTGTTTTTTACAACAGCTTATCAGTGCCCCTACTGCTGTCCAATCACTCCTACAACCATCCAACCCACTATTTTGTTATGCAAAATTCAAATTAAGACTCATATTAACCAAACTTTGTGAGTGTTAAATTATATAATAACATTTCCATAGCACTGAAATCCACAGGAACCTGAGCTCAGAAGCACAACAAAGTAGAACTGTTAAACATGAAATCGTGAACAGGATGCGCAAATGTCATATGGCACTGCAGACCTATCCATGCCCAACCTACCCTGTGTTCCTCAATGAGACTGTTGACAGTGTCGAGGTCCCCATGGACCGGTTGGTCCTCAGCCAAGTGGGTCTCCATCTTGTATAGCCAGTCCAGTAGCGCCTGCATTGCATCCTTGAACTGACCCGAGAACAACAGGGCCTCCTCCAGACGGCGCTGTCTGCAACCACGACGACCACCACGATCAAGTCTTGATACTCAAGTACAAAACCAATAATGGCACGCAGGAATACACTGTGTGTGAGCAAGTATGTGCAGGTGTGTACTCGGCCACAATCATGTACACTGACGAAAAGAGGCAACACCTAAAGCCTTTATATTACTCATGGATTACTCATGGATTTTGTCAGTTATTGCTGTTTTGATACCATCTGTGGCCTTCTTTGGTAGACATTGTCCTTAAGGTAGCTCCAAAGACAGAAGTCAGGAGGTGACAGATCAGGTGACCACAAAAAAGATATAGAATTCAAGTGTATCTGCAGCGCCGAGGCCGAAATCTTGAGCATGTGCTCAAACCTCAACTAAAATTGTGTTGTAAACTCACACACTATATATATATATATACTTATGTCCAACCCACCTGTCCACAGACTTGCTGCACACTGAATTCCACACAGACTTGAGCTGTCCAAGCATTTCTTGGATGACAGGTACGTCTGAGCGTGGACACCGGTCCTTGATGTGACGTCCCATGCGGTTGACGGCATCGAGGGCGGGCTGCTTCGCCCCAAGTTTACGTTGGAACTCCTTGTGACGTACGATCTGAAGCTTGATGGCTTCAGGCTCGCTGTCGATGGGCAAGTCATTGGCCACCTGGTCCTGATTCGACTCCAGCCACTCCATCATGTCTTTCCACGCATTGTGGAACTACAAGCACAGGCTCAGTATTACGACCATTCTAGTTACTCCATCGTGTCTTTCCACGCATTGTGGAACTACAAGTACAGGCTCAGTATTATGACCATTCTAGTTACTCCATCATGTCTTTCCACGCATTGTGGAAATACAAGTACAGGCTCAGTATTACGACCATTCTAGTTACTCCATCAGTCCTTCCATGCACTGTGGAACTACAAGTACAGGCTCAGTATTACGATCATTCTAGCCACTCCATCATGTCTTTCCACGCATTGTGGAACTACAAGTACAGGCTCAGTATTACGACCATTCTAGTTACTCCATCAGTCCTTCCATGCATTGTGGAACTACAAGTACAAGCTCAGTATTACGATCATTCTAGTTACTCCATCATGTCTTTCCACGCATTGTGGAACTACAAGTACAGGCTCAGTATTACGACCATTCTAGTTACTCCATCAGTCCTTCCATGCATTGTGGAACTACAAGTACAGGCTCAGTATTACGATCATTCTAGTTACTCCATCATGTCTTTCCACGCATTGTGGAACTACAAGTACAGGCTCAGTATTACGACCATTCTAGTTACTCCATCAGTCCTTCCATGCATTGTGGAACTACAAGTACAGGCTCAGTATTATGATCATTCTAGCCACTCCATCATGTCTTTCCACGCATTGTGGAACTACAAGTACAGGCTCAGTATTACGAACATTCCAGCCACTCCATCTACTACAAGCACAGTCTCAGTATTATGACCATTCTAGCCACTCCATGATGTCTTTCCACGCATTGTGGAACTACAAGTACAGGCTCAGTATTACGATCATTCCAGCCACTCCATCCACTACAAGCACAGTCTCAGTATTACGACCATTCTAGCCACTCCATCATGTCTTTCCATGCATTGTGGAACTACAAGCACAGGCTCAGTATTACGATCATTCTGGTTACTCCATCATGTCTTTCCACGCATTGTGGAACTACAAGTACAGGCTCAGTATTATGACCATTCTAGTTACTCCATCATGGCTTTCCACGCATTGTGGAATTACAAGTACAGGCTCAGTATTACGACCATTCTAGTTACTCCATCAGTCCTTTCATGCATTGTGGAACTACAAGTACAGGCTCAGTATTACGATCATTCCAGCCACTCCATCCACTACAAGCACAGTCTCAGTATTACGACCATTCTAGCCACTCCATCATGTCTTTCCACGCATTGTGGAACTACAAGTACAGGCTCAGTATTACGATCATTCCAGCCACTCCATCCACTACAAGCACAGTCTCAGTATTACGCCCATTCTAGCCACTCCATCATGTCTTTCCACGCATTGTGGAACTACAAGTACAGGCTCAGTAAATTGATCATTCTAGCCAGTCCATCCACTACAAGTACAGTCTCAGTATTACGACCATTTTAGCCACTACATCATGTCCTTTCACACATTATGGAACTACAAGCACAGTCTCAGTATTACGATCATTGTAGTTACTCCATCAGTCCTTCCATGCACTGTGGAACAATTAACAAGTACAGTCTCAGTATTACGATCATTCTAGTTACTCCATCAGTCCTTCCATGCATTGTCTCAGTATTACGATCATTCTAGTTACTCCATCAGTCCTTCCATGCACTGTGGAACAATTAACAAGTACAGTCTCAGTATTACGATCATTCTAGTTACTCCATCAGTCCTTCCATGCACTGTGGAACAATTAACAAGCAGTCTCAGTATTACGATCATTCTATTTACTCCATCAGTCCTTCCATGCACTGTGGAACAATTAACAAGTACAGTCTCAGTATTACAACCATTCTAGTTACTCCATCAGTCCTTCCATGCATTGTGGAACTACAAGTACAGTCTTAATATTACGATCACTCCATCATGTCCAGTGTGCCCTTCTGAAATATTTGTCAATTTTGTTTGTTAACATACTTATGCTGCTAGCATTGACACAATCTGGGTGTCCCTACCTGTCTTGCCTCCTTGTAGCCTGTCTCAAGTAACCGGGTTCTCTGGGCCGACCTGGACACGATTTTCTCCCAGCGATGTTGTACGCTGACGAGGAGGTTCTTGATGAGGATGATGTCCTGTTTCTGACTGAAGTACTTGAGATGTGTTCCTGTCTGATCCAGCGCCGTCATTGTCTCTCGCTGCGAACTGATGTCCTTTTGTAACACCTGGTGGTCATTGACAGATACTGTTATGGACTGTTTAGATGAGGGATTCCTGACATCTTGCGCTACTTCAGATCACGTTGAACCTACATATTGATGTTCCTCTTCAGGAATAACATAATTTCAAGATTTTGTGTTTGGGAACACACTAAATATAGAAAAGCGATACCCTTAACATGTCATCTGATCATACATTTTGGTTATTAATCATGGTCATTTATGTGTAGAATGAGATACAGCAGTCGTTTATGTTTGTGCTACAAGCTTTTCTGAAAGGAACCTACTTCACAACACAACCATAAGTGACCATTTCATACCTTGTGCTGTTCAATCTGCGCAAGACAAGATTCGACGACTCGGCTGACGGGTTTAACGTTATTGAGCGTCTTCTCTGCGTTAGTCAGCCACACGATGATGCTGTTGAGACTCTCGTGGAAGGAGTCGGCCTGCTTCAAAGCCTCCTCCAGTTTGGTCTTGCGGTCACTGGATCGTGTCTTGATGTTCTCCCAGCGAACTGACAGATTCTCGAGACTTCTCCGCAGGCTTGCCGATGTCGATGGCGCACATTTCTCAACAAGCGTCTGACCACTATCCAGCAGGGCATTCACACGCGAATCATACAACTCAATCTCTTGATGTAAATTCTGCAGCAAATGATGACCATTATCTACACAACTGAGAGAAATTAAGTGAAAGAAGTCAGATAACATGATGATTAAAAATTTCCTTTTTACACAACTATTAACAAACAAAACAAAGTTAACAAACTGCAACATTTCAACAACCATCAGGAATTTAATTCTGGGACTTATTTCTTCTTCTGCCTGGCAGATGGCTGATATTTCATAGCTTTTTAAACATTTTGTGAATCTAGGCTTCATTCACACCTAGTTTTAAAAACTTTGGCAACCTCATGTTTGTCGTTTTATTTAAAGCATCATCAAAATATGTTCACGATAAACTTATTCCTTAATGCCAGCAACATAGATCAAAGACATCACTACTAAGCCGCAATGTAACATGTAACGAAAAATCTTGTACACTGACTGACGTTTACAAAACAATGTGACTCAGTTATGTATTGTGCAGTTTGATCCATGCATCTAGTAGATGCACAGATGAATGGATCAGTCACAGCACTGTGACATGTGAAAAAACAACTTGTACACTGTACACAGATTAATATCCACAAAATTACATTACTGAGTTATGTACAGTGCAGTTTTATCCTTGTATCTAGCGTGAGTGTGGACTGACCATGAAGCTGTCTAGTTGGTCCCTTGCTGTTTCGGGCAGACCCCCAACTGGCTTGGCGGTGATCAGCTGACTGTCCATGTCACTCAGTCGCAGCGTTGTGTCAAGCAGCTCTCCATGGAATGCCTTCGCCTGTCAACGTACATTGTGGTTACTTTAGGTTCCAAAATGACAGTCACTATATTAGGGTTTGACACTCCATTTTTCTATCACTGCACCAGTTATTGCAATGACATTAAAAGTTACAGTACAAAATGCCTGCTTTATATAAATGATAAACAAATTAATTGTTAACTTTAAAATTAATGTCTCTGTATGCATTACTGCTAATAACGTATGGCAAGTTGATCTGAGTGTTTTAATATGTAAACATTAAAAAAGTATGAACTTAGTGGAAGGACGTAAGGTACAAGGGGAAGCTGGGAAGAAAAAGTGAACAAATGAAGGCTGGAATGGGCAGGAAGGGAAGGGAGGAAGAAAAGCAGGAGAACAAGGAAAGAATAAAGGAAAGGAATAAGGCAAGAAGGAAGAGATGAAAGGGGAATGAAGGAAAACAAACCTCTCGCAGGGCATCCTCCAGGGCTATTTGTTTGTCATGAATCTTCCCGAGGATTGTCTCCCAACTCTTATTCAGTCTGTCCAGCTTCCGCTGTGTAGCGGTTGCCTGGTAACCACCCTCGCTGCTCATGACCTCACGACCTGCCTCATTCATCGACTCCACACTCACGTTGTGTGCTTGCACGTCGTTCTGCAGGATCTGTTTGGACGATCACACAAAATAATGTCGAACAATAACTTATATAACGAAAAAGTCGACAAAGTGTACATGAACAATAGTATGTTATGTTGGTGAGGAGATTTAAGAGAATACACAAAAAATCCACAATTTTGTAATCGCAAATTTATCTTTTTATTCAATCCACCTTGACACAAACATTGTTTTTGCACCATACTTAAAGTCTGCTCTGTATAACGACAAACTTTCTGGAGCCATGCATCTATGGATAAAAACCAGCAGCTGTGTACTGCATCCAACACTGACACTGCTGTAACTTAAAGTCTGCTCTGTATAATGACAAACTTTCTGGAGCCATACATCTATGGATAAAAACCACCAGCTGTCTACTGCATCCAACACAACACAACGTTGGCAACACGACATGACCAGTCACGCCTCACACAACATGACCAGTAACATCTCACAGCACTTACGTGAAGTTTGGCGAGTTCTATCTCGAGTATGCGAGGGTCGCCGGCGGTTGGTTGGATGTCGTCCACCATGCTGATGGTGCGCCCCACCCACGAGAGAAGCTCGTCTATGGCCGTGTGGAACTGGCCAAGACTCAGCAGGGCATGCTGCAGCTTGCTCTTCAAAACACGGTGACAAAATTACAGCTTTAACCTTCAACCTGAAAGACTGTGGCTTCAGCCAACTAAAATGTGCAAAAATGGCAAAACAATTTGATTAATAAAATCATCAGCAACATAGAAATCATTTATAACAATAATAGTTATAAGTTTATTTTGATTTTGTAACCATGGAGATTGAATATTACAATTGAGTAATATGTTAGCTCTAAATAACAATCATTCGGCACTTCAAACTTCAGTGTACAAAGTAAAACAGATATGTATCTCATATCAATGCCTGTTCTCCTCTGTCAATATCCCATTATTCACAAGAAGTCTCATACCCTTCTGTCGGTGATGCCATCTAGTAAGATGTTCCAGCGTTTGTTGACATCAACGAGCGGCTCGCGTATAATTGCCGCTTGCTCGCTGAAGCTGTCCTTCATGAGGTCATGACCTGTCTGGTTGAGACATGCCACATCCAAGTGCTTCGGGTGGACGTCATCCTTCAGCAACTACAGTCAACACATTCAGATAATGATGTCTATTATACCACTTTATTTGCACCCTAAGAACCTAAGAAGTATAACTATACAGGCACCGTATGACGTATAACTATACAGGCACCATATGAAGTGTAACTCTATAGGCACCCTATGAAGTATAACTCTATAGGCACCCAATGAAATATAACCTCACAGGCACTTTATGAAGTATAAAGTGCCTGAGGCACGCTATGAAAATCACTCTATGGACACCCTGTAATATCCAATAGGTTTTTGTAATATCATATCCACTATACCAATTGGTGGACACCCAACGAAATATACCTCTACAGGCACCCTATAAAGTGCAACAGTTATTCGCAATACATTTCTGTTGCAATTACTCTTTGTGATATTTGTGTATTTATTTACAAACGTTCATTAATTAGAATATAACTTTTACAGGATATTTGGGTCAATGTTATAAAACAGGGTAATAACTTAACAACAAATGATATTTTCTTGAGGGTTAGCTTACCCTCAACTCCTCAATCTGTGTCTTGACAATGTCAGGATCGGAGCCAATGCCTCCGAGGTGGTCCAATCGCTCCTCCATCACTTGCAGCCAAACGAGGATTTTCTAGAAACATAAATTAACATTAATACAAAACACCAACATTAAATTTATTATAGATTAAGAATATCAACAAGTCTATATTAATCCTATTGAAATACAATGTACAGCCATATTTAACTTATTCGTCAATAGGGTGATGTACATTGGCTGATATTTTCTTAACTTTGTTGATTATGCGCTGCATGTATTTATGCGCTGCATGTATTTATGCGCTGCATGTATTTATGCGCTGCATGTATTTATGCGCTGCATGTATTTATGCGCTGCATGTATTTATGCGCTGCATGTATTTATGCGCTGTATGTATTTATGCGCTGTATGTATTTATGCGCTGTATGTATTTATGCGCTGTATGTATTTATGCGCTGCATGTATTTATGTGCTGCATGTATTTATGTGCTGCATGTATTTATGCGCTGCATGTATTTATGCGCTGTATGTATTTATGCGCTGTATGTATTTATGCGCTGTATGTATTTATGCGCTGTATGTATTTATGCGCTGTATGTATTTATGCGCTGTATGTATTTATGCGCTGTATGTATTTATGCGCTGTATGTATTTATGCGTTGTATGTATTTATGCGCTGTATGTATTTATGCGCTGTATGTATTTATGCGCTGTATGTATTTATGCGCTGTATGTATTTATGCGCTGTATGTATTTATGCGCTGTATGTATTTATGCGCTGTATGTATTTATGCGCTGTATGTATTTATGCGCTGTATGTATTTATGCGCTGTATGTATTTATGCGCTGTATGTATTTATGTGCTGTATGTATTTATGTGCTGTATGTATTTATGTGTTGCATGTATTTATATGCTGTATGTATTTATGTGCTGTATGTATTTATGTGCTGTATGTATTTATGTATTTAGAAATTTCTTTTATTTAGTATTATATAGTTTTATTTGCAGTAGTAATATAAATATTACACTTCTTGCCCCTTTCAACAATTTACAGTTATGTAATGCAGTAATGACATCACTACTAATTGTTTGTTTATTGTTGAAATAAAGATTCATTCATTCGTTCTTGTGGTGGTCCTCAGAACACAAAGGATGCCACAACAGATGATCTATGGAAGAAAAACAACAGGCCGCAGTGATGATTTGTGCAACTACTTAGAAGTATTGTCAAACTGCACCGACTACTTGAGAGAATAAAAATACCAGTTTCCATAGGAAAGCCCTACCATGAGGTCTTCCTGGAAGCACGTGGCCTTCCTCATCGCGGTGTCAAGCAGTTTCTCTCGCTTGGCCCACTGTGATTTCAAAGTCGTCAATGTGGTGTCAAGGTCATCCATGTTCTTCTCGACCTCCGGCTTGTCTGGCTCCCCGATCAGACTCAGCAGCTCCTCCCCAGTCTCGTGGACCTGGTCCAGGTCTCCCTGGGTCCCCTCTAGGTCCTCCTTCAGGGTCTGCCATAGCAATATATCGTGTTTAGTCAACACATGTTAAATGACTGAATACTTGTTATTTGTTTGTTGTCTGCTTTATCTGCTCTTCCCAGTTATCATCAACACAACACAATGAATGGTCAAAGCAGGAAGGACGAGGACATTTTTATAGGTCAATGTACAGTATTCGATCTATTAAGCGTACATGCCCTAATTAGCGTACACCCCCTTTTTTAATCAACAGGATCCATAATTATTGTAATTTGACTTGTGTGGAACAACTGAACAGTGTCGCCATCTGGTGTTAAACTGTTAGCACCACTTTTCATTTGTTCTACACTAGTCACCAAATGACAACACTAAGTGTTAAAATAGTTACCTTATTGTCTGGAGAAACATATTTTGGTGTACGCTGATAAGAACAGATTCTTTGACAGTTTTCCATGGCCCAATTGTTGAAAGCGCACTGTACGCTTATTAGGCAGAATATGGCAATTAAAATTTCATGCACTGGGGGAAGGAAAGGTCTAAGGTTAAATGATATCAGTTTCATCATATATCACTGTTTAGATATCATCTCTTAGCTGATGGTAATAGTAGTTGACCAAATAAGCATGAACCGTCTTCAACGTTATGGTCTATTTAGACGTGACTACTCTTAAAGTTGAAGCGGTATAAAATTATTGAATAAAACAACAATGGAAGATCTCGCACCTCCAGGACATCCTGCTGTTCCCGGATACTGCTGGGATCCAGAGCTGGCGGATCCTGCATGTCAAAGTTCTCATTCAGGTCCTTCAGGGTAAGCATCAGGCCGTTGAGGTCGTCCCAGAACTTCTCCGAGACCGTGAGCGCCGCCTCCAATGACTTCTCTCTCTCCTGCGTCTCTGTCTTGATCTTGTCGAACATCGACATCAGATCATCCACCTTGTCCTGCATCTCTGTACACAACACACTGACCATTAGCAGTGGTCACTCCAGCAGGTGGTGGTATATTATATTTTTACTGATTTTTTATGCTTTGAAATACTCATTAGTTTTACTTATAAATATGTTATCAAATATCCCACATCTGTTTCATAAAGGCACATGGAAACCGAGTAATTACACTTTTAAACACTGTGTTCATTGTACCTTTAGCTAACTTACTGTGTATTTGCCCACAACTTCTGGCCCATAAACACCACAAACCCCCCACCTTTGGTTGACTCATCCTGCAAGCCCGCCTGGCCCATCAACACCTCGGCTGTGTCCTTGACAGCTTTCAGCAATGTCTCGCGTTTCTCCATGTCTTCGGATATTGCCTGGAAACAAGTAGCACCAACATTGGTAAGTAAGACTCATACGGTATCACTTTCTGCATCGCATTTTAACAACCCCATTCAGGTAAGATTCTAACCACATTTGTACCGTCCAGGGTTGATGATAACTTTTACCCATGACCAGTCAAGTAAACTGTATTTGCCGTAATCAAAACAAAGTAAGTTCAAACCTTGTTGTCAGCAATCTGGTCCTTGAGTTTATCTGGATGGGCAGAGATGGGCTCAGCCTTCTCCACCTGCTCTGAGGTCAGTTGCATAGTCTCCAGCATCCCTTCCAGTTTGTCAGAGAACTACACAAACACAAGGTCAGCGTCAATGATTTGGATAACATACACAAACAAAACATAAACTTCTTGGCACTGTGCTACAAAGTTTAAAGTTATAAATAAGTATTTTTTTAAGTTTTTGTAATGTAACAAATACAATAATCATTATTAAGTGTTATTGAGATTTTACAGTATATAGTGCCACATATCAATCAGGATATGACTCTTGGCTTATTTAATATGCAGGTAAATATATGTCACATGACAACCACCAACACAGTCATATGACACTGGAGAACAGTTCAGACTGATGCTGACAAAGGAACTGAGAGGGTCTCGAAAGTTCCTTTTTTAGCAAAAATTTGAGACTCTAAAAGGTAACTAGACTTCCTTGAAAAAGGTATTTTGTTGTTGCCTATCATCGCCTCACACAGGACAAATCAAAGTACTGCATTGCTATGACTTCAGGAACAGCAGGTCTAACATCGCAGTATGATAAAACATCAGTTGATCAGATCAGATAATCTCAAAAACAATCATTATAAGTCCATATTCCATTCATCTTTTTCGCTCATCAGTACTTTCAATGGTTTAACAAAAGTATGTATTCTAATATTAAACCAACTTCACATATTCCTAACCCTATTCTCACACTACATATCTGAACATCAACGAACCTGATTTGTGATGGGTTAAATGAACTGAGGAGCGAGTTTAAAATGTTAGGCATTAAGTCAGTGCGTAACAATGAGTTTGACACCCAACAAGAGGTTCCATCGTCCCACCTCTGATGTCTGCTGCAAGGCCTCGTCCAGGGAGTTGCTGTGCTCCCGGATCCTGTTCTTGAGGGCATCGAAGCGCCGACTGTCCTCCACCATCATGTCCTCCAGCTGCTCTCTGTCTCCGTCTCCAACCAGTTTTAACAGGGCGGAACCGGTTTTGTTGAGGCGGTCAATCAGTGGTCGGTGGTCAGTGATGTTCTGCTTATGAAGCTGCGGGAAAACATCACAAAACTATGAGAATGTCCATTCTGCAAAATATGTAAAGTGCTGTAAATGTAAATTAACAACCTTGAAACAAGTGTTATTTGTAAGCACTTATAGCAATTACATTTAGATGTTTAATATTTCTGGGGTAACTGTAATAAAAATACTCATAAAATAATATAATACTAAGAAAACTTTTGCCTAAACTTGCCTAAATCATTGAAAACCAGAGGTGCATCAAAACAAAAGGGTTAGTAAATCTCGAAATCGGTAAGCAATAAAGTTGTCAACAGAAAGATGGATGCACTAGGGAGTTAAGGTGTGTTCTTCTTATACAGCGCGGTAGCCAGTCATTGTGTCTGCTCAAAGCACTTTACACTTCACCCACTGGCTGACCTCTTCATTCCAACCCCATCTCAATTTCTCTGGGAAGCATTCAGCCATGCTGCAATTACTGTGTGAAGACTATTTGTTCAAATATCAACCTCTGTCTGTAGCCAGGTCCTCATTTATATAGCTGAGTGAACTGTGGCAATGTGGGTGAACGAAATTGCCAAAGTTTCGAAACGGCAGCAAGAAATTGTAGTTTCCTACTGACCTGACAATACGATTCCAAAGAGTTAAAAGTAAAAAAAAGGTACGTTCTTATATAGCGCAGTATCCAGTAAGTAGGACCGCTCAAAGCGCTTTACACTTCACCCCCTGGCAGACCTGTTCATTCCAAGGCCATCTCAACTTCTCTGGGAAGCATTCAGCCACGCTGCAATCACGTGAAGACTATTCGTTCACATTTCCACCACTTTCTGTATTGCCAGGTACTCATTTATACAGCTGAGTGAACTGTGACAACGTGGGGTGATCAAACTTGCCAAAGGTTCAAAGCGACCGCAGTGGGAAACTGGATTCTCTTGATTGAGAGTCCGGCCTTCTAACCGGTATGCCATCGCGCCCCACAGAGTTGGTTCGGCAACCAAATATGCATATATATGCATATGTGTGCCAAGTTACTTTATCATACTTTCCTATTCAACACGCATGTGTGAGAATATGCAACAGTAAACTCCTCCAAAATTTTACATATTTAGATGGCCAACCATTGCATAAGACACCTACCTTCATCATGTCCTGTTGTTCCTTGATTTGGTCAGAGTTGATGGCCGGCGTGTCTGGTTCCTTCATCTCAGTCTCAATCTCATCAAACCAGGTCAACAGGTCAGAGTGTGTCTCACTCAGATGAGCAGCCAATGGGACGGCCTGTTCCAGAATGCTCAGCCTATCAGCACTGAACTTAGATACAAGGTCTGCCTCATGTTTGAGCTCATCCATCTTGTCCTTGAGGATGGGGTCTTCACTGCAGGAGGATGACTCACGGCGCAGTCGCTTGCATGCAGAGATGACGTCTCTTGCCTTGCCCTTCTGACTCGTGATGTCATCATTCAGTGTCTGTGGCAAAACAATGTGTACATTTTGGTGCAATGGATGAATTCACAAGAAGCAGAATTAAAACATTTTAAAGAAAAATAAAGCTTGTAAAAAACAGAAAACTTCAGAGAAAGCATGTAAAAACCCAAAAAGCTTTGTTAACCAATTCAAGGACCTTGAATAAAAGTGACACGTCTGCCTCCCCTCTCATTTCTGATGTGTAAAATGTTAGACAAACCAATATTAAAATACTCATTAGGAAGTTGTTTTATTTGTAAATCTCTTTAAGCAACCCTCCCTGCAAACACATGTTTATGTTTAGAAAGTTGTGTTTATTTCAAGGAGATCTCTGAACAAATTAACAGTATCTGAAACTATGCACCTATAAACTGCATGGTGACACCACTTACTTTGTGGTCCCGCAGCAAAGCCCGTAGCTTGTCAGGATTGGAGCAAACAGGGTCAGCATGTTTGATCTGTCGCTCAGCCTCACCAAACCACTCTCTCAGGTCATCAATGTCAGCCAACAGCTGCAGAGACAGGAGAAGATACAAACATAAATACAATAGCTGTAAAAACTGCACAATTACGTGACAAATATGATATAACAGAAGTAATGTTATTCTCAGGGTATGTTTCACTAAAATAATGAGCTCATAAGTTGATTTCATCATTAAGTTCATATAGTCGTTTTAATGTGTTCTTTGTTCTCATCAATAACGCGACATATCATCACAACCTACGAGTGTAGTTTTCATCATAAAGCAGTTTCTATGCCATGAAGTGCCACACATTGTGAAATGACTGTCAAAGTCCATAATTATATGCAAAAAAGTGCTAAGATTGTAACAATCGTTTATGATCTCACAGCAATACCCTCTACTTGTTCACAGTAAGAAAGTTGACAGAGAGTGACATACCTCGTGTGACTTCTGCCGCTGCAGGTTCAGTTTGTCGGCCCGCTTGGCGACCTGCTCTGTGACCCCAGCCACAGCCTTGTTGTCCCGGGAGAGGACACGGTCCACCTTGCTAGCACCCTCCCCAGGGGTGAGGTCTGCCAACTGAGGACCTTCCTCATTGAGGACCTCTAGTAGAGGCTGGCACTGGGCCAACTGTGTCTCCAGCACCTGAGGTGAGGCAAGGTCAAAGTTGATTACATGTGGTCTTTCTGCTACGTAACATTCTTTGCGTAATAAACTTACTGAAGCTTATTTTTTTAAATTAGGAAATAATACAGCTAAACTGAAAGACAATACTTGAAAATGTTTCTGAGACAAAATTAAAGCACTTAGTTAAATTTTAATTTGGGTGTTATTTTGTTGATAAAACAGCAAAACCAGTGTTACATTCAGAGTTCACATGTATACAAAACGCTGTCAAAACAGTACCCAAGAATTCACAATTAAAGTGACCTTTGCTAAGTCAATGTACTGGCTCAATATATGTATGCTCCCTTCACCATGTTCGACCCTGACCTTCACTTGCGCCTCGGCTTCAGCACCAGTCAGCTCATTGCTCCGCAGATGTGGCTCCATCTGTTGTAAGAGCTCGGTCAGTTTCTCATGAGTCTTACGGAAGTTTGCAGCAAGTGGCAAGGCTTGCTCCATCTTCCCCAGTCTGTCGTCACACTTGCGGTCCAGATCTGTGTAACTCTGCTTCAGTTTGTTCACCTTCACCTGGGTCACCTGCTTGTCTTCTCCTGTCGCCAAAACAGTCATCATTACAGTATTGTAAAATGATACAGAATTGTAAAATAATGCAGTATTTCAAAATTATGCATTGTTGTAAATGTTGCATTGTTATTATATGATGTTATTGTAAAATGATAGTACCTGTAGCAAAATAATGCACTATTGCAAAATGATAACTATTGTAAAATGACACAATGTTATAAAATGATGCAGTATTGTAAAATGGATGCAATGTTGTAAAATTATTTGATATTGTAAAACAATGTGATATTGTAAAATTATGTAAAAAAAAAAAAATTGTGTACTATTGTAAAATGATGCGATATTGTAGTAAACAGTACACATTATTGTAAACTGACACAGTATTACAATGTTAACTAATAATTTTTTCTACAGCTAACATGACACATACACGCACACATGCATGCTTCACGCACGCACGCACGCACGCATGCACGCACACACACCCTGAGGTACAGATGCATCTAAATGTTATGCGTGTGAAGACCCAGACTGCCTCACCTGTGCTGCGTTCCAGCAGTTCCTGGCCCTTCACTATCAGATCATCCAGGTCATCTTTGTGTGCAGCAATGTCAGAACTTAGCGACTAAAATAAAAATGGTGTAAAAATAATTAGAAGCTAATTCTATATATATAAATAACAACTTCTATATAGATAAAAACTAACTGATAAATACACGTCAAACAGAAATATTTAGATTGCGTGTATTTAGTACTAAATGTAACAAATGATAAACATAAGAGGCTGAATTCTTACACATGTCAGCTTAATGTGATTCTTCACTATAAATTAGTTGACATTACAGCCGGAAAGAGATATGTACTAACCTTCTGAGCATCAATTTGTTGTTCGATCTTTGCCACATCTGATCCGATGTTGTCCAGTGCTGAAACTTTCTTTTCTGTCAATTCGAGCCACTGAACAAACGGCTCAACCTGCTCGTGGAATGCCCTCGCTGTGTCCAACATCTCCTCCAGGGAGCGCCACCTCTCGATGGCGGCATTTGTCAGCTTGTCCCATCGAAGGTCAAGGTCAGCGAGGGCATCCTGCAGCTGCTGTTTGTCAGTCGAGTCTACGCGACTGGTCAGTTTAGAGCCAATTGCCTTCACTGATGCAACGTTCGCTGCCCGGTCGTCCAGCATGCGACGCATGAACTGTCGAGAAATTCATGTCATAATCAGATGGCTGAACTTGCTGTAATATTTATAACTTCTTAATCTTGAATACTGGTAAGAAGATTTAGAATTTTTTTTGCTATCTTTTGATCAACAACTCTTGGTATGCAATTTATCAACTCTTCACAGTGTATAATAATAAATAATATTATTGTTATTGTATAATCATTCAAGTTGTATGAAATACTGATATGCCTATACCTCTATGAGAAATTAATAATCTTTCGAAATAAATATGAGTGGTAATATAAAAGTACTGATTTTAACCACAACATTGGCATTACTTATCACCTCCAGGTTTAGTCAAACTAAAAACAAAAATCAACATTTAATGAAGGAAGAAATTGTTGTGACTGCTCGTGGCATAGACAGTTCATAAATGATCAATTCCATTCAGTTTATGATGTACAATTTCCTCACTTTCTGTTCCTGCATCTGAGCCTTTGTGACTTTGTATTCAGCAGATGGCGGCTTCTGATTGACGACGAGCTCCTCTGTCTCAGAAAGCCAATCAAGCAGAGAGTCAAGAGCCTCCTGGAACTTGCCGGACTGCAGTAACATGGCGTCCAAGGCCTGCTCCCGCTCCACCAACTGTCAGGGGAAGGTCACATGTAAGGAATGCATTCTTAGTGAACAGTCAAAATATGAAATTTTTCAAAAGCATGTCAGAACTGTGTTTGGCAAAGGAATCGTTACTTGTCTTTAATGAACAATCATGGTTTTAATTCTTCACTGATATTTTATTCAACACTTCATACCTAATCAACTGAAACTTGGTTTTGTGACGAGTTAATTTGGGAAATTACTTCTGCCATATTGTTTGTCATTTGCAAACAGTTTAAATAAAAACAACATTCCAATCTTTTTCTTACTTTGTGTCTAAAAATACACCAACCAGAGATACTCGGGCACAGTGAGTGTTCTAATTGTATTTATAGATGATTCATGCATTTTTCCTCAATTAACTTGTCTTAATTTCTAATTAATCTACACGATGTTGTTAAAAAAATAAAAAATAATAATACTACTTGATAACGTGGCCCACATACCCGTTCATTGAGATGAGCCCATTTGTCATTGAGAGATTCAAGCTCTGCATCAAGGGTACCAGTGTTTACCCCTGACCCTGCAGCCTCTATCAAGTCCTGCCCTCGCTCCCGTAGGGCGTCTAGTCGCTTCTGCAGTGGCTCCACCTGGTTCTTATGGAAGCTCTAAAAGTGACAAGCAATGTGACATTCAGCCATCCAATAACAATGGGTAGTTCACATAAAGTTCCCTCCTCAATTGATTTAGTTGCGAATCAGGTTAGTTGACGTTAACGTCTGTGGCGTGTGGGTAGTTGTAATATACAGTTGGTTTAATAAAACAGAGCATACTTTTGTTAAAATTATTGAAAGAACTGACTCTGATCATTAGACTGGATAACTTGCCAAAGTGTGAATAACCTTATTCCAAATTATGACTGGATAAATAATTTAATAGTTTGTCTGATAATTTAACCGAAACTAAATAATAAATAACTAAAAAATTATCTAGATAAATTCGATTTTTCATGAAAGAGAAGAATGAACAAATTTAACTGAGGAGGAACTTTTAAACCATGATATATTCACCAAAAGAACATAGTATTCAATAAATAAAAGATGAAATTACACAACAAATGCTACATTTTATTGGTAAATTGTTGTTCATTTTAATTTATGGACATCACAGATTTGACATTGGCCTGACCTTGAATGCCTCTTGCTGTTTCTTGATGACCTCCACATCTCCACCCAATGGCATCTCGTCATAGAGTTCACCCATCAGTTGCTCAAGGTCATTGTCAAGAACAGCAATGTCGCCATGGAACCCTTCAAGGGTGTCTAGAGTTGTCTGTGCGTCAGTCAGTCGCAGTTGGGCTTGTGCCGCTAGGGCCGCTAGACGGTTCTTCAGTGCATCGATCTTCAAACAAACACCAAATAGATCATCAAAAACATATCGGTGCACACATAAAATTCTCAGTTTTTATATTTGTAGAAGTAGCAAAATCACAACCTCCAGAATTTTAGTAAAACTATGAAATTTCAATATAATGAATACAAACGAACTATTTCATAAAATCCACAGTACAACTTTATTTCAATTTACCCTACTCATGCCGTGCCAAATAAAATGTGCACCATGAAGGAATACAATATACAGATGTAGTCTTTCTCCTCTTTTCCCCCTCCCATTCCCCCTCTGGACCTTCTGATCTTCTCCCCCCCAGTATTTTTACAGATAGGAATGCTCAGTTTGTTGTTACATTATATTGTTTGTTGTTACATTATATTGTTTGTTGTTACATTATATTGTTTGTTGTTACATTATATTGTTTGTTGTTACATTATATTGTTTGTTGTTACATTATATTGTTTGTTGTTACATTATATTGTTTGTTGGGTGAAAAGATAAACTGGCGTAGAGTTGCAGAGTGCTAGTAGCAGACAGTATGATGTTGTGCGACTACTGGTGCGATTACTGGTGCGACTACTGGTGCGACTACTGGTGCGGCTACTGGTGCGACTACTGGTGCGACTACTGGTGCGACTACTGGTGCGACTACTGGTGCAACTACTGGTGCGACTACTGGTGCAACTACTGGTGCGACTACTGGTGCGACTACTGGTGCGACTACTGGTGCGACTACTAGTGCGACTACTAGTGCGACTACTAGTGTGACTACTTGGCCACTCACAGCAGGCTTATGTTGACTGTCATGGTCAGAGATGTATCCATTGTCTATGAGGTCCTGGTAGGCAGACTCCAACTCCTCGATCATGTCCCGCTTCTCATCCAAACTGGTGAGGAACGCCTGGCCATAAACACATTACATTAGTGCCATGTCATTTCATGTCAATTTAAAGTAATTTTTTTAGATACACTTTGATAACAGTTATGACATTGGGTAGAAATCCAGCATTGGTATGGGTAATGATCTCCAAATTTTACTAAAACTACAGGAACATCGGTCTAATTTTCAGAGTTTACATGTGAATTCAACATAGTTTCGAACACTCATAAAAGAATTCAGTTCTACAGATGGTGCATTGATCATTGCAAAGAAATGTTGTGGCTTTTGTTAAATGAAATGTTGTGGCTTTTGTTAAAAACAGCAGCAAAGAAAGTTTCATTTTCAGAGTTTAACTGCATATCGTGTTAGAAATATACCTAATAATTTCAGATTTAAAGGGATTCTTTAAAAAATACACTGCTGAGTGAACCATTAATCAAACTGACCGATGAGATGAGTCGAGTAACTGCCTACGATGAGATGAGTCGAGTAACTGTCTACGATGAGTCGAGTAACTGCCTACGATGAGATGAGTTGAGTAACTGCCTACGATGAGATGAGTCGAGTAACTGCCTACGATGAGATGAGTCGAGTAACTGCCTACGATGAGATGAGTCGAGTAACTGCCTACGATGAGATGAGTCGAGTAACTGCCTACGATGAGATGAGTCGAGTAACTGCCTACGATGAGATGAGTCGAGTAACTGCCTACGATGAGATGAGTCGAGTAACTGCCTACGATGAGATGAGTCGAGTAACTGCCTACGATGAGATGAGTCGAGTAACTGCCTACCGAGATTTCCGACAGTTGCGCGTTGACAATGTCAGCATCACATCCAATGCTGCCCATGTCACCAAACTCTTCCTCTGCATCTGTAATCTGTCTCTCTGCATGATGGATGTCACCCTACACAAGATAACATCTGTGAAACATCTTCATATAGTGTCACACCTGGCCATGATGATCTAAGTCAGATTTACTTCAAGTTAATTCTGGTTACCGGTATATATGTTTCAATGTACACAATTCTCAAGTGCTAATTCACACAATTTTGATGCTGTATCACTGATGTCATATTTGTATGTTTAGTCAAGTAGCAATTCTGAACAAAATAATTATCAAAATTGTTGATCACCAATGATCTAGCACCAATATTTGTATTGTACAAACTGCCACAACATAAATATTAAATTTTAACGTATTCTACAGTATATAATAATTCTAATTATGCCATGCATATAGATTACACGTTCAACCATATAGGCAAAGAAAATTAGATTAAAACTAAAATTATGTTACTTAAAATATACACTATTATTTAAGCTGAGGACGTGTTCCCAGGCAACTCTGTTCTACCTTACCTGGAAGTTCGTGATCATCTCTGATGCAGCCTCCATCTTTGCCAAATTCGCCACAACATCATCACTCAACTGGGCGTATCGATGCATGACGTCATCAAGGTCAGAGGTGACATGATTTGTGTCAGCTATATTTGTGGCGTCGCTGATGAGGATGTCCACAAAGTCCTTGACATAGTTGACCTGAGGCTGGAGACCATTCAGTTCATCCTGCAGGATCTGCACGGAGCACACGAGAATGGAGCACTTAAAAACAAAGTGTTTTTAAAAAACCATAGTTATTTTTGTTTCTTCTTGTATGTAACCAGTCATTAGAAATTTATAGAGAAGTAAAATTATCAAGGCGGACACCTTGCTAAGATGAACAATGTTGTTGTCAATAAAACACAACAGAAAATGTGTCAATCAATACCACAGCTTTATAACTACCCAATACAGAATATTTTGTTGCAACATAACTTGAGTACCTCCAACAATGCAGGAAGATGCACATATGAAGGTGGTTTCAGCCACGTGGCTAACAAGTGCACAATTCTGTTGACAGTTTGCATGAAAAATCCTGGCAAATTACAAATAAAAAACACACATTTTTATTAGTAAACAAGGTGAACTGATCACCACTGACATTTCAATGCGCACACAGAACGCATGTTCTTATTGACCTTTACCTTCATCTGGTCAAGCCGTTGACCTTCATCCTCTAGCTGGTCGGCGGCCATGTTGTCTTCTATTTTGGTCAGTGATGAGGACAGATCCTGTATGGTGTCGTCGAACTCGTACAGTCGTTGTTGCATGTCCTCCAGGAACTGCACGCGCTCCGACACATCTACAAATCACACGCATCAGTCTCTCTCTGGTGCAACAAAACCTTGAAATGGTACTTGCGAACTGCTTCTTGAAATTTCATCTGTGCATTATTATCAGCAATTACACTGCAAACTGAAGGTAACATTTTAATACTATTTGTAATCTTGATATTATAGGTGAACTATTTAAAAATACGGTTAACAGACCAAACAACATATGAAAAAAAAAACATTTTAGACACGATATAATTTTTTATACAATTTGAATTTTTTATGATCGTAATGAAAACTTAATATTAAAAAATATACACCAGAATTGTCATATTATGGGTGCATTGTCTTGAGTCTGCATACTCCAAACAGACCCTTCATGAGCTAATATAGCAGTTGTGTGAAGTCACTAAATATGATCCCATACCTGAGGTGAGTACCTCCCATCGGTCATTGATGTTCTGTAGCTGGTCAATGATGGCCTGTTGACCGGTGTCACTGCTCTCTATCAGAGACCTGCCTTCCTTGTTCAGGGCCTTGTGGTCTCGACTCTTGGTGAGGATATCTGCCTGTAGTGCCTGGTGGCATAATGATATCTGCCTGTAGTGCCTGGTGGCATAATGATATCTGCCTGTAGTGCCTGGTGGCATAATATCTGCCTGTAGAGCCTGGTGGCATAATATCTGCCTGTAGTGCCTGGTGGCATAATATCTGCGTGTAGTGCCTGGTGGCATAATGATACAGGTGACATCACCTACATGACTACACAATGTAGCATGTATAGTTTGTATTACCACCTGTACTGTACCGCTTAATATATAAGATAATCATCAGTACAACTGCTGAAGGTAAGACAAAACAAAATGCACGTTCAGTAAAATAACAAGATTAATTACCAGTTTGAACATCTGACACATGTGACCAAAAGTACGTAAGTAGACATTGGGTTGACACTAGTGGGGTAACTACCATCAGCCCTATCTAATAATAATACTATTTTGTTTTGTATAGTGCCGATCCTACCAATACAATCCAATCTAATACAGTTCACAGCACACTGGGCAAAATGGTAAATATAATCTTGAGCGATACGAAAGGTTATTGAAATAGCAGCCTGGAATATAAACTATCATACAATAATAATAATGATGATGGAGGTATGATCACCCTACTTGAGACTCCTTGAGTTGTACGGCCAGGGCCTGTTTCTCGAGACAGTCGGGCATCAGGCAGGCTGCCTTCTCCTCGCTCAGTTGCAGCCACGCCAGCAACATGTCAGCCTCCATCTGGTAGCTCTCTGCATGCTGATTCACCATCTGGAAACACACACAGTGGACAGTCACTGGCAGCTGTCTGGCAGGCAGGGGCACTCAGCTGATCAAACAGTAAGTTACGTATACCTAAGTTACTAGCCCAAGGTACTGTTCTTTTGATACAGCATACCGGAAGTTCGAGCAAAGAAAGCAAGCTGTGCATGCGTGCAGGTGTGCGTGATAAAAGTATTACAACAACCTAAATTAGCAAACACTACAAGTGAGTTAACAAATCCACACTAACATTGGACAACCAGAATTTCATTTGATTACTTTGTGATTATTATAAAAATGTCAAACTAGTGCTGAGACAAACTTTTACAAATTACCATACTGAAAAACAAAAGACTGATTTGGCTACCTTCAGTTTGTTGCTCCTGTCTGCCATCTTGTCCTTCAGATGGCGCCACTCGGCCTTCATCCTTGTCAGCTGATCCTCTAGATCAGAGACATCCGACATTGGGGATGCCTTCTCAAGGGTATGGCGACCTTGGTCGAGCAGCAGTTGAAGGTCAGATTCACGACTGGCGAGCTCCTTCTGCAATGCCTGTGGGGGTAATAAAGGAATACTTTTTAAATGTGTTAGTTGCCTGGTACATGTCTTAATGCTTTTGATAAAAAAATATAATGCAGCACTGCAAACCTTAAGCAGGACGCACGCACGCACGCACGCACGCACGCACGCACGCACGCACGCACGCACGCACGCACGCACGCACGCACGCACGCACGCACGCACGCACGCACGCACGCACGCACGCACCTTTGTGATCAGTACAATTTTAAAGCACCCTCCACATTTCATTTAGCCTATCACAAACAAACTTTTTGGCAGAATTTCAATTCAGCCAAATAAAAATTAATTTAACAGTTTGTCCAATGATTTCATCAAGACTAAATGATGCATTTACACAAATGAGCCAGCAAGTTGTAGTGGATATGAGATAGGTTTGAATTTTTGGCGAAATGATTCTGAAAGTTGACAGGGCAAAAAATTGTGCGGAGGCAGTTTCAATTTACTTTCAGAGTATGACAGACTTCTTAACAAGGAAGCCTGCAACTTGAGTACAAACACACATTCTACACATTTCAACCAGTGTAATTACACATTTATTGGATGATTTTGACTGACCTCTTGTTCCCGACTCTGTTTGACCAGTCTGTCATTCTCTGCCGACACTGGTTCCAGGCCATCAACGTGATCCTTCGTGTTAACCAGCCACGCCAACGTGTCACCAATGGATGTCTTGAACTTCTCTCCTTCTACAGTGGCACCTTCAAGAGCCTTCTTTCTCTCATCTACACAGGGAAAGATATATGATACACAACTTGCTCATCTACTTGATTTTAACCGATAACGTTATCTGGAAAAACATAAAAGGTACATCAATAGTGCGTGTTTATTCTGGATAGGTTTGGTATCGTTAACTTTAATAATGTTCAGGGATTCAAAAAGTGGAACAAATAAATATATAGAAGTAACACATAAAACAGTATAACAATGGAATGAGTGAGCAGTGTGTATGAGAAGACATATGAACGAGAGATCAAAGAACGAGGAACCACCAAGAAATTTACTCACCAATCTTCTTCTGGACTTCAGTGAATGGTGAGTCGACACTGGCCAGTTTGTTCTTGAGGTCAAATTTAGTGGATGACTCCTTGGTCATGTCACACAGCTCCTTGCACAGTTGGTGCGCCTTGTCCACATTCTTGCGTTGACCTTTCACCTCCGACTCTAAGGCCTGATGACATGGCAAAAGTTAAGAATTGATTAGCCAGTTTTGATAGAGGGAGGCCAACACCAAACTAAATTTTTAAATGGTACATTTGATAGTGGCATTTATAAAGCAGGAGGGAAAAATTGCTGTGGAAAAACTTCAAGAAAGATGAAATATGATCGATTATGGGAGAGCTAAAGGGTGTTAGTTAGGATGGTTGCCCATAAAATGTACACCCTACTTCATAATATGAATTATGAGATAACAATGTGATTAACCCATTTCTTAGCAACTACAATTCTGGTTGTTGTCTATCATGTTATAATAAATGTCATGTTGGATTTGTTGCTATGAAATGGGTTATAAAACGACAGTAATTCAGTATTAGATGATATCCTGTCAAAAGTTATCACAATGATACAGAATCTAATATCCACTATTTATTCAAGCAAGAGATAACTACTCCAACAAGAGATAACTACTCCAACAAGAGATAACTACTCCAATAGTGACTTAATTTCCAACACTTCTTAGTAAATGAAAACCAAATAATAAATAACTATTCCCTGTGAGAACGAACACATGTAGCTAATAGTGTTATAGACTTGACTGACCTTCAGTTGTTGCCACTGTTCAGCAATGGTCTCTGGCTGTGTGCGCACTTGTGGCATGGACTCGAGTCGCTCAGTGACATCCGGCATCCAATCAGACATCTTCTGTAGGACGTCGTAGTACTTGGTACTGCGGTCGAGGACATCGTGCAAGGTCGCCTCACGCTCCCCGAGTCGCTCCTGCAGTTTGTCCCAACCTTTGTTGATGCTCTCAATCTCACGGTTGACGTGGTCAGCATCTGGTGAGTTGAGGTCACTCCTGTCCAGCACTGAGAGACCGGACTGTATGAAGTTCTCGTAGGCGGGCTGGAAGCTGGTCATCTCTTCTTGTAGTAGCTGCAAGAAACATGTCACAATGTTCATGGAAGTTCAGAGGACATATTAATGAAGGAGGATCTACAGGTTGACAGAACGAACATATTGGAAAGATCTACTAGTGGCGTCAGCATGAATGTGTTGGATCATCTATATGGTTATGGTGAAAAAAGATTTCAATTTCTATATCCAATATACTTTATTTTATGTATTGTTTTCAACAGAAAAGACTGCAATAAAACACTGTTTTTGTTATAATATGACACTGAATTGTGGCGTTTGTTGTCAAAGATAACAAATTTAATAAATTCATATTAAATTTAGTAAATATTGTACAATAGCAGTCTACAATTTGTCTGTTGCGAGTCAAGTTTCATCCAATAATCATTACATGTTAACATTTTCTTCCAAGTCTCTTGTCACACAAACCATGGTGACCAGGTGACACATCATACACAACATTTTCTATCCTAATAATCTGCATTCAACCAATGCAGGTCATGTTTCTACTGCCCCATACCACCTAAGTTGATGGTCAATCCTGTACCTGCACTTGCTGTAGCTGGTGCTTGACCATGGCTGGCTCAGTGGCGACTGGCCCAAGCACGGACACCATCTTCTCCTTCTGAGCGAGCCAGCTCACCAGCTGGTCATGCAGACTCTTGAAGCCCTTCAGGTCTTCCAGGCGCTCCGTCAGCAACTGACGCTGCTCCTCAGACAGGTGCTTCAGGTTCATCCATCTCTCCTCTGTGACAGGTGTCAATCAATCAATCAAACAAGCCCAATCAATAACGATTAGCATTATCAATAAATCTTAAATTTCAGCTTTATAACTGTGGCATCCAAACCATGCAATAAACACACCTGTGAGATGCACTATCAAGCATATTAAGAATCTACTAAACATAGCAGTCATCTGTGATATTTCTTGTCTCACCAATCAAGCAGGCTTAGTTCCTGGGGTGGGACATGATAACTTCTGTCAACTCAATGTCAAAACATTATGATCATTATTATTTTATATTACTAGTCTCATGAACAGTTATTAATCTGACTCATGGACATTTCTGTAGCATTTTATCCTTTTAGACAGGTACTTGTCTGCGTAGACATACCAAGTTTCTTCAGTTGTTTCTTTGTTTCCTTCACACCAGGAACATTCTCCCGACTCAACAACAGTTGATGCACCTTCTTCTTGAGAGCGACGATCTGTCCCTCCTCACTCAGCAGGTCTTCATGGAACTTCTACAACGACAACATCATACTGTCAATGCTTCTAGAACTTCATATACTGCACAATTATAACGCCATTTCTTTAATTTTCAAACACTTCACAGGTTTTTTACACTTTGTATTAGTTGATCCAGTATTTTATTAAAGCCTTAAAATTTTTATACGAGCAGTTATAAAAATTGTCTGTACGAAATCCTGCTCTGGCCATGTAATTTATAAGTAATATTTACTGAAAAAAAACAGCTCTTGCCTGTATGACATTCTGCACTGCCTATATAAGTTGAACCTTAAAACACTTAAACTTAGCTGTATCTCATGTTATGAATACAGCCCTCACCTGTCGTTCCTTCACCTTGGCGGCCGCCTCCCCCTGAGTCTGAGGCATGGCTGCAGTCAGTGATGGAATGGCATGCTCCTGCTGCTTCAACCACGACAGGGTCTGCTGTAGTTCGTCTGCGATCACCTTGACCTCGTGCAGGGAGGCCTGCAACTCCTGCTGGCGGTCGGCCAGACGCTCGCCCAGTTGGTCATAGCGGTGGTTCATCTCAGCCAACTCTAGCTGCATCGGCGACATACCTGTGTGACAGACAGGTAACTTGGTCACTAGTGATATGTCTATTACTTTTGCTTGAGATTACCATCTAAATGTACTGTTCTCAAGTGATAATTCAGTTAAAATGAGCTCCCTCTCTCTCTCCCTCTCTCTCCCTCTCTCTGTAGTCCGCACTGCAGGGCAATGTAGAGTGCATTCTCTGTTTTGATCTTTGGTGTGAGATGAGTCCTATTTGTGAGGTGACACCTTCGTTGCATGTCACAGAAAACAATAGCAGGTCTGTGATTATTTAATAGGTTGGGGCGACAATAAGTTATATGTTTTTATGTATAAAGTACTAAAAGACACAATATCACTGACAGATAGAATGGTGTACTAGTTATTTGCTCAACCGTCTGTCTCCCTACCCTTGCTGGTGACTAACTAAGACAGGTACTAACTATCTAGTAAAACTTGACATCCACATGAGGCTGTGACCACCTTCTATACCCACTCACCCTCAATGGCGAGCAGATTGTCAGCTGACCCACGCTTGCTGCTCATACTGCTTGAGTCGCTGCGTGTCGGTGATGGTGACGTCATCTGACGCGATGCTGAACTTCGGGAAGACAAGCGGCGCATCTCTGAATTGGCAACAGCAAAAATGTTTGGATCACACTTGAACTAAGATGCACATAAACTATGACAATTGAACTAGGACACACGTGACCTCAGACACAACAAAACTAAGAAACAACTGAACTAAGGCATATTTGAACTTAGGTCTCTTGAACTAAGACACACTTGAACGGAGAATCGTAAATATACTTGTGTCTGAATTGTGCAGAAAAGGTTCGAATTTGACAAAGGATTCAACATCAAATTTCAGGACGTTGCAAAAGTGTAATGCTAATGGTAAGGTGATGGCATCATGCAACAGTGAAATTACAGGCACACGTCACTGGTTCACGACATATATTGTATTATGTTGCTTGTGTAACCAGCACCCACTAGATGGAGATACAACGGAGGAATGCCTTACTGCGTTTGACTGGGGAGCTTGATTGGGCCTGGAAGGCTGCTCCAAGTTCATTCACTTCATCCATCTTAGGAGCGAACTTCTCATAGTCTGCAATCAGTGGCTGCGGACACACAAACATCTTATTGTTACCCAATTGGAAAGCCTTGCTTGCAGTAACTGATGAAGGTTTACCTTTCCAATATCGTAATGCCTTAAATATATTCTACATTACACGCAAATCTCTTATTACAGTATAACATAAAAAGCATTACAGTTGAACTTCTCTCAATTATTATATCTTCTCACACATACAAAGTCTGTCATTTATACAAGTTACCCATACTATTACCCTTCACATCCTACTTTTTAATATCTTCTAGAACCCTGTGAAAATTGTAATAAATGAACCTGCCCTGACTACGTAACAGTCACCTGTAGTTCTTGGATCTGTTTCTCAATGACATCGAGGGCCAGGGCAACCGGCTCAAGGCTATCTATGTGTTGTTCCTTCTCAGCGAGCCAGGCAAACACCTCAGTCTTCACCTCATCATACTTCGTAGACCTCGTCACCCTTGTCCGCATCTCACGTTCGCACTGCTGAAGAAGGTCACGGAGGTCACTCCAGTTATTTTCACACATGCTCAGTGGGTCCTTCAGTGAACGCACATCGCCCGTTCGGGGATCCTCTACGAGTTCCTTTCCGAGTCTCCGAATTGCTTCCATTTCTTGCTCGTGAATGCTCAACTCAGATGTAACTTGTGACACCTGGAGGACACAAAGTAACATGTTTATCGCAGTTGTCTTCTGTTACACAAAGTTAAAGAAAACATGAACAGAAGATCTTCAAAAGGTAATAAAAAGATGGAAGTGTATGTGAACTTTCCGGTTAAAAACAATGAAAAAGTACAATGACGAGTGAGATCAGAGACCAATATCCCTAGAGATGTTTCAAAGAAAAGAACTGTGTAAAAATTAGTTAAATAGAATGAACATCGTATAAAGAAATAAACTCTCATGTAGTAATGTGTATGTGAAAGTTCAGTAAGTAAGTTAATGCATTTCAATGTAAATCAAACAATCACTGTATTTAAACAATGATATTCCTATCCCCGGCCATCCTATATTACTAACCTTCTCCTGATACAGTGGCGTATCAAGTTGTGAGAAGTCGCTTGATTCCAACACATTGAGTGTTGGTATCAACCAGTCGTCCAATGTCTTCATGCAGTCCTGGGTCTGAGTCAACTTCTCAGAGACGTCATTAATATCCCTGTCACGTTCGCTCGCTCGTGCCAACACCGCCTTGAAGCGCCTGTCCAACTCCGATAATTTATCCTCGATCTCATGTGCCATATCCGGGTCGCTCGACTTGACAACCTTTGACCCTGAACGTTTCACCGAATCGACTGCGGGCTGGTGACTCTTCATGTCGAGTCTGAGCGCATGCAGCTCCCGTTTCTGATCGTTCAACGTTTCCTCATTCAGACTCAATGGACGCATGTTGTTGAGAGCGCCCTCTGTGTCCTTGATCCACACTAGCAGTCCGTCGATTCCCTCATGTACGTCTTGTGACTCCAACAGCAGTTTCTGAAGCGAGTTGCACCGGGATGCTGCGAACGCGTTTACTGACCCGAATTGTGCACTGCACTTGGTAACAAGGTCGTCGATGTTCTGCATAGACTTGTCATCTGCGCCAAGGTCACATAGTTTCTCCTTGAGCAGCCTGGCGCTGCGCTGTATCTCCTGCAGTTGTTTCTCCTGCGCGATCACCTCATTACTGAATGACTTCGCCTGCTGCAGATGTTCCTGAACCTGCTCTGGGGTTGATGGTACTGAATGATTCTTCATGTCCGACACCTGCAGATATGAACATATGTTGTGCAGATAATTGTATGGAATGAACAGACTATTTATTTTCTATATAAAACAGAAATATTTGCAGTTATATCTGGATAAATGATTTGTTATCGTTTTCAAGATGGAAAGCAAAGTATACTGTTTATTGTATTGTGGTGAACAAATTATCCTATATGTGACATTCGATTGATAAAACTATTCAATAAAAATAAATAATTATCAACATCATTACTATGAAATTACAGTACATGGAAAATACGTTACCCAGTTCAAAACATAGCACAACTAAGTAAATATTATTTATGGCTGAACTAAATGTACATGAAAAGCACTACCCACGTGGTGAAAATACAAACATTTGTGATGTGAATAGTTTTCTCTTAATGAGAATGCTTAAAATGCAAATAGAATTCACATATGATGTAAAATATTGTATTGTATATGATCTTGACAAGAACACCAATACCTGTTCTTCAGCTGAGCCCATCCAGTTGAGCATCTTCTGCAAAGAGTCATCAAAGTCCTTTTGGCGGTCTTGAGCGCGGCGTAGATCTGACATGAGGCCGTCACAGCTCCCCTTCAGGTTGTGGTAGCGCTCGTTCGCTCCCTTCACCTTGTCCTTCGTCATCCCGTATTCACCAGGGTCACCACCTGGGAGGTGGAGTGAAGACCGGCCGTAGTGTGTCTTCATGATGAAATTCTCCAGTTCTTTGTTGTATTTCTGTCGGGGTAACGAGATGAAGTTAAAATTATTATTTGTGGTCATAGATGTAACTAAGACATTCAACAACTACTACTATCATAAATATGCCCCTTTACTGCAACACAAAACATTGTTCTATGCTGACAAGTAACTAGAGATACCTATTGCACAGTTCAAGGTTTCATTCTCTTTTGTTGCAGAATGGAAAGAATTTAATGGATGTGTGCATAACATGATTACTGTTAACATGTGACATTTTTATAGCACTATTGTAAGTTTACATATTCCATTCTACTCTTATAGGAACTTACCCTGCACCATCCCACAAACTTGCCATTCAATCTTCTTGAAACTATGCACCAAACTACCTTTCACTCATCCAAGGAATTACACAGCACAATCCACATCAGTTACTCTTTCAAGAAATAAAATGTTATTAATTCAACAAAATTACCTGGAATGTTTCTAGAAACCTACCCTGCATTCCTCCAGGAATTTCTGTGCCGCCATATTCACAAAACGCAAGTCAGCCTGGTGAGCTATCACATTCTCTGTCAGATTCTGAAATGACCAAGGTTATTAATTATACGACCAATTCAAACAATCTTCTTCAGCCAAATTACAAATTAAGGTGCACCACTTTAAGAACGGAGAATGCCTAAAATTAAACCACAATTAAATGTTACTGCTTTGTTAAAGATTACCATGAATTTCAAATGAATTGTGCTTTTTTATTTAATTGTGCTAAAGTTTACCCTGTCCACAACCATCATTTAGTAAATTTCATGGGTAAACTGTGGTGCAATAATTAGGCTGACAGCAGGTCATTCTTTTCTGTAGAGCGATGCAGATGCAACACCCATGTTGTGTTCATCAAGACAATTGTCTTTGTTAGTTTATATCTTTTCATACGAATCTGTTACTTCCCCTGGTACAGACATTAGACACCAGGCAGAAGGACCAACAACTTTCAGGGTCTCTTCCGAATGATACAGAGAAAGTGGGATGAACGAAATTGACCACGGTTTGAAATGGAAGCATAGTGGACATGAACCCTGGTTCTGTCGACTGACCGTCCGGCCGTCCAGTGATCTACAGCCTAGCTGCCACACCCCACAGCACATAAGCTATGACAAAACCACTGCCCCCCCCAATGACGACAACCCACACTGACCTTGTGTTGTTTCACCTGCTCCCTCAGGTGCCTCGGTTCAATGCCAGACTTCTGCATGTTGCGCAGGGACATCTCAGAGTCAATGAGCCACAGGTCAAACTTGTGCAACTCATCGTCCAGCTTCTGCTCTTCCTCCCGGCCGGCGGTCAGTCGCTTGACCCGGCTCTCACACTCCCTGGACACCTACAAACATGGGACAGTCTTTTAGGGTCCAATCCACTCAACTATTGCCCTTATAGACAAATATTCACAGGAACAAATTTCTTATGACAAGATCAGGAAGCTTTGGTTCCTGAGGGAAATAGGCACTTGGTACTATAGAGTTGTATTATTATTATATTATTCTATATTGCACCAAAAGTATCAGATATATCATTGTGGCCCTTAATTCTAGGATGACTGCACTATAATGAGTTCAAAACATAACCGCATAATAATGAAAAACAACAAGTTCTTAGAATAAGCAGAACCATTTGAACATCCAAAACAACAGCCTCATTTCAGAGTTGGTCAAACACATTAATGTCTGGTTGTAACTGACCAGGTCATAGCTGCCCCGCAGGTCAGCGACCTTGTGTTCCAGTTCAATGCACAGTTCGCTGGTCAGTTCAGCCTCACTCTGGTCTAGGAGCTGTTGCGCCTGGCACACAGGCGACAGTATCGCCTTCTGGTGGCCGGTGATGTCTCGCTGAAGTGCCTGTGATGTTGACACAGAGCATCGTAAGTTTACAGGATAGGCAGAAGATTAAACACATATCGAAATTTGTATTAAATTTGTCATATTGTTAAAAATAATATGAACAGTTGTTGTAATTTGTCTATAGTTATATCTACATACAGTTTTGAAAATACACATTATTATCAAAGATAAGCCAGAATGATATCCTATCCGTAAATACCACAAATCCATGCAGTCATTTACCAGTCCTTTCTAAAGCAAGAGTGGACTCATGCTTAAAGTATTCTGGATCACCGGGAAATTTGTCATTGGAGAAGTTCCACATCTGCAGCTCATCTCAATGAATCCATCAATATCTGACAAGAGTAAATTACTTTATATCTCCCGATGACACACCTGTCCATTGACACACCTGCCCATTGACACACCTGTCCGTTGACACACCTGCCCGATGAAACTCTTACCCGATGACATACCTGTCTGATGACACCTGGCCCTATAACCACCCACCTTCTGGTCATCAATCTGAGCTGTCAGATCCGCCTCCTCCTCCCTCATGGACCCAGCCGACTTGAGCACCTTCTCCACATCTCTCACCCACTGGCGCTGGGTCTCCAACTCATCAATGACGTCCGCATACAGCTCATCTATTCTAACCTGTCAAAACATGCTCTAATGTGAATCACAGAATCATCCAACACCACAGCTATCAAGTTTCGAGATTGGTAACTAACTAAGCACACTACAATTACATTAAAATATTTGGTTAAGATAATTGGGTTACTGCGTAGGATGTAGGTAACCAGATGTGGTTGCACTGTGGGGGATATGGTCCCAACAACCAAATGTCTCAACATTTCAATGTGGAAAATGTAAGGAATCTCAGCTATTTAACAAAGGCAAGGCAAAGAGATATAGGACGATTGGCATTTTTTCAGATATTGAAAGAAACATGAGACAATTCAGTGTTATGACCATCTCTCCGAAACTGACTGCCCTGGTTGTTCATTTCACACATACCACACCTATGTTCCATGATCTGTGTCAGTCAAATTAACAGTTTTAGCCATTACCATAATGAAAGAACCATCTTCCATTTTTCTTGTTTTTAATAAACACAGTTTTAGCATGACCAGTTCATCAAATGGAACACAGGTAAAAAGATTAACCACCAAAAATGAGCCTTGGATTTACAAGCATTAGACACACACACAGGACACAGGTTAGCACCATTCTCAGTAAAACATTCTCCAAACATCAACATATGTTGAATACCCAAGTTTGTCCTGAGTGTTGCATACATGTACAAGAGCGTCACATACATGTACAAATACAATTACTAAAGCCATCCACAGTTGTTGCAGATGTAAAGAAATAGACCTATATGTTTTGACATAAATCCCAGATTCAAAACATTGGAAAATATTTACATGGGGGAAGGTGTTAATTACTAGCCAGCTGGCATGTTCACCCCAACCTATCACATGACATAACATCACAAAACAGACAGACAGACAGACAGACATGGAACATTTAAAGATTAAGTGTGAGAAAAAATGCGCCATCGCATGACACAGCAGTCTGACATGCAGCAACAGGCCGTCACTATCTTATCATGCAGTTAGACATTGCATTGTGAGAGTTAGCAGGATTCTTGCAGCTGAAACAACAATAACAGACACATAAGATTAGTTTCAATCATGTCTCAGACTACCAGCCAACATTATCGTGCCAGGCACTAGCCAATGTATTTGTGATTAAAACACCCAATAAAGATCTTCTATGCCACAAAATGCATTTCAAGTAGTTTCCGCAGCAACTAGCAAAAGCATATTTAACAAGAACAAGAAAACAAAAATGAAGCACCAAAATTAAAATATTTGGCATGCATAATATGTGATAAGATGGCATCTCATCTCATATTTTAGAAGTACATATTCTGGACGTCTCTAAGTGTCCCAGTCTACAAACCAATGTGAATCTACCAAGCCAAATGTAAACTATTTATGTTTTTACTGATGGACAATTCCTGTAGAGAAATTCCACCATCACACTTACACGAAACAATAAAGAAAACACAAATTTTGAAAGACAAATCACAAAAAGATTGATGATGAAAAACATAAAATTGCTAAAAGGAAGACCCTATCAACATGGAACAGCAGTGTCAACACAAACAAATAACACAACATGAGCTGAATACTAAACAAAATACGAACAATGCACGAAGTGAAGCATTAGTAACAGCAGGTATAACTGAGCAGAAAGCTTTAGAAAGCACATACATAATTAATAATGCCGCTGTGATTGCATGCTTACAATGTCAATATGAAGCCAATGCTGACACACAAACAAAGGCAAGAATTGCAATGAATGGAAAGCAAATGAATGGAAGGCATGCAATGACTCAGATAAAAAAGCGTTAATCAAATGATAGATGCACATAAAGTAAAAGGGAAGCAAAGAGCAGCATACATATAATGACAGTCAACTGGTCAGTAAACAGCTTAACAATGCAGCATACAAGAACTTTATTTCAAAATATATAATAAATATTCAGAACTTTAATTCAAACAGTAAATATAGATTAAATATTTAAAATGTATTTTCATTACAAACTGACACAAAATAGCAACATGTTAATCAAACATTTTAATAAGTACACTTTAAGCATTTTATTATAACATTCTGCACAAAAGTGAGCTAAAGTCAACATGCAAGTGCTTTATGAACAAGATTATCAATTGATTATACAGAACAAGAACTCTTAGTAACATGCAAATTGACTGAACACAGGGTAAACGTATTCAACTGATTAGAACTCATCATGAAGCTGATGCAACATGTGATAAAAGAGCCAGAGAAGGACTGCAAACAAGCTTAATTCCAAGAACCTTTATGCCAATCGACTACTCATAATATTGCACTTTATACAGCAACTAAATTGCCAATCCTCATGCAAAACCACACCACGACTGGAGAGCCAAATTAATGGGAGTTAACAGAATCAACAAAAGTTGATTATCCTGGTGCCCAAGCAATATCAGTAGGTTTTCCTATGTCTGACATTTCAAGACCAAAAAGACACACACTGGGCCGAGTTTGACCAGCCTGATTTGTCACAGAGCTGGGTGTAAGATGTGAGACAACTCTTGGAAGAATACAAGACCACAAGAAGAGCACGTAGCAGAAGAGACCTTATGAGTTGGTCGCCTATGTCATACTTAGTAGAAGCAGCCACACCAACAGAAGCCATCTGTAGTCCTTGAAGGGATTAATGCCAATCACCGCCAGCTACAGTTAAATGTCATATGAACTCTGTATTGTTTTACCTGCATGACTGCTTCCATTTTTTCACCTGGTCTACAGCTGCCTGTCATATCTTCACCAGAAGCCATGTTCCAATGGAATGGAACATCAATGGAACTGTCTAAGTGGGATGTAGTGGTACGTTTGTGAGGAAAATAACCAGCTACAGCTGTCATTGCCTCGTTGTTAACATAATCTTCCTTAACATATGGTCCTCCTCCTACTGTCAGAAGTTCTTCTCTATCTGCTTTAGACAGTTGGAAAGCATCACAAAGTCTACCGCCTTCTTTGGCAAACATTTCTGTGCTGGGTTTTTCACTAATATGTAGCTCTACATCACTACTGTCATTGTCACACTGAACACCTTCCTGTTCAATGTTGCTCTTTCCTGTCTTTCTCTTCTCTCCAAAGATACTCTCAAGATGTCCTGGTTCACCAGCACCCAGACGACACACAGGATAACGTGAAGGTGTTGACCACTTGACCAATACATCACTATCATTTGTTGCCACTCTCTGTCTCTTAGGCCCAGTGTTCAGTCTCATAACAGTGTCTTCTTCAGAAGTTTTAACGACATCATCAGAGGCAGCCAACTTGACTAAGTTAGCATCTTGCACAGTATTAAGCTGCTGAATGATGCTGCCTTCCATGTCAACGATGGCACCAGCTGACTCAACAGACAAGTCATGCTCCACTGCCTCCAACAGACCAGTGCTTTCTACTGCCTCTGCCAATGACTGTTCCTCCATCTCCCACACACACCTATCATGGTCTTGCTTGCATCCCTGCATTAACCAACAATTGTGCCAGGATAAAAATAAAGGAATGCACTAACAAAACATGAATTCAGCAACCTTTTCATTTGTAGAACTTGGACTAGATCGAAAACACACTACCATGGATTATTACCCGATGCCAACATAAAGAATGATCCTGTTCCGGGCAAATGCCTCATATATAGATATTCTAATTTATGGATATCTATTCTAAATTGTAACCAAGAAAGTAGTAGCACAAATTATATTCATTCTTACTGCCTCAGAAGATGAATGGCTGACCTGACATCCGGAATGATTTTCTTTGCTACCATGCAATTTCCTCACAGACAGTGTTAAGATTAACTATCAAAAACACTGAACTGAGGTAGGGACATGCTGAGTAGATTTGAACCATGCTATGGAAAAGGGCTTAACCATATCCATGCTATGGAGAAGGGCAAGCTAGTGGAGTTAGATGTATCATGCTACAGTGGTTATGTAAGTAGACATACCTTTTTAGAGACAGGAGTGCTGTAGTCGGTACTGTCTGTACGAGTGAGGCTGATAGATGGTAGTGTTTGTTCTGTTTTCACCACAGTCACATTGATTGGAGTACTCCTGCTGTCACCTCCAGCTGATGGACTCATTACTTCATGGGGCAAATCACTGCTGACAATCAACCCGGTTGCGATTGCATCAACGAGACGGGTGTCCTTCCCAACCTGACATCGCACAGCGCCAGTCACTGGGTCAAGGAGCCCTTCAGCAAGAGCATCTTCAATAGTAACCTTGTTGCCCGAGGAAGGCAGAACAATCACACTTCTGGTTGGGTCAATCACTCCCTCCTGGATGGCTTCCTTCACTGACATTGGTTCGCCAGTCATCGGATCAACAACGAGTCCCGTCCGTGGGTCTATGAGGCCAAGCTGTCTTGCTTGTGTCAAAGATAGCATTGCTGGCTCATTGGCATCAAACACAAGCCCAGCTGATATTGCTTCTGTGACAGTCCTCTCTGCACCACCGGCATGATCTATGAATTTGCCAGTTGATTCGTTGACAAGTCCCATATCCATTGCACCGTCCAGTGGAATCAACTGACCGCTTCCTGGGTGTCTGATGACCGTTTTGTTTGGGTCAATTGCCCCTGCTTCAAATGCTTCTCTGATAGTCATTGGTTGGCCATCATTGACGTTGCTAATGACCACCTTCCCTGAAGTCTCATCAAAGAACCCCTTCTCTACTGCTTCTGCTATACTGATACTTTGCTCCTTGGCAGTGACCAGCAAGTCCTTCATGATCGCTTCACCGAGACTCAAGGATTTGCCACTTTCAGGGTCGGTCACTTTGCCTGTCTTCAGGTCAATGAGGCGGCCATCCTGAGCCTCTTTAATGGTCAGTTCTTCTCCACTCGACACACTCGGAATGCGGTCAGTGCTTGGGTCGATGAGACCCTTCTCAATGGACCGATGTAGGCTCATTTCTCTGCCTGACCTTGGGTCAGTTATCTTGCCGGTGTCTGGGTTGTACAAGCCTTGTTGGACAGCATCAATGAGACTGAAACCTGAAGGTTTGGAAGGCACCAGGGCAAGACCGCCATGTACTGCCTCCTTCAGGGTCAACGCTTCCCCGTCGGGACTGAGCACATCCCCTGTTCTTGGGTCCATCACTTCCTGGTCAATAGCTTCTTCAAAGGACAGCAATTGTCTACTCTCTGGATGCTTCACTTTGATGGAGTCAGATTCAATCAGGCCTGATTCTATGGCCTCAATGATGGTCACATGGTGGCCAGTTGATGGATCCACTACTTTACCTGTTCCCTCGTCAAAGATGTCCCTCTCAAGTGCTTCAAACATGCTCATGGACATCGTCCTGGTTGTACCTCTTTCTTGTCCTGTAGCAGTGACATCCAACAGTGAGATCATCTCATCTGTCTCACTCATCCGCATTTTCCCTGCCTCCGCATCCACCAGACCACTTGCTATGGCGTTCTCCAGAGACAACCTTGCACCAGATGCAGGATCATTCACAAAACTACGAACTGGGTCGATCAGACCAGTTTGGATTGCCTCCTTCAATGTCACCTCTGTGCCACTACGCGGGTCTGTCACACGGCCTGATTCTGATTCATACAGTCCAGCCTTAACTACCTCATGTACTTGCAGTTGTGGCTGCCTTGCATCCTTCACTAATCCACCCTTCACAGCCTGTCCACAAGGAACAATTAGTCCTGTCAGCGAGTCAGTGATAGTGCCAGACTCAGCATCAAATGTACCACAGTCAATTGCTTCTTCTAGTGTCACTATACGGCCACTGTCAGGCTCCTTGACCAGAGATGAAGTGGCATCAATGATGCCATGAAACAGAGCCTTTGACAAGGTCATTGTTTCCCCAGTCATTGGATCAATGACATTGCCCAAGTCCGGACTGTATGTGCCGTCTCTGGTGGCTTCTTGCAAGGACAGTCCTCGCATTTCTTCAATAAGCCCTGTTGCTACAGCTTCTACCAAAGATGTGGTTTTCCCTGAATTTGGATCAATGACAGAGCCAGTGAACACATCAATGATGCCATGTTGCTTCGCATCTTCAAGTGTCAGAATCTCATCAGTGTGAGGCACATGAACTATGGTGTGCTTTATATCAATGACACCAGATTGAATGGCCTCAACAAACATCATCTGTTTCCCAGTAGCAGGATCAAGAACACTTCCTTCATCAGCCCCAAGCAACCTGCGTTCCAAGGCCTCCGTAAGGGTTATACTTTGTTGCTTAGGCACTTCCTTCGTTCTTGTCTCCTGGACAAGAATATCGGTCAGAGGTCGTGAACTGTCCATCCTCTGGTCAATCACAACTCTACCACTCTCTGGATCCACAACTCCTCTTCTTATGGCCTCAGACAATGATGACTCTTGATTGTTGTCCAGGTACACTGCAGTGTGTTCGACGTCCACCAGGCCTGACCTTATGCCCTCGTCCAGTGTCATCTTCTTGCCAGTGTTGGGGTGAGTCAACATCCCAGTGTTGGGGTTGAACAAGTCGCGCCCCACTGCCTCGTGAAGGGTGATTCCCACCCCCTCAGATGGTTCCTGGCTGACATCCTCCGTGCTCCTTCTGATGTGTCCCTTCTGCAAGGCGGCTGCCAGTGATATCGTCTCTCCCGTCTGAGGGTTGGTCAATGTGCCACTGAGAGGATCAATGAGACCGTTTTCGATGGCCTCCTCCAATGTCACAACTCCCTTTTTCCCCGGAATCTTCAGGTTCGTCTTGCTCGGGTCAATCAGCCTGGTCTTGATGGCCTCAAGGAGGGTCATCTGTTCATCTGTCTGGGGATGCTTCAAGGTGCCTTCTTTAGCATCGTACAGGTTCTTCTCAATAGCTTCATCCAGTGCCATGCGTATCTGCGGCAGGGACTTCACTATGAAGCCACGTGCGATTGACTCATTCAACCTGTGAATCTTGGCTGATCTAGGATCAATCACTGACCCAGTGTCAGCATCCATGATGCCGTTGTTGATAGCCTCGTCAACTGTCATCAGCTGACCCGTCTTGGGATGCTTCACTTGGAAGACGTCTGGGTCGATAATGCGTCTCTCAATGGCTTCAAAGAAGGTCAATGTGTCTCCAGTCGACGGGTCCTTCAGCTGGCCAGTGTGTGAGTCATACAGACCATACTCGATGATATCCTCTGGCTGTAGAAACATGAGTTCCGTGTCAACTATGACACCCTTGGCCACGGCTCGAGATAAAGGGATGTCAGCGTTTGTCTGTTCGTCCAACACTGTGCCATTCTCAGGGTCCATCACTCTGTTGTCAATGGCATCCTCAAAACCCATCACTCGTCTTAAACTCTTGAAAACAACGCCAAAGTCATCAGTCATGATGAAGTTGCAACCAACAGCCTCTGTCAGACTCAGTGGACGATTGCTGGCTGGGTTCATGAATGTGCCTGTGCTTTCATCAAACAAGCCGCGTCGCACTGCCTCTGACACTGTCAGTGGCCTCGATGGCAACGATGCATCAACAAGCAAGCCGTGGTTCATGGCCTCCTTGAAAGGTATCTCCTTCCCAAGGATTGTGTCAATGAGAATGCCCATATTTGGATCAATCATGCCACTCTCAATGGCCTCCTGTAAAGTTGTGACCACCCCAGAATGTGGCTCCTTCACCTTCGAGCACGGATCCAGGATTCCTTGGTTCAATGACTCTTCAACAGTGAGTTCTTTCCCAGTGTCTGGATGGCGGATGGTATTAGTGTTCGCGTCATACAGTCCCTCTCTAACAACTACAGCTAATGACACCACAGGCAAATCAGAACCACCATCAACAGGCACGACCAAGACAGTTTTAAGCGGGGCCTTCTCTCCAGTGTTTACGTTGATGACACTTCCGGTAGACACGTCACACAGCCCACTGCGGACGGCCGATTCGATAGTCACCACTTCCCCAGTGGCAGGGTTTTTCAGCAGTGACCGTGGGTCAATGATCTTGCGGTCAAGGGCCTGCTGTAGTGTGAGGACATCACGTGTGCTTGTGTCCACTACAGTGTTGTCTTCAGATTTGTACACCTGCCTCTTTACTGCATCAGCCAGCGAGACAGGCGGCTCACAGACGGCTGCGGTTAGTGACATCCATTCCTGACTGGACGAATTCATTACTTGCCCAGTCTTCATGTCCAACACACCACGGTCAATGGCCTCAGCCAGGGTCAGACGATCTCCTGCGGCCGGGTCTCGGATGCATGACTGGCTGTCGATAATCCCAACTCGGATGGCGTCCTCCAATGTGTGCTGTTCCTTCGTGTTGGGATCAATGATTCTGTTATTTGCAGGGTTATACATGTTTTTGTGCACGGCTTCATCCAGCGTGATGCCATCCTTCTTTGGCAGAAGTCGAGACAACGCAAAAGCTTCCTTCAATGATACAATGTCTCCTGTGTGCACGTTGATCACATTCCCATGCTTTGCGTCCAGCACACCACAAGCTGTAGCAAGCGCTAGTGCAATTTCTTTTCCTGTAGCTGGATCCACAAGGCTTGAAGCGCCATCGATCAGACCATGTTCGATGGCTTCTTCCAGTACAAAGAACTGGCGACAAGTGGGATCTAAGAATTTGGCTGTTGACTCATTGAAGAGACCAATCTCGACTGCAGTGGCTATAGGCATTGGTCTGGGGATAATGATGCCTCTGTACAGAGCCTCAGTGAGAGGAACGTTCTCTCGGCAGCTGGTGTCTCGCACCAGACTTGTTTTGACATCAATGAGGCGATGTTTAATTGACTCAGCAAGACTGAGCACCTCACTGCTTCCTGGGTCATTGATGACAACTGAGGTTGGGTTGAGGATGCCTCTGCATAGGGTCTCTTCCATTGTGATCACTTCATCAGTGCCGGGATCGAGGAACTCACCAGTGCGAGAGTTGTACAACCCTTTGTCCAGCAGGTGGATTAGTGAATATGGTCCAACAGTTGGTCGGGTATCAAATATGAGCCCAGTGCGAACAGCATCCTCCAGTGGCACGTCCACACCATTTGAGTCCCGCAGTGTCCCTCGATGCAAGTCAACAAGGTTCATCTCCATGAGGGCTTGCAGTGGCACTTGCTGGCCAGACGACGAATCTTGCACTACAGCCAAGTCTAACTTCACGAGACCACTGTCCAGCGCTCGTGCAATTGACATCGTCTGATCAGTGATTGGATGAACAACTGTATCAGTTCGTGGGTTGTAGATACCCTTCTTGATGGCTTCCACCAGAGATATTGCTGCAACGTTGCTAGATTGTCGTGTATGCTGTGGCCCTTCCTCAATGATAATATCATTTGCAACTGCATCCAGGAAAGACATAGCTGTGCCAGATTTGGTGTCTATTACTTCACCACGTTCTGGATCAATGATTCCCTTATCTACCGCCTCACGGACAGTCATCGTTCTGCCCGTCGCTGTGTCAACCACCTCAGGGAGGTCAGCATTGATGACAGACATGGCGATGCACTCTTCCAGTGAGAGCCGTTTGTCAGAGCCTTGCCCAATAAAATTGCCCGAGTCTTCGTCATAAATGCCTGACTGCAAGGCGTCACAGAGGGACACACGTCCTGGGCATGTCACAATCTTCTGTTGTTCTATGGCCTCCTCTAACGGTATTTCACCCCTGTTATCACATAGAACCCCTGTGTCTGCATTGAACAGTCCAGACTGGATGGCATCAAGCACTGTCACGTACTCCTTGGTGGATGGGTTCAGAATGCGTGTGCCTGCAGTCATCAAGCCAGCTTCGATGGCCTGCGTCAGTGCTGCTTTCTCTGATCTCTTCGTAACAAGTCCGAGCTGCAGGGCATCCTTGAAGGAGATGCGCTGACCGGAAGCACTGTCGATGAACTCGCCAGTGACTGGATCAAGCAGGTGTGACTTGAGGGCCTTCAGAACTGGAAGGTTTTCACTCGTGGCTGTGTTCAACACACAGAACTTCTTAGGGTCAACAACGTTCTCTCTCAAGGCCTGTGTAAACCCAATGGGTTCCCCAGACTTTGGGTTGATCACGTCGGATGTCTGTGCGTCAAACTTGATGCCATCAATTGTCACATATGTTCTTTTTGATTGTTCACCACCAAAAAGGCACTTCTGAACAGCGACTTGGAAGCTGACAGAAGCCCCACTTCGACTGTCAATAACATTGCCTGTATCGGGATCCATGATGCCTCGCTGAAATGCCTCGGTTATCGTAAGGCTCTCCCCCGAAATTGGCTCATGGATTTTGACAGATGTTCTGTCAACCAGACCTTGTTCAATAGCGGCCATTAGTTCCACTTTTGTTCCAGTACATGGGTCGGTGACCAACCCTGAGTTGGCGTCGTACTTTCCCTGCCTGTGAAGTTCCTCCAACGATGACACTGTCTCTTTCTCTGTAATGATGCCTTTCTCAACTGCTGCATTGATCATCACCTTTCTGCCAGTGTGTGGGTCGTACACTTGACCAAGTCTGGCATCCACAACTCCCATTTCCATGGCTTCAGTCAGCGGAACAGATGTCCCCAACGTGGAGACAACAACTCTTGTGTTGTCAACGTTCACAAGTCCTTTCTTGATGGCGTCCGACAGTCTCATTCGTTGCCCTGTAACCTGATCCACAAAAGTTGCAGCTACGGCATCGTAAATGCCATCATCAAGGGCTTCAATCAATGTCACACCGATGTCCCTGGACACAGAGCTGTCTCTGGTGGTAACTTCTGCAGGAAGGACTTGCACCATGGCACTGTTCATCACCGGTCTGATACTCGATCTATCCTCCTCTCTCCTCAACTCAGTCATCTCGTCGCCTTTCTCTTCAATCCGGAGCTGCACGAGTTCACTCTCATCTGAAGTCTCGGACATGCTGTAAGAGGTCAGTCGCTCAGATTGGGGCAAGTGTTTTTGTTGCGTTGTTACTCTCTGTTTCTCTTCTTCCGCCCGTCCAACTGGCAATCTGGATGTGTCCACCTGCTCAAACCTAGGCGTCTGAAAGCGAAGCCTTGTTAGTGGCACATGCATGCGTAGCATAGATCACGATTCAGGATATGAATTAATTATGCAATGTGTTTCGACATGAGAAATCCGGGTAGCATCTGCAGCCATATTTCCCATGTCTTGGGCGATCATGTTCATATCAGTGACAATATGGACATTCATGAGTGAACAAGAATCAACAAAGTGGCAGAATACTGCATCAGCGGATGTAGTCACCAGATGAAGCTGCAGTAAGAAAGTAGAGCATTATTCCGTGTGTACTTACCACGTCTTCGGTCGATGAAGCCAGCGCCGACATGTCAGAGATCGTCCTGTCATGGGCAGTACTGTCCAGCTGATCCTTGGGTACTTCTATGAGACCACTGACCAGCGCCTGCTCGATGGACATGCGAGCACCAGTGGCGACATTCAGGACGTGACCCTCCGTTGTGATGATAAACCCCGATTGTGTCATATACGCCCCAAGACGAGTCTCGTCTGTCACCATGGAACTGCCATTCTGCACCACACTAGGTGGCGCTGCAGCCTGCATTGAACTCTGGGTAGTGATGACATGCGATTCGCCATATGTCTCTTCTTCATCTTCTGTCCGCCGTTCTGATTTTTCATTCCTAACGATCGTGCCATCTGGCTTCAATGTGACACGGTCTATTGTTGTTGTCTTGGTTACGACAACTTTGCCACTGCTACCAGCATCCCCTGCGGGTGACATCCTTGTATGGTCAATGTACTGCTTTGTGACATTTTCACGCGTCTCATTCATTGATTGAGCCACCTGTTGACGGGTGGATGAACTGATGGATGTTTCTCGAGTCTGCGACGTTGTCTCACGCTTGTACTGTTGCTGTGGCTCAAACTGGATCGGAACGTCAGCGATGAGGATCCCAGACCGAACAGCCTCGGCCACCGGTAGCTGTTCTTGCGTGGCCGAGCAGAAGAACAAACTCCGCTCTGAATCAATTAAGCCCATCTTCAGTGCCTCAGTGAATTTCACCGGCCCATCAGGCAGTGCCCCGTTGTTGGCAGTATCACGGGGTGTGCATTCCCGGCTCGTGCGATCGGGTGAGTCCGCGGATGTCACGTATGTGGTTGCAGTCTCCACCGTGAATTCAACCCCCTTGGATGGCACCAGTGTTGGGGTAGTTCCACTTTCAATCACCAGAAAACCTTGGTTCTCTGCCTCAGTCAGCGAGATCGTCTGGCCTGTAACTCGATCAACCACAAGGCGTTGTTGCTGCACGTCCAGCACACCTTGACGGGCAGCTTCGGAAGGTGTCAGCCGCCTGCCAGTGTGGGGGTCGACCACACTGATTACGTTGACTTTCCTTCTCATCTGCACTGTGTGACCTGGGTCCCGATTGGTCCTCACAAAACCCCGTTCAAGAGCCTCTGACAACACTAACATCTCTCCAGTCTGGGGCACGGTGTACATGCCAGCCACCGGATCGATGATTCCACGACGGACCGCTTCCATCACGGATATTTCTTCCCCAGTGGAAACGTCAATCACCAAACTGATGTGAGTTACTTCTGATTCTCCAACTGCCTGCAAGGTGGCGTATGTGGTCACATCTTCGGGTAAATCATCATAATCCGGTTCCTCTAGTTCCTTAGCCTCGATGAAGCCCTGGGCGATGGCTTCCCGTATAGACATTTTCTTCCCACTCACTGGATCCATGTAGATGCCTTGGATCTTGTTGATGAGTCCACGACGTTCTGCTTCTATCGGATTATATTTCTGATTGGTGCACGGATCAGTGACTGACTTGAGAGAGTACACCATTGTTGCGGCCTCGACAAGTGCATCTTTCTTGGCAGAGTCTTCAACACGTTCCACATTGACGAGACCTCGTAGTATGGCCTCATCAATTGAGATTCGTTCATCTGTCTTCATGTTCCAATACTCGGACTTCACTTTGTCGACAATCTGATGCCTCATTGCATCGGATATTGGGATCTCCTCACCACTGCGTGGGTCAATCACAGACTTAATTGTGTACGACTTTGTATTCTGAAAGACCGCGATTGAAGACGGTGCTGAATCCTCTAGGAAGACAAAACCTTGATCGATTGCCTCCTTGATTGAATATGTCTGGCCAGTCTTCACATTGATGTATTTGGACATCTCCTGGTCAAGCAGTCCTTCTTTGATGGCCTCTCTTGTGCCGACTTCCTCCTTGGTACGTGGGTCCCAGACGCCACGGATGGCATATGTGACTGTTTGTGGCTTTGCCTGGACTACTGGTACAGAATTGGACACTTCCTCGACTTCGTCAGCTATGATGTAGCCAGCAGCAAATGCCTCGTGGATCTGCATTGTTTCTCCAGCCTGTGTGTTCACATAGAGTCCATGCGGAAGATCAAGGATGTTGCGGCGAATGGCCTCTTTTGGATGCAGCATCTCCTTGGTAACGGGGTCGAGCACACTCTTGATGCTATATGTCTGTCTCTCGAGCTTTGTCATCATTGTTGTCACTGTCGCCTGCTCCTGATCTGTGTCATCCGCAGATGCAGACAGCGGTTCCACTTGAATGAGGCCACGTTTGAGTGCCTCGGTGAGAGTCATGCGCTGGTCACTGCGGCTGTCTGTGAACACCTCTGCCTTCATATTGAGGATGCCCTGCTCAGTGGCCTCTGCTGGGGAAATGTACTGACCAGTCCTCGTGTCCATCACTGACATGATGCTGTATCTGACGGTTTCAGACAAGACCTCCTCTGCATGGCTTTCAGCAGTCAGCACCAGCCCGGCATCAATTGCCCGCATCAGTGAAATCACCTCACCAGACAAAGGATGGATGTACTGTCCAGCTTGCTTGTTGAACAGGCCAGCATCTGTTGCCTCCTGCACTGACATCTGTTGTCCTGTCTTTGCATCAACCACCCCAACAATAGTGACGCGCTCAGTCGGACTGCTTTCAAGAAGACTTTTGGACACTGTGATCTGGCTGCTTCTGGTCGCCTCCTCCTGCCACACAGTGGACACTAGACCAGCAGCAAGTGCATCATCCAGATGCATTCTCTGACCACTCACTACATCCAGATACTCGCAGTGTTCCTCATCCAGAATTCCTCGGTGCCTTGCTTCATCAGCGGAAATAAAGCGCTGCGTATGTGGTTCAAACACGGACCGAATCTGGGTGATGTCGATTTTTTTAGACAAAGTGCGCTGCCTTTCTGAACTGGCCCTTCTTTCAACACCTCGCTTCAGCGCCTCTCTTATGGCAATCCCTGAGAGAATTGGGGACCCAACAATGGCCAGGAGACCCATTGCTGCAGCTTCATCAATGGGCATTCTGCGACTGGTGCGTGCATCCACGTAGTGCCCAGTACGCATGTCGATGCGACCGTCCTTCAGTCCCTGATCCAGCGTGAACACGTGTGCATCGCTGGTGTCGTAGTAGATCGTCTCCCCATTGATGTAATCCTCAGACACTGCCTCCATCAAGCTCACATGTTTGCCAGTTGCGTGATCTGTGAACATACCTGTGTTTGTGTCGAATAGTCCTCGTTCAACAGCTTCTGTGATGGTGATTCCTGTACCACGGACAGACGGTGCTCCGTGTGGGTTGATCAACTTGTCCCTGATGGCCTCACACACTGGTCTACGTTGTTGTGTCTCCGGATCAATGTATTCTGCAGTCTCCAGATCAACCAGTTGTTCCTCCACTGCATCGACAAAGGTCACGGTCTTCTTCCTCTTTCTTTCCAGAGTCTGTGACTGGACATGCTCGGTGATGGTGACCGTCACCCCACCCTCAGGCAGAAGCAGGTAGCCCTGGCGAATGGCAGCATCAAGAGGCAACAACACTTCAGTGATCGGCTCCATGAAGGTGTTATTCTTGATGTCAATGAGGCCACGTTGCATGGCTTCTTCAAATGTCAGCTGGTCCTCCGGGGCAACCATCGACGTGCCTTGCTTCTCCTCTGGGGCAATGATATAGCCATTCACAATAGCTGCAGCAAGCGACATCACCTCTCCCGTGTTCTGCTCTCGGAACGTGCCGTTGTCCATGTCAACAAGCTTCAGGTGAATTGCACGGTCAAGGGCTATCGGAGCATCTCTTCGTTGAATTGTCTCTCTGATGGCCCCTCTCACTACAGGCGTTGTCTCAGTGACTGTTTCTGAAGTGACCATTTGAGTGACCTCTAGATAGCCCAAGTGGACAGCCCTACTGACCTCCATCACTTCCCCACTTGAACTGTCCGTATACGTCCCAGTCTTCACATTCACCAGTCCTCTCTCAATCGCCTCCTTCAGTGGTATGGCCTTTGTTGGTCTACCTATGATGCCATGCTCAGGAATGAACCCTTCCAAAGACATCTCTGTAAGTGTCAGTGTCTTGCCAGATGCTGTGTTCTTCACATCGCCACTGTGTGCATCCATGATTCCAGTATCAATAGCTTCCCTGACCATCATCGGCTGCTCAGTGGCTGGATTAATGATCACTGAGTGTTCGGCGTCCAGGAACTTGATATCAATCGCTTCTTCTATGGTCATACGTTGCTTCGTCACCGGGTTTGTTATGCGACCGAGTGGTATGATGAGCAGCCCTCTGCTGGCGGCCTCGTTAAGTGTCATGCGGGATGGCATTGTCTCACTCACCAGCTTCTTGCGCCTCTCAATCAGCTGCGCAATGTGCATGTCTATCAACCCTCGCTCGAAAGCCTCACTAGCAGTGATCATCATCTTTGTCACACTATCAATGATTTCTCCCGTCTGCCAGTCGATGTTCACGAGATCGTGTTTTACGACAGCACCCCCGCAGTCGCTTTTTGTAGGTGTTATTTTTGCAGTGGAAAATGCCGGCTGCTCCGTAACATCCGCCACTCTGATTGCTTGGTGGTCCACCTGAGCTATGTCATAACCCTGGTGCTCCGTAATCTCTACATCGGCCACCCTCATTGGGCGATGGTCAGTCTTTAGGCCTTTCACTGTAGAGTCACGCGTCATCACATCTCTGATTGCTGGGTGATACTCTGTCGAAGCAGGAGATTTATAAGTGTGGCTAGGCTTAGGCTGTTCAGGTGTTCTTGTTTCGGTTACGTTTTCACTAAACTTGTTCTTCTCCACGACCATCTTGGTTGTCTGTGCCACCTTTACGCCACTCTTATCAACTGTAACAGACACTGGGGTCACATGAGTTGCTGCGTCCATTGATTTCATCTCCTCCGGTGGCCGTCTAATCTCAACGACACTACCATTGTCGATGGGCAGCATGGGTGTGTCTTGCAACATATCATGTCCCTTTGGAAGGAAGCGTTCAGTGATTTGTTCCTCTACCCTTGTGACCTTCTCATCGTCATCCCTCCTCTCCCGGAGTGTCTGCATCAGGTGTGATATCCCGCTTCCCTTGGCCAACACAGGTGCTCCTATAGGAACAATAAGTCCCAGTCTGGCGGCCTCAGATACAGAGATTGTTTGTCCAGTCGACTTGACACTGTAAGTCAGGTTCTGTTTATTCATCAGTCCCTTCTTGATGGCTTCCTTCACCGAGATCCGACATCGTGACTTTGGGTCATAAACCATTGGACTATCATTATCAACAATCCTAGTTTTGATGGCCCATTCAAGGGAGACGACATCCCCACTGTTGTGGTCACGAATTTCACCCTTTTCTTCACGATACGTGCTCTCGATAAGATTTGAGCGAACAGCGTCTTTCAGAGAGAACAACTTCTTTCCTGAACTTGTGTCAACGAAGGCACCTGTGTCACCATTGATAATCCTTGCTCGCAGTGCAGATTCAAGAGTTGTATTGCTCCCAGAATTTGGGTCCATGATGACCATGGCTGAGCCACATACAAGGTTCCTGCTGACCGCTTCCTGCAGTGACATCTCGCCACCGGTCACTGGGTGTGTGAACCGTCCAGTTTCAGGGTCCAACAGCTGGACCATGATAGCATCAAGAAGATTCATTGGTGGCGGAGTCTGGGTCTCATGTCTTGTGAACTGAGGATCAAGAACAAAGCCATCTTGCTGTGCTTTTGACTCGTTGATCTTCCCACTAGACTTGTCAATCAACCGTGCATGGAATGCTTCCCGGAGTGTAAACATATCACCATTGACAATGTTCACGAGTGCGACCGAGTTCAGGTCAATGAAGCCTTCGTCGATGGCATCCTGCAATGTCATTGTCTCTCCGGTGCTCGGGTCTTTGAAATTGTGAGATTTCAAACTATACAGCCCAAGTTTGACTGCTTTCTCGAATGACAACACCCCAGTGACATCTTCTGATGCAGCCTCGTTAATCGCTGCATCGTCGTCAACGACCACCTGGTCCGGAATCTGCTGGACAAGCTGTGTTGTCTGTATCGTCATGGTAACTTCATCATCCTTCTTGTCATCTTTCTGTTTGTCTTGTTCGTCGTGGCCATTCATCTGAATGACTCTGGTCTCTGTCTTCCCTGACCTCTCGCCCATCGTTGTCTGCTCCATGATGACAATCTCATGTGACCTCCTGTCTCCTGTTATTCCGTAGAAGGGCAATGTCTCCACCTTCCGACTCAACAATGCTGCTGTTTTGACGTCAATGAGACCACGGGCAAGGGCAGCCTCTCGAGTGATATCCTCGCCTGTGGCACTGTCATGTATCGATCCATTGTTCCAGTTAATCACCGCGCGTTGCTTCCTCTTCTTAGTCACCTCCACTGCACCTGATTCACTCAATATGTCATCACGTGTCATGTGTGGTCGCATCTGGGGGACATCATACGACGACGGATTCACAAAACCACGTTTGATGGCCTCATCAATTGGGATCTTCTTGTCTTCAACCGGATGGTAGTACGACTTCTGGTTGTCACTCAGAAGTCCAAGTTTGACAGCCTGCATAACACCGATCTCCAGTCCGGTGATAGGATTGAGCACGGACACCAGGGGGCGCTCGGTGGGCTCCTTCTGTCCCACCTCCATAACACTGTGGAAGATGTTGTGCTCACACGTCTTGTTGATGAGCTCACCGATAATGAGGCCTTTATTCAACGCCTCATTGATGGGAATCGTTTCACCGGTACTCGTATTCACATACACACCACGCTGCTTGTCAATTATCCCAACCTTGAGAGCATCGTCATATGGAACAATTTCGCCGCTGACCGTATCTCGGGCACCGGTGATCTGGAACGTCTTTGTTTCCTCACTCACTTCCTCCACCGTGACTTCCTCTTCCTCCTCCGGCGTGTCATCAATACAGATGCTCTCCGCTCGCTCAAACTCTGGCATCTTCTTTTCGGCTTCCTGAGTGCCATGCTCAATGTGCACCAAACCTTGGTCGATTGCATCACCAAGCGACATAGTCTCGCCTGTAGAGAGGTTTCGGTATTCACCCTTCTCTTGGTTCAGGATACCTTTCTGCAATGCCTCTGCCACAGATATTTGCTTCCCGCTGACAGGGTCTGTGATGCCCTTCAGTGTGTATGTCGTGCGCTTCGACGTCATGATGACATTGCTGGTTGATGTGTCACTTGCGGACGTGCTGCTGGCGATCTCTGCAATGATGAGTCCTTGGCTGATGGCTTCCACCAGCAGCATGGTCTCACCAGTGGATGTATTCATGTACTGACCCTTGCTCTGGTCAATGATGCCACGTGTGATTGCCTCAGACACAGGAATTTCGTCCCGGCTAACAGGATCAATCACGCCAAGGATTGTGAATGTTTTTGTAACTTGGATGTACTTAGGGCCAGTCGTCTTCACATCGGTTGTTGAGACACTACTTGGTTCAGCCTTCACCAAGCCCTGTTTGATGGCCTCTGAAATGGACACTGGAAGTGGCTGGCCTCTCTCGTCTATGTCAATGTATTGTCCATTAGCTTGGTCAATGATGCCCTTCTCTATGGCACAGCCAACACTCACCATGGTGTTTGTCTCAGGGTCTATGGCGCCTGTGACTGTGTAACTCTTGGCCTGTCTGCGAGGTTTTGAGCCCTGCTCCTTCAAGAAACCCCTATCCACAGCTTCTTGGATCGACATTGTTTCACGCGTCTTCAGGTTCACATAAACACCCCTGTCTAGATCCAGAAGGCCACGCTTCATTGCTTCAGCTGTGTCTATCTCCTCTCCTGTGCGTGTGTCAATCACAGACTGCACAGTGACCTTACGTGTGTCTGATGTGAACTTGCCACTGCCAGGAAGCACCGACACTTTGCTAGTTACAATGATGGCTTTTCGGATCAAAGTCTCAAGACTCATCCTCTCGGTCGCACTGACATGGTAGTGCCCTGTCGGTTCTAGCAACTTCTGATCGATCGCTTCTTCAATGTTGCAACTCCGGTTAGACTTTGGGTCACGGAACGTTGCTGATGACGGAACAATGAAGCCGTTCTTTAGCGATTCGTCCAATGTTAACGTGTTACTCGTTTGTGGATTGTTAAACATGCCTGTTTTACTGTTGAGCAACCCATACTGAATGGCATCAGACACAGAAACTGGCAGAGGAAAATCTCCAGATGTTTCCACCATCGAAGTGTTCCGTGTCTTCTTCACTCGGACCTCATCCACAAAGGCAGACTCAAAGCCAGCATCAGTCCGTCGGGCATGGTACTCCTGCCGACGTTTGCGCTGAACCTCTTCTGTGCCTCCAGCAATGTCGACTGAGAACGAGTCCGTATCTTCCATTTTCGTGTGGTCCTGTTTCTTGCTGGGGATCTTTGCCACCGATCTCTCTGGACTCTTCTTTGTCGTGACAGGACATACCACTGCGCTGACATGTTGAGTTGGAGCGCTGACAACTGTCGACATTGCAGTAATCTCACGCTTCATGCCGTCATCAGATGTAGTTTCCTCTTCCTGGAAGGCAACACAGACATCTCTAAATTACAGTGATTAGTACAGGGCAGTCTCACTACAAGTGAGAATGGTTTGTCCATTCTCACTTTCTGCATGGATTGGGGGAGTTGTAGGCAGTAGGGAATACTGGGCATAACCCAAATGCAGCTCACTAGAAAAGCTGAATAATTATTGTATAATTATTGTTTAACAGCTTAAGATAAAAACTTAAAACAACTCCAACAAATCATGCTAAAAGTGAGAGGCCGTTCTCGGGCAATACAGGCTTACCATCTAGTTAGTATTGATAATGAGTACAGAGACAAACAGTACAGTGGACAAACATTGATTATACCACACTTAAACTGGATCATTCCATCAGTGTCAAAAACAATCTTTGTTGTTCTTTATCGTTCTACCAACAGTTATCCACATTTATGTTTGTTGCCAAGTCTTCCAAGTACCTGTATATATTTGTTCTCTTGATGTGTCATCAAGAGCAAACATTTTTTTATTTCTACAATTGGTTTTGCCAACTGCGACACAATGTCAACATACCTGAACCTCCATGACAGATTCCAGCCGGTTGTTGCCCTGATTTGACGCAAAGGTCAGGTAGCCCATGCTGATGGCATCTTCCAGTGACATTGTCCTCTGTGACTGTGGGTCGGTGAACGTGTTATTCTCTTCATTAATCAGTCTCATTGCCACGGCCTGCTGGATGGTCATTGTCTCCAGAGGGCGCTCGGTCATTGATGACGGCCGGATTTCAGTCACTATGGATGTGGTGTAGACCATTGGACTGGTCAAACGGAGGAGATTCTGGGCATTCTCAGGACACAGCACACCAATAGTGATGGCTTCATCCATCGCCATCCTCCGGCCGGTTACCGGATCAGTCACATGACCCGTCTTGAGGTTGACCAGTGACCGTGAGAGGGCGTCGAGAACAGAAAGAGCATTTCCCATGCTGTCGTGAAGTCCTGACTCAGATGTTAGACTTATCAACATCGAGTTGTCAATGAAACTTTGACGCGTTGCTTCTTGGATTGTCAATTTCTTCCCGGTTCGCTTGTCAATATAACATGCCGTGCTGGTGTCGAGGAAACCACGTACGACTGCCTCGTTCAGCGTCAGCTTCTGGTTGGTGATTGTGTCTGAGATGCCACGATCGCTGAAGAACACATCAGTGGCAAGCAACTGGCACAGGCCTTCGTTGACAGCTTCATGAATGACAAGGGACAACCCTGTTGATGCGTCAATGAAACGTCCTTGTCTTGCATCGATCATGCCACAGGATATCGCTTCAGACAGCGACAACAGATCGTTTGTTTTCAGGTCCAGAATACACTTGAGGTCTTCGTCCAGAAGACCCTTTTCAATAGCCTCAGCCAGTGTCATTTTCCTTCCACTGCGGCCATCTTTAAACCTCCCGGTGTAGTCCACGACTCCATCAGTCAATGCAGTACACAGCGATATTGGTTCTTGCAATAGCGCCCTCTGGTGGGCTTCGTCGAGTGAGATCTTCTGGCCACTGCGCCGATCTATGAATCGTCCCGTCCGAGGATCAATAACGCCCTGTGATACTGCCTCGGTAACGGTCAGTCTCGAGCCACTGACCGGATGGACAACCTCCTTGAGAATGGAACTGATCAGGTTCCTCTCCAGGGCTTCGGCCAAAGTCAGCTGCTCATGTGAGACCGGATCTTGCACCTTACCCGAGTGGGCATTGTACAGACCCTTCCTGATGGCCTGATCGAGCGACAACGGCAACTGGACGTCTGTCGCACTGGTCAAACCATAGTAACCCTGTGTCTGCATCGTAGATGTCATGTAGATGGTCATATACGACAGCTGATCGGCAGTGTCATGTGAAATAATGCCCTCCTTGCTGCTGTCACTGACACTCATCGTGCGTCCACTCTTTGGCTCCGTCACTCTCCCGCTGACTGGGTTGAACAAGCCTTGCTGTATTGCCTGCAGTAGTGACACCTCATAGCCTGTGCTCACATCGCGCAAGCCACATTTCTGGTGAAGATCGCGCAACATGTCTCGATCGAGAAGTCCTCGTTGCACGGCCGCTGGCAGTGATAGAGTATCACCGTTGAGAGGATCATTGTACTGACCCCGGTCAAGGTCTAACAACCGACTCTGAACAGCCTCCGCTAGGGTGACCCACTGTTTTGTTCGCTGGTTCAACACGGTCGGCGTGTACAGCATCTGCGACTTCGGTACCACTGATCGCGACGTCACATTGATCACAGTCTGCACGGTGTGCCTCGTAGGTCGTGGAATGTTGTCCTGCAGCTCCCTCTGGTGGCCGTAGCTGCTCACTGATATGCTCGTGATGTTCGGCACAACCTGCTGTTGTTGCAGCACTACGGTGCCATCGACACCATCCTCTGGCATGCCATCACGCTTCGTCACGCTAAATGAACGAGTTGTGCTTGCCTGTTGCCATGACAATACCCCTGGTGAGAGGATTGCCTGGCTGGCATAGGTGACCGAGTCTTCGGCCGTGGTCATGTTGTCGAGGAGCAGTGGGTCTAGCATACGTAGCTCTGACCAGTAGGTGCGTATCGTCGGCACAGAACTGTCCACCGGGTACTGAAGCACAACAGGTAGTTCTTATGAGGAATTATCAAAGTAAAATATATGAAACTCATCTAGTGAGCAACTTGAACCTAGTACCTAGTTTTAACTTTAAAACTCCTTATTCGATTAATTTAGCCCATCGAGAATTGGGTTGATTGATTCAAATATGTAGTGCTTGAATAGTTTAAGTAATACTTTGGGTCCGTTTAATAAAACAGTACGTACTTTTGTCAGGATCATGGAAACTACTGACTTTGATCTTAAGATCGGGTAACTTGCAAGTGTGGATAGCCTTATATTAGAGTATATAATTTGATCACTTAGTCCTTTTTTTGTCAAATTTTGACCAGACCCGGTAAAAAAATAATTTTATTGGTTATCTGATGCTTTCAATCAAAACTAAATAATAAATTTGCACAAATGAGATGAGCAAAAAATTTAATTGAGGATGGACCCTTAACATTAATCCTTCATAAAACTGAATTGAGGATGGACCCTTAACATTAATCCTTCATAAAATTTAATTGAGGATTGACCCTTAACACTATTCCTTCATAAAATTGAATTGAAGATGGACCCTTGACATTATTCCTTCATAAAATTTGTTGAAAAGCATTAATCTTTCACCCCACAGCACATTTTGAGCACAGTTATGACAAAATATGTCAACTACAAGCCACTCATCGTGAACATGACACCAGCCTGCTCGTGCCTCAACAACAAGCTACTCACCGTGAACATGATGCCAGTCTGCTCGTGCCACAACAACAAGCCACTCACCGTGAACATGATGCCAGCCTGCTCGTGCCACAACAACAAGCCACTCACCAGGAACATGACGCCAGCCTGCTCGTGCCACAACAACAAGCCACTCACCATGAACATGATGCCAGCCTGCTCATGCCTCAACAACAAGCCACTCACCGTGAACATGATGCCAGCCTGCTCGTGCCACAACAACAAGCCACTCACCGTGAACATGATGTCAGCCTGCTCGTGCCTCAACAACAAGCCACTCACCGTGAACATGCCAGCCTGCTCATGCCTCAACAACAAGCCACTCACCGTGAACATGACGCCAGCCTGCTCGTGCCACAACAACAAGCCACTCACCGTGAACATGATGTCAGCCTGCTCGTGCCTCAACAACAAGCCACTCACCGTGAACATGATGCCAGCCTGCTCGTGCCACAACAACAAGCCACTCACCGTGAACATGATGCCAGCCTGCTCGTGCCACAACAACAAGCCACTCACCGTGAACATGATGCCAGCCTGCTCGTGCCATAACAACAAGCCACTCACCGTGAACATGATGCCAGCCTGCTCGTGCCTCAACAACAAGCCACTCACCGTGAACATGATGCCAGCCTGCTCGTGCCTCAACAACAAGCCACTCAACGTGAACATGATGCCAGCCTGCTCGTGCCTCAACTACAAGCCACTCACCGGGAACATGACACCAGCCTGCTCGTGCCTCAACAACAAGCCACTCACCGTGAACATGATGCCAGCCTGCTCGTGCCTCAACTACAAGCCACTCACCGGGAACATGACGCCAGCCTGTTCGTGCCTCAACTACAAGCCACTCACCGGGAACATGACGCCAGCCTGTTCGTGCTTCAACTACAAGCCACTCACCGGGAACATGACGCCAGCCTGCTCGTGCCTCAACTACAAGCCACTCACCGGGAACATGACGCCAGCCTGATCGTGCCTCAACTACAAGCCACTCACCGGGAACATGACGCCAGCCTGCTCATGCCTCAACTACAAGCCACTCACCGGGAACATGATGCCAGCCTGTTCGTGCCTCAACTACAAGCCACTCACCGGGAACATGACGCCAGCCTGCTCGTGCCTCAACTTCATCTGCTTCAGTCGCTGATTCAGGTCGGCGAGCAGACTGAGGTAGTTGCGATTGAGCTGGTCCAGTTCTGTCTGGACGACACTCAGGTCTGAGCGCTCAGGTGGAGGGGAGGTAACTCTTAGGTTGAGTCCTCCACGGAATTGGGCGGCCCACTTCTCATACAGCTGCAATAGAAATAGGCAAGTTACAAAAATGTTATACTTCACTTTCATTTCTCTGGCTAGTTATGATTTAAATTATGATACAAATTGTTTAGGTTCAGAAACAAATACGGAATTATCCTATTACATGTGATGATTATGTATCTGGTGAATGATTATTACACATCTAGAAATATTTTATAAAATGAGTCGAAAACCAAGCATCGTTATGCAACAGACAAAGAGTAAACACAACTGTTAACTGCACTCTCCAGAACTAGTTCAGGTGAACATCACTAGAGGGTGCTGCAGTGCACATACAGACATAAACGAACAAACTCAAAGTAACAGTCACTCAGTGATTTGTTTGTGAAGTTCAACAGCATGCATGAGCTAAAGGTGGAGTCAGTGTTTGAGAGAAAGGCATTCCTACTTCAGAGGTTCTGGGTAATTTATAACTTTTCATATTATTTTCTTTAAATTCCACCCACGTGTGCCTAAATCATAATGGGTTATTGTCCAGTCCTCCCATCTCACAAACAGTGATTGTTGTCAATTGATATATTTCATCAAAACATGTTCTAGTAACACAATGAATCAATCCATATTTAAAGATTATGTACAATAAGACATACAAAATGCCACAAGTTAAGCTTAGCCTTTCAGTGATCTAACTAATAAATATGTTTCGCACTTCTATCATGCCAACAGTCAGTTTCCCTGTGATGAACCATCTGTAACCACCGCAGTGCCAACCGCTTAGCCATTTGAAAGAGGAATCATTTAAAATTTTTCCGGCATACCATAAATCAGATATGACTAATAACTATCAACATCCAAAACACCATTACAAAGTAAATTCAAGGAAGAAGTATAAAATGCTGATTGACATCCAGTGGAGCCTCGATATAAGGACATTTTGGGCCAAACTGTTCTATAATCTATGGGTACATCAAACAGTGCAGCTCAGAGAGGGAATTTCAAAGTTGTTTCTTCTAAGCAGATTTTTTTATACTGGGAGTCCATATAGCAAGACTCCACTGTAATAAAACACGTCGATGAACCGTCAAAAGAAACAAATAATGCGATAACAGCAAATAAAACAAACAAGCTGCAGAAGAGCAACAAACATATTGTGTCAGCTGTCTACATTATCTTACATAGCTATACTCTCCAAACAGAAATGTATATTTAAAAACAAAAAATTCTACGTGGATCTAGCAGTCTGCTAAGATAAAACTATTCTGCTAAATAGTTCCTGTTTTCATGAAAGCCATTAAAGTTCTTCAACCATTCTAGCTGGTGCTGCTCAGTGGACACTCAGTGGACACTCAGTAGGCCATGAAACACAGATGGTGCTGGAATCCAATACAAACAGTGCTGTACAACAGCTAGTGCATGGTGCTTCTGTGCATCAATCCAGTGCGCACTGTTACCTTTCTGCACTTGAGCACCACTCATAACTCCATGTTGTGCCACCTTCCAAAGCGTCCATAACCTGTTCTACTAACAACTGTATTCCGCCTGTTATCGACTGACGTCACCGGAATGGTTCCTTAAAGTCTGTACCATCAAAGGCAGACTTTGAATTATGCTTGAAAACTTCCAATGCAGTCCAAAATGAGTCCAAAAAATGAGTCCAAAAAATAAACCGATGCTGTAAACCTGAAAGTCTGGTTAGTATAACTGAAAGAGATTCATGGTGTTTTAGGAGGTAAGAATGTGCTGAAATTCTGAAAACTACTGACAGCATTAGTACTCATACGAGGACATGGTGACACATGACAGCCATGACCAACACACTAGGACATGGTGACACATGAAAGCCATGACCAACACACTAGGACATGGTGACACATGACAGCCATGACCAACACACTAGGACATGGTGACACATGACAGCCATGACCAACACACTAGGACATGGTGACAAATGACAGCCATGACCAACAGGAATCCTCAACCAGTGTTTTTTTTTTAATTTACACAAACATTTCCATAAATAAATTAAAAAAATTATTTTTCAAAGGTTTGCTGTCCAGAATCAAAATGTACAAACACGTTTGAGGTTTCCATTCACCAAAACTACACAGCATATTTGTTCCTGAAATGATGGAACAAATATGTGAAGTGTCACTACATTTGTAAACCCAAGGCTCATTGTGTCGATATTAACAATCTCACAAATGCACACATTTCAAATTTCCACTGCACAAAACCACCCACCTTCGCCTCCTTCATGAACTGGCCGCCATATTTGTTGACTTCTTCAATCTGGTATCTCCTCTGTTTCACTTCATCATACAACTTCTGCAAAACATAAACATTAATTAGTATCAGTTAACAGTATTATTTTAAGTGTATTAACTTAGTTAAACTTAATTAATCGAAAAAATTAAATAATTCTTTCAAAGTTTCTTACTCAGAAATGTATATCATTATTCTATTATTAATTATATTTATTAAAAAAATGTGTTTGAATCGACAGCAAAATGTGTATCAATATTTTGGAAATATTTGTGTATATATTAACTATTTTTGTGAATGCTTTTCATGATGACAATAATTAATCAAATACATTATTTAAATACTTTACTAACCAGTGTTGCTTCAATCGCTGGTTGAGCAGCATCGATGGCATCTGCCTGAGTAGGTAAGTAATCGACCTTGTTTTGCATTACAGAGACCCAGCCGTTCTCCACCGTCACAGCCTGGTTATAGGAGGCCAGTCTGTCTAAAGCTGTCTCTATGCTCTTTACCCTGTAATGAAAAATAGATACTTCACTGCTGCACTAAAAGAACACCCAATATTTTGGACTAAAAATTCCGTTTAAATCCACATAAAATGTTTCATTGGTCAATCAGCTTATAGCATTCTGATTCCAATATAATATATCTACATCAAACGAAATCCACTAAGTTTTGTAGGATATCTACCGAGCTGTATCTGCCTACTTCCATGCAGATCATATGACCATCTATCAGGCTACGAAACATACTTACATCACGCATGTCTGTCATTTTCTAGTAATTCTCTACATTCACTTCAATGTGACATAGAATAGCAAAAACTGAATCATTATTTTGACAATTTTGTTTCAGAAAATTTTATTTCGCCTCACATACTGCTCACTCAAATTTTGCTTCATTCAACATGACCCACCTCTCGGGAATCATGACGGAGATATGCTGCCACCTGTCGGTCAGTGTGTTAACCTCTCGCTCCATTGCTTGGACATCGGCGTGTTTACGAGAGATGCCAGGCCGACTGCGAGCGACCAGTTGTTTGACCGTCATTAGGTCATTGTCCAGCCGGTCAACATGGGACTGGTCATGCTGCATTGACGTCTGAAGGTCCTGAGAATATTAACATAACAACATTAATAATAACAATATTTCACTACATGTATACCAACTGAATGTACTGTGTTCAAAACAGGAGTAATACTTGATTTATATTATTTTATAGTATAGTTATATGAAACAAGCTAGAGTAATCAGAATACACTGCATTGTGCTTTCTGAGTATTTGGTATAGTTTTTAAAATGAAAATTCTTGTGAGATGACCAAAAAATCTGGATTTGATTAATGCATCAACTGCATGGTTACAAACGTCAATTGAAAATTTCTTGGCTGTAATTTTTATTTATTGAATTTTTTCAAATATAAAAATTACAAATCAGCTTAGGGCTATCAGTGATTGGTCAATACCACTGACCTGGATCTGTTGTCGCATGACCTGTAACTGTGTCGAGTCCACGCTCAGTGCATCATGGGATACCAGGGCCTGTTCATAGTCGTCAACTAATGATTTGACTTCTTCGATAGTGGACAGCAATACCTGGACACTCTTCAGTCTGTTTACAAACACAAAGGAACAAACACTGACATGGCGAATTCAACTGAAAGCACCACACACACATCATTGGTCTTGTGTTGATGAAGTGTCTAAACATCTACATCATTAGTTATAGACTAGCTGCCCATTTGTAGCTACAAAGCTCAGGCCTGTTTAATTGAAGTTCAATTGTCAATTCATTTAGCCCATTGTGAATCAGGTTCCTTGATATTCACATGGTAGTGTGTGCAATCAGTGTGACAGAGCAAGTGTCACAGTATATAGAAGTGGAGCACTTTTGCCGGTTTTTTTTCAATTTTGACTGGGTCCAGTAAAACATAATTTAATAGTTTGTCCGATGAGTTCATCAAAACTTTTTCATGCAATGATTCCGAAATGAGACAAGCAAAAAGTCCAAGATCAACAACCCTTCAAAATGTCAGTAAATTTTCATATATTGTGAATTGTGCAGATTATATAGTAATGTAGCATAAATAAAATTTGGTTGTGATTTACGCTGCATTTTCTTTTTGTTTATGGTACACAGACATCAACATGATATTTAACAAGATTTAATTTAACAAGGTTGCCATCCACGGAAATATCGAGAAGTTCCTTACAGTTGTAACTTACTCTATGGTCAATACGTATGGCTCTATCTCTTAATTTGTCTTCAGTTTAAAAAAAAGGGTCTAGTTGTAATCCACATGACATCATATCTCACCTCTCAATGTACAGATTTGACAGAGACCACAAGTGTTCCCACTTCTCTAGAACCAGGCTGAACTTGACCTCGATCTCGGGGGTGCGCTGTGCCAGAGCGAGGCTCCGGTAGCACTGCTGCACCGCCTCAACCTCGCTCTCATGCTGCTGCAGACTGCGCTCCAAGTCCTACCCACAATGCAACAGGTAATGCATAAAAACATGTGTCGGTATTGGATCAGAACGTAGTGATGAAGAAAACTGGTAAAAACTTATTCAGATAATATTCAAATATCTAGCAATAATCTTTTGTGACAGTATTATTGTACCTGTATTTAGTAAATAAATTTTATAGGGGGGAGAAAACATAAGTCTATACTTTTAGTCTCTCCGTTTCCAAAACACGATTGGTTATAACTACTAATTTTACTATAATATTGTACATCTATTAATGACTTTTTAGCTAATTACAAAATGCCACAGTATACTACTTGTTTGATGTTGTCACGTCATGTTAGAAATAAATATTTTGTATTGGTTTTTTAAATTGATTTTACAAGTGTACTACTTTCAAACTGCAATACCTTTAAAACACCACATTTAGACCAGACCAATTAGGCGAAATTACTTTTTGTGTAAAGATTTCAATGATCATCTACAAACTTTCCACGTTATCCAACATCTATAATCTACTTGCCACGTGGCGCTGTACTAGATGTTCTGCAGTGGCAATGTCGCTGGGCAACATGTCCGTTATCTGTTTCATTAGAACTAGGTCAAGGTCATCAAGGCCACCCTGTAGTCGCAGCAGTTGCTTCAGAAGTGTCTGGGAGTCGGCTGTCATCACTGAAAAAACAAACACACAGATCATCTTTATGCAACATCAACTTTCAACAAGGAGATATCTTGAAAGATTGATGCAAGCCATTTTGGACTTCATTCATCACATATTTAATTCAATTCTTGATCTCAACATAAGGTTAGTGGAGGTATTTGGAGAAACATAATAAATATAAGTATTACAAAATCACTTAAAGTTTAATTTTATTCAAGAAACGATCTTTGTCATTAACAACCACAATGCAAAAAATTTTTCTTGCGCAGACTTATATTCCACATGCAAATTTCTGCCAGTGTTATTAATTAATAAATTATTGATACTGCTATCAATTTGATAAAGGTCAACATTTCTAATGCAACTACCGACCTTTGTTTTCGACTATTTGCGAGAGCTCAGCGAACAGTCGATTGCACTGCCACATCTCCTCCTGCAGTCTCTGAAGCGCTGGGTTCCGAGCAGCATCCACGCCATACTCGGCGATCAGTTTGTGGGCGTCCTCGTTCAGGGCCTTCAAGATGGCCTCTCTCTGGGATGCACCCAACTGCTGAAACTGACCAATGACACACAACCTGTATGTTATTTTTACCCACTAAATTATTTGTCATGATAGAGATGAGGCAAATGTAGAAATAGCATGAAACAAGATTTTTTTTACAGATAAAACTATATAAAAATTTACATTCCTAGAAACTGGAACATCAATCCATTCAAAGAACAATTTCAAGTGTTTTTGTTTTCCAGTTATAGGTTCATAGGAAACTAATACGAAGGGTTTCTCTTGACCATCATCATCTCAAGAGACAGCTGAAAAACCTATTTACAAGAGTTAGTTGAGAGAAGTTCTTCATGGTTTTTGGGGGACATACCTGTTCGACATCCCATGACTTGACTATCTTGATAGTTGCAAAGATCATGTCTTGTTTCAACTGCCTCTGTCTCTCAATCCACAATGTCTTCAGTTTGTCAAACTCAATTTGAATCCTGAAAACAAAAATCCTTAATTATCTTTTCATTCTAAATATTCATAATCACAATATTCTCAGCCATACCACCATATTTCAAATAGAAAAATTTCTTGAAAATGACAATGGAAAAAGAAATACAATTTGCTGGGCTGACAGATCTGTGGATACCTGTGTAGGCCTACACAAAAAAATTCAACTACAGATTTGTATGTATGCATGCATGCACGCACGCACGCATGCATGCATGCTTGCAACTTTTAGTTGGCAATCTGTTGACTGGATTTTCGTGTTGCTTGTAAAATTTAATCGCATTATAACTTGGCCCAGACAGTGTGTTTGAGAAACAGAAAATGTATAGACAGAAAATTAATTATGGCTGGACGCACGTGTCTGGACACAATAGAGTGAACTGTCCTTACTTGTTTGCCAGCTCTATGGCTTCCCGGTTGGGAGGGGGGATGAGGAAACAGAGGGAGGGCACCATGCCCTCCTGGCCCTCACTGTTCTGCACCCTCCACTTGATCTGTTGACTGTTGTCCAGCAATATGCACTCCTCACCCTTAGAAATGCTCATCTGAAGTGCCAACAGTAAAATGGTCTCGGTGCTGTCATTTTGTTTTTTAATCTTCTTCGTTGTCATAAATTAAACTGCCTCTTTAATAAGATTTTTTCTCATCTTTTTAAAGAAATAAAACCTATCTAGTACTGACTAAGACACGTTAGTTCATTAATGTAAATTTGTTATTTAGTAGTATGCACTGTTTTATTAAAATGGCTATTCATGCACTACAGATTTGAACATCATGAACCTGATTCACGATGGGCTAAATGAATTGAGGAAGCAGCTTTAAGATTGGATCATACATCATTGTTTATAAATATAAAAACTCACTTGTGCAAAATAGAACCAATTTTCATATAATTAGAAATATTCTCTTTCAACTAGGCCAGTAACCAAGTGAACTCACATTGAGGTGTTTGTACGAGCAGAGAGCTAAAAGTTTGCGGGTGATTGGGCGTCTGTGACCCCGCAGTTCAAGGGGTATGACCTCATGACTGCGGGCAACGAGGGTGTCGACCTCTGTCTGGTACTCACTCAGGAGAGTGCGCATCTCCTGCACAGGAACAAATTTCAACATCACTGACATAAAACTTACAATTAGTAATTTATTCACCATCACAAACACAGTAAAGCACATGACAACTTCAACACTGTAAGATTATTTCCCCAGTATCACATATGGCAGCCCTGCACTCAGAATTTCAAAAAGATGTCATAAAGATATCAAAAACCTTTCAAAGAGGTCAGGATTACCGATCAGTAACACTCATACATAAACGATGCTTCAGCAGTACGGCTTTAAAAAAACATCTTTTCTGTGCAACCTTTATGACATTTTTGTAGTCAGTAGCAAAGATTTTTTTAATGACATGACTTTTTATTTATTTGTTTAACATATTTTAAACATATTTTAACAATGTGCCTTTGAGCTTGTTTTACTGGGATATATGGCACATTACAAATATCTAATTAATAAATTTATTATATAGTACACCCGCATGACCCATGTCACCATAATGATTGTCTCACCCTTATTTCCCTGCTCAGTCTCTCCCCCTCAGTCAGATCCACCTCCAGGCGGTTGTAGTACGTGTTGAGCAAGTGGGCCTGGTCGTCTATCCACTGGTCCATGTGACGCGCCTCACCAAAGAACTGCAAACAAAACATTCTTCAGACAACTCAAATATAGAAACCTATTTCACATGCTTACTCGAGTTTGTTAGTGATATGCAGTCCTGTAATGGCTCAGAGACAAGTATCGTAGGTGATGGTCTCACTTCTAGAACACAGCTAAGTAAATTGGTTGGTTAGTTGCCAATGCAATCAAATATGGGCAAATTAACTTCGAAGGAAGTTACTAAGGAATGAGAAAGACATGCTGCCAATGTCTTAAAAATAGCTGTTCATTATCATATGCGACAATATATGAAAAGTGTTCAAAGCATATTGTACAAATTACCACACAATTATTGCAACAATTAGAACTATTCCAAACTACGCCTCTAACTTTTATTAACTTCTGTAACAATTAAAAAGACACAATTTGGTGTAAAGAGAGTTGTTACTAGTAGAGACATCACTGGTACACACCTGGTAATATTGAGCAGCATGCTTGAGGTGAGTCTCTAGACACAGGGTGGTCAGCTGCACCAGCCACGCCCACTGGGTCTGCATGGCGGCCATGTATGCCTGCAACAGCCAATGAAATCATCACACATGGCCAATCATGACCTACTTTTATGGGTAGTGTTGGATTTATAGTAATAACATTGTTATTTGCCTGTGTACAATGCCACGTGGACATAGTAATGATATGCATTGATTTAAGATTAAAATATCAGGTAGGTAGTAAAAAATTAAATAAACTATAAGTCACAATCACATGTTAAACTGTTTTATATGGCATGTAGCTAAACAAATTTAAAGTTAAGTTGTTAATTATGCCTTTTATTTTATATATGGCATTTAGCTATAGCCATAAAATCAAAACAGACAAGATAAAAAAAAATGTTTTATTTTATACACAGCATGTAGCTATAACATAAAATAAAAATTTACTTTTAAACTCTTTTTTCTTTTTATAGCTTACAACTGTTATTTATGTGAAGAACGCAGTAACGAGTGCATCTGGCCTGACCTCAACGACTTTGGCAGCGGGGTGGCGCTCCATGACAAGAGCCTCGCCCTTGTCCTGCACAGCCCGGAACTGTGCCTCCCGACTCTCCAACTCCCGCATCAGGGCCTGGGAACAGCACAGGGATGTATAGAGAGGATAGGCAGAGACAGGGTGGGAGGACTGGGAAAGGGGCACAAGGAAATAGGTGAGGGCTATAACAGGAGGAGAAGTGTATGACTGTAAGGACATGTCAAGGGGTGCGTGTTGGGAGGCAGGATGGGGAACTGGGTGAGGGATGGGGAGGGCGGCAGCATGATGGCTGGACAGGGAAAATTAGACATTGATATGAACAGATGTATAAAACAAGGGAAATTACTAACATACAATATAAAACAAACAATATAAAGTATCAAAAAGAACAGCAGATTGCGGCAATGGTAAAATAAAAGAACAATGGTGAAAGGTGCATATTCACCAATTTCTGTGATGTTAACACAGGTACCTTTGTTTAAATTTGATTTCATCTGACGCTTTGACCTTTCCATCACCGCATCTGTATGGAGACAGCACATACTATTTCTACAACTACTATTTCTACAACTACTCATACTACTACTACAGTCACTATTGCTAAGTATGTAACAACAACTAATCAAGGCTATACAAAAATTCTCAGCAACCAAACCTCTTTCAAGCTGTAACAAACACAATTTGTTCCAAGCAATATGGCATAGAATAGCCACCAGGCAGGGTTGGCATGAGATGGCAGCAGAGGCTAGCCACCAGAGGGCAGCAGTGTGGCCACCAGAGGATCATACAAGAACCACTCACATGCAGGGATGGATGTGGCTACTGTGCCAAGCTTACAAATAAACTTACCTTTATAACTTTTATATATTAAGATGTATCAGGGATAAAGTAAAATTATCTCTCTTCATATATAACCATGTCTGATTGTAAGCGTGGGTACATTTTGGGTTTCTAAACTCAGTGAAGCAGTATCAGACATATTGTATTAACTTGTCAATTCACCATGCTTTCAAGGGTCTCATTTTCACACATGCTGTTCCATTAATAGCTTGTGATGTCAACATTTCTGGTCTTCCTGTGAAAATAACAGCACCTGCTAAATAACAGCACCTGCTAAAAGCAGTCTTCAACATAAGCCAGGGAAGGAGATGAGGTACCCAAGAATCTACCCAATGCCAACCCAGAAACTTAGAGCAGACGGGAAAATGCTTGAAAGCAAACTGAAACCGAAAGTAAAATGCATGCACTAGACCACCTGCATACATGCATGCAACCCAAACAACATTGTTCATCATGCCAAGATGAAAGGCTAACCTTGAATCTTCGAAAACCCTTCTGTAATAAAAACCACCAGCAACATTATACATTATCACAAAAGACACAGAAATGTTTTATTAGCACAGAACCTTTAAGTAACTGCATTACCCAGTCTCGTATATTTCTTGCATTTCATGCAGTTTGTCAGATGCAAAATGACATGATTCTGCCTTCTGTCATGCTTGATTCATACACCATGTTATGCAAAGTTGTTGTATTTACACAATTTACATCTCACTTGTACAGTAGTGCCCATCACAATCCAACATTTCACCCTAAGTACCACATATTCTGTATATATAGCCACAGTTTTGATAAAGAGGCGTGCAGCTGAAATAATAATTTAAAATAAAAAATTGGGGGTATGTCTTTCAACACAGCAAAATGGCAATAATGAACAATGTTTGTCAATATAATATCAAATGTAATAGCCAAATGTAGCAATACAACATTTATTCTATGTGGACTTACAAAGATGGCGGTGCTTTATAAATAATTATTTTACCTGATACAAATGCTGCACTGAAACATGGAATACCCAGTGTCCGAAATACGGTGTGACTGAAAATAACACAATGGCTATAAACACAGAATGAACGGCAGAGTACATCTGTGCAATCTAAACATCCACTCTGTTTTAAGTGCAATACTCGCTGCTCCCTACACCAGCTTCTCCCTACCTCATAGTATTCCTTGATCTCATCGAGCTGCAGTTCGCTAGAGCTCCAGTCGCGGGAGATCTCCGTTTCCTCAGTCTCATTCAGCCAGATGAGTTCCTTTGTCGCGACGTCCATGAACTCTAGCAGTGAGTGTAGACTCTGGAGGCGATGTGATGACGTGTTCTACAAGGCAGACACCACTGCTTTATACAAAACAAAACGAAAACTTCTATTGAGCCTAATTTCTCTGAAACCAGAGGTCAGAGGAGCATCAGAATGAAATGACAATCTCGAAATCGGCATACAATTTAAAGTTGTCAACAGATGGAAGGATACGCTAAAGCGCTAAGTCAAAAAGATAAGTCTTCAGATAACAACATTTGACTGTTTCCTGCCGACTGAAAATCACTGGTTTATGAATGAAAACAACAGAAGATAGATTGAAGAGCAAAAGAGAACGATTTAAATATTGCTTTTTATTATGTTCCAAATTTGTGCCTGCTTACTTACAAACTGTTCTAACAAAGTGCATACATGCGTGCATTATTACGTGCAAGTTTACAACAAGTGCAATATATGTAGTGAATCTTGCAAAAACAGAGACACCTTAAGACATTCTCCAAGCAGTTTCACAGAAACCCATTTTGTTTGCCATGATCACAAACTACCCAGAGTATGAATTGTGCAACAAAAGTTGTTAGATATATACGGTGAGTACAATCGAACCTCGCTTACAGTAACACAGCCACCACAGCATTATCATCACCCTGGGACAATTATCATCACCCTGGGACAATTATCATCACCCTGGGACAATCCCAAATTATTTCCACAATAGTAAAGTATAGGACATTAGTCCAGTTAATATAGTCACTTTGCTATTCATGTCACTTTGGCCCAGTCACATGGGTGACCTTAATAGTGAGGTTTGACTGTATTTCATGGCAAAATTTCCCAAAATGGAATTCAGCCTAATAAGAAGGCTGACTTACCGTGAGGACAAGGTAGGCACTCTCGAGCTTCCTCAGCCACTCCCCGTACAGTTGGGCCTCCTCTCCCTGCAGGGAAGTCTGGGTGGGGAAGTATATTTTCTTAAACACACATTTACACTGCACATATGCAATCAGACACATAATCAGCTCTGCCGCATGCATCTCCTGTATGCAATATGGACGTTGGGGATTTTGCGAGGCGTATGGCTGTATCCCATCTTTATGCAGATTTGTTTCAAATGAAAAAAATCTTGATACAGTAAATATTTTCTTGGGTTCGGCACATGTTATAAAATTGATATACAAACTTATAGCGGTCAAAGAGCAAAATTTAATACTATTGATGCTTGGCAGATTTTTGGCGAAACCTTTTGTTCAATGTAGGTATTGATAGATGGCTTTATACAGAATTTCAAGTAAAAAATACAGGTTTCAACTAAAAAACAGGACTGCTGATCAAACCAGTCAGGGCTATCCCACTAGAGTTGCATCAGTGGAAGCCCACAGTAACACAACACAGTAACACAACACAGTAACAACTACTCAATGTAACATCCATCTGTAACTAAACTATCAGTTTCACAAACAACAGAACTGACAATTCAGATTAATCCTCAAAAACCTGATCTCAGAGGCGCATAAAAAGAACAAGGTGAGGCAATTTCTAAATCGGTATGCAATGCTAGTTGTCAAAAGATGAAAACGCTAGGGATAAGTCTTCAGATGTCGAAAAAAAAGCACCTCAAACTGCTATAAATTATGTTCTTTAACAAGAAGTATATGGAGAATGGCTTCACAAATTAACAGTCTTTTCCAAGTACATATCATTATCAATAGCCCTGCATAGTACCTTGTTGGTACCACATCTCTCCACGTTGACCCTGTAGTCGGAGATCTCCTTCACGCCGGCCATATGGAACTCAAGGGCGTCTCGTGTCGACTCCATATCCTTGCCGTATCCTGTGTTGTCCAACTCAATCTACCAGGGAAGTCACACATCAAATGTTGGACAGTAAGTGTTGAATCTTTATGTGCCAAAAACCTTTTAAAAATATTTCTGTGAAATTAATAAATGGTAATCACCAATTACAATACTAAATACACAAAATTGTCATAACTACTCTTACATATTAATTTATTTACCAAATAGTTTGTTGATAGATCTGATTAACCAGTTAGCCAGTGTTTTTCACGATACATGCAAATCATCAGTAAATGAAACCTAACATTTTTTTTTCATATCCCAAAAAGTTGAAGAGCTACCAAGGTGCCCTCTACCTGTTTGTTCTGTATCCATTCGAGGCACTGTTGTAGATGACGGAACGCCTCACTCGTTTCAACGAGCCTAACTTCCGTCACTAGTTCCCGTCGCCGCGTCGTTGACACTCCTTCCTGTACGAAAGTTCGTGAGGTCAGCAATGGAAGGACGCTATTCTGCAGCCGGGCGTGTAGAGTTGACCAGTGCTCGTGGATGCGGTAGACCCTGTATTAAAGTTGTTATTATGGTACATTTTTTTATTTCAACAGTAGTATTTTAAGCCATTATTAGTCCAGTAGTGTAGTGTTTCTGCAGCAATGCAATAGGCAACTGTACACATGTTAACTTAAAATTAACTGTTAACTTAGACTATAATACGTAACATTAAGATAAATACAAATATTTAAGGTTTTTTAAAATTTAGAAGAATTTCTGACTCTGACACGCAACGATGGCTACACCTGATGGAAAAGGTATGAGTGCTGCCACCTACCTCCGGTACATCTGCTCCGCCTGGTGATATCTTCCATCCTTCAGCACCTGGACATCTGAGAACATGCCATGGATGTTCTCCTCGACCCGCTTCAAGGCAGAAGCAATGCTATCACATGACTTCTTGGCCTCCAGAGGGTGAACTCTCTCTACCCTCTTTTCCTCCTAGAAACCAGGCAGCAAAGGGTTAACTGATGATGAGATAACTATGAGGGTATCTTATATAGCATGACGTCTGGTCCCTAGAACTGTTCCTTCCAACACAAAATCAACTGCTGTGATAAGCATCCAACCACGCATCATTCATTCATGCTCATTCATGCAGCTGAGTGAACTGAGGCAATGTGGAATGAACTAAATCGTTCAGCTTTTCAAATGCCAGCAAGAGGTTTCAAACACTGATGACTAGTACACAGTACTACACACCTGGTTGATTCGAGTGTCGATGTCACTGAGATGTTCTTCACAAGAACGGCAGTCTCTGTGAACTTTCTCCGCCAGTCGCTGCAGGCGTTCCAATCTACACAAACACACATAGTCAAATTATGGGTACACGAAAACAACTCAGATGTATGGATCCATTTACATATACAAATACAATTTTGGAAAACGAATTAACCTTCACCATAAAGAATCAACATTAAAAGCACAGGCAACAATCACAGATGACAGCAGTTCAATGTTTATAACCTGGATTCTGTGTTAATCACGCTAGTGTGTTTGGCCCACCTTGCTATCTCTGCCTGTATGGCCATGTCTTTCTCTTGCTGGGCCATGGTGAAACGATCCCACAAGTGACACAGACTGTCCATGTGTAGACGGGAATCCGGGCAGCACTGGGCCACATCCAAGTTCAACTCCTGCAGCACCAGTGATCAAACAAATGTTTACTCTAGCATGATGAAAAGCTAGCAATCATAACAAGGCATTCAGCCACTGTAGTTTGTTCATCTTTTTAAACATGTTGTATATGTTTGTGACGTGTTTTAAGTTTTGTTTACTGTGTGCATGAGTGTGTGCGCATGTGCATGCGAATGGATCGCAAACAAGGGAGGCATTCAGATATTGCATTTGTTGACTCTGTGCACACATGGTTTGTTTACGTGTTGAACATCAGACTGATTATTTCATTTGTTAAGTCAACAATAAATAAAAAAAAATTTTTTTTTAATATGAGTAATATTGATGTTCTGTTCTGCTACCACACAGCTTTAACTCCCATATATTCCCACAGTTCATTCAGCCCCGTGGATTTGGTGGGAAAGAATACCCTTAGTTCCAGAAAGAGGTCACCCAGACGTTGCTTCTCGCCCAGTCTCGGTGGAATGTCTTCTCTGCGAAATCTGTTGAAGTCTGCCAGTAGGGACTGCAACAGAGAAATGTAGATTACAGAACTACAGATAAAATCACAATGAGAACTAAACAGCACTCAAGGAAAGTGCTTACTTGTGCCATAACATCTTGAAACTGTTTAGTGAGACCAGTTAACATACCAATGCCTCCAAAATAGAACAATTCATGCCATTTTCCAACACGTGGTTCCTTGTCTCTCCACATCACACGTCAACCCTACTTCTGGTGTTTTCTGACACACCACTTGGCCCAACTGTTCTCACTATATGATTTTTCTATTGTTCGATTAAAGTATGATCTGAATCTCGGCTTTGTTCTGACCATCTGAGTCCAAATTTGGTCCGGCCTGAACTATTGACAAAAAATATAATAAATATTTTATTCATAAAAACCATATAAAATATACATTTTTATCTTCCTAAGGGTTATGAGTTTAAAACATAAATATACAGGTAAATATAGTACCACATACAATTTTATTATTACATCACAGTGCAGTAAAGACACATTAAAAACAATATAGTCAAATAAGTAAAGTAAAAATGTGTAGCTTAGTGAATTAAGAAAGGAATAATGGTTAAATTACATAGTATAAATAAGTTAACTAAAACAGTCCAGTATCAACCTAGGTGCCAAATTCTATGATAGTAGTCTTTGCCGAAAACTGCCGCAGACAGACATAACAAATATGATGCATAAATCATAATCAGGTACACATCAGCTTACCTTCATCTCTATAAGTGTTGAGGGAAAATTTCGATCAAACATATTCTCTGTGTTAGCTTGCAGCCATTCGACAAGGGACGAGGCTATTTCTTGGTACTGTTCCCATTTCAGCTGTTTCTCCTACACGCATACAATATGAGCATGGTTTAATGTGTTAATCACACAACTTCCCATAAGCAATACAGATATGTGGGATTTTTGGAGCTATATCCCATCACTTTCATACGGACTTGTTTTAAACAGAATTTTTTTTTATATTTTCTTGTGTTAATCACTCAAGTATAAAATTGAATAATAAGCATGAAGCACGAACGCTTTTTAAAAAGATGGATTTCCAGCAAAAAAAGATTTTGTCTGATGTTGGCATTTTTATATGCTCATAGATGGCGACACTCAATTGAAATCAGAATGTCATAGGTTGATTTATCAGTGAAAAATGTGATACAGATTTATATGGCTTTATGCAGGATTTAAAGTCAAAAATATGGATTTCAACCAAAAAAAACATGGCAAATCTGACAACATATAAACTTCACTATTAAAACATAGGACTTGGCATTGTTTAGAATGCATCAATACAACATAGAAGCTACATAAATATTCGCTTCATAACAAAATTGTGTCGCATCGAACACAGGAGAACATACGTTGTCCTTGAGTGAGTCTTCCACACTGGGGACTTGTGGGAAGACATCATACAGGGACGACACGTAGGTGATCAGGGACTTCTCGTCTGGGTGTGGAACATCAATATCTGCAATGGTTAAAGTCATTATACATCAGCACTTGAGAAGGTCAAGGTCGTTGTTTACCAGTGCGTTTAGTTTAGGTCATGTCAGTGCCTCATTGTTGCATAACTTCTTTCAATTAATTACTAATACACAACACTACAGCTAGCTTAATAAATAACTTATTAACAATTAATTAAGTCCAGATACAGAATCATCAGCCTAACAAAGGCATAATAATTTGGTTAATAATTTGGTTTCAACACCACAAATCCAAGTCTTACACAGAACAAACACAACATGTTACAAACCACTGATAATAAATCAATAAAACAAGAAGTATTTTATGTTTCCATGGCAACGTTGGCCCACCTTCGGCATCGAGCAGTGGGGTGACATTGTACTCGGACTCAAACAGATGGAACGCCATGTTGAGGTTGGTTCGTGCCGTCTGCCGTTGGACCTGGTGGAAGTCTACCAGGTCAGGTCTGCAACCAAAGTCAGTCACGTCACAAAACATGCAACTGGTTATATGTAAAATTTTAAACTGTAAATTGAACAACTGTAAGACACAGTATTTATGAGATTACCTGACAACTTGTGGATGCTCTTCTTTCGCATCAGATGGTTTAATAAATTTGACATTGTAGATGCCTCATTACAAAACACTTTGTAAAATAAAACATCAGACAATAGAAACTGATGTCAACACATGTTGTTTAAAACTACAGCCACAAGACACCTCACGACACAGACAAGCAAATGTCTAAGTTGCAAATGCCGACCACTACACAGCATTGGTCACTAGTATGCAAAGACAGCGGCAGTATAAGTATTAATAATTAGAATAATATACGGCCTAGCACTACCAGGACACATTAGACTGGTGTTGACTGTGAAGTGTGAATTCTATGCTGCCCAGACCATAAGTGTACTCAAAGTCCCATCGTTGCGCTCTCGCAGTAATTGACGACTGAGGACACTGGCAGCCAGTCCAGTAGGCATCATTTGTATAGCTCAATGCTACAACAGCTAATTATGATGAGAGATGATTAGCAAGGTGTATCAAAATAAACAATTTGTAGATACTCGCCAAATCTACCCTTGTTGAGTTGTATACATGATTTGACATCTTGTTGGCAGAAACATGGTTGATAGGTTAATGACAGATTGATATGTTTACCACATTAATCCATCTATTGTGCTTCACTCGTGCATCAACTGATCCAGGCAGGAGAGGTGGTGTGCATGCAACTGGTCATGGCAGGTCTAGTCTCATGGTCAAGATATCACAAATCACTGTCCAGTTTCAATTTTATTAAGCAAGGGAGGGGTGGAGGAATGGGAGTAGAGGGAAGACAAAGGGGAGATGGTGGAATGGGGATCTATGGATGAGTAGGAGGAACAAAAAGGTGAGAGCAATGCAATAGTGTTCTAAACCAATTTAAAATAAGTAATAAAATGTACTGCATAACACATCTATCATGACACATCTATCATGACACATCTATCATAACACATCTATCATAACACATCTATCATGCAGACATTTCATTCCCATTTGTGATCTGATTTCAATCTGACGTCAATTCTTTCAAGAGTGATGACCTGAATTTATGAAACAGAGAGGTTGTGCGGTTCTAGAATTCACAGCTGCAACTGATGTCATCCATGATAGTGTTTATTATGACATGAGTCTGGCCAACTTTTATTTATGTTGCAGCCGTTTTCCAGTGCAGTTAGGATATGGCATCAGGAGGGGTCTAGTTGCACAGAGCGCATAACTCAGTGTTTACAATGCCAGGAGATAAACAGCTATCTGTCATGATGTTTTACCTGTCAGTTTTGTTTTAGTTGTCAGTTTCATTTATCAGTTTGGTATTAGATAGACATGAAATATTCTTTCATATAATAATAATATAAAATACTTGTATTGCACTAAAATTCTCAGGTGACCCAAGCTCAGCGCCAAAACAAAAGGGGTTAAGCAGTTCATAATCGATAAGCAGTTCCAGTTGTAAAAAGTTGGATTGGCACACTGGAGGATAAGTTGGATTGGCACACTGAAGGATAAGTTGGATTGGTACACTGGAGGATAAGTTGGATTGGCACACTGAAGGATAAGTTGGATTGGTACACTGGAGGATAAGTTGGATTGGTACACTGGAGGATAAGTTGGATTGGTACACTGGAGGATAAGTTGGATTGGCACACTGGAGGATAAGTTGGATTGGCACACTGGAGGATAAGTTGGATTGGCACACTGGAGGATAAGTTGGATTGGTACACTGGAGGATAAGTTGGATTGGCACACTGGAGGATAAGTTGGATTGGCACACTGGAGGATAAGTTGGATTGGCACACTGGAGGATAAGTTGGATTGGTACACTGGAGGATAAGTTGGATTGGCACACTGGAGGATAAGTTGGATTGGTACACTGGAGGATAAGTTGGATTGGTACACTGGAGGATAAGTTGGATTGGCACACTGGAGGATAAGCAAGTTTAAACAGGTGGGCTTTCAGTTTGCGGCGAAATGTTGCTACATTTCCTACAGACTTAACACTAACAGGGAGTGAGTTCCACAGAGTCAGTGCAGCAACTGAAAAAGCTCTAGTTGTGACATTTGTCTTAACACTGCCAATATAATACATGCAATATTTGCAGAGAATCTCCACATGTTTCAGGCATCTGACATTTCAATCAAGTTGTGGTATGACCAGACATTATACAACCTGTACTGGTTACCACTGGTTCTGACCTGGTGACACCACAATTCTGATGACCCAAGAATCAGCAACTGGTACTACTTATGGACATATTGGTAACTAGCAATGCATAACACATTAGGTAAGGTTGAACACTGAACTGAACTGAACACAGAACAGTTCAACTGTTGCCAGTACTTGCAGGCATGGACTAGAGGGGATGTGATCACAGACATGGACTAGAGGGGATGTGATCACAGACATGGACTAGAGGGGATGTGATCACAGACATGGACTAGAGGGGATGTGATCACAGACATGGACTAGAGGGGATGTGATCACAGACATGGACTAGAGGGGATGTGATCACAGACATGGACTAGAGGGGATGTGATCACAGACATGAACTAGAGGGGATGTGATCACAGACATGGACTAGAGGGGATGTGATCACAGACATGGACTAGAGGGGATGTGATCACAGACATGCATCCTTGCCAGCCAAGGGTGGTAGTTGCATAATGTAACACTGACAGATCTGTTGAAATGCTGGTTGGTCAGTTTACCACAAGCAATGTGTGGGTGTAGGCTAAATCAATTGTATTTCGTCTCACTTCCTGTCGTGTTCGAAGTGTTTCTGGGAACCATGCACCGACAGCCTACTTCAAAGACCACTTCAATAAAATACTTATCATTACCCGTCTGACCAATGATGACCAGTCCACAGCCAATAAAAGCCAGCCTCAAAAATGTGACCTCATAATCTCATTGGTTCACACATCAGCTGAAAAATCAGCATTTTAACCGGTTGATCTGCCAGGGGTACTGTTGTACCTGGCAGCGAGGCAGACATGCAATAGCAACAGAATGTTTACCAACAGCAAAGTTAACTCTAATGAACAAGAAACAGAAGAAAGCAAATCAAACACATAAACTGCTGAAGATATGGAGCCAGGTATAGAGAAATATAAATACACTCATTTGGTTAGAGGAAGATGATGTTTTCTTCGAGTAGTCAGAGTACATCAATACAGTGATGATGAAGATGGTGATTAGTTGTGATGTCGATGATGGTGATGATGTTAAAGAATATGATGATGGTGAAGATGGTGATGATGGTAATTATGGTGATGATGATGATGGCGATGACGAAGATGATGGTTATGATGACAATGATGATGACGATGAAGATAACTCACCTGTGCCTGTGTAGAATGGCAAGGAAAGCCTTGCCGTCTCGCCATGATGTAGAGAAGTTCTTGATCTGCACCCCCGGGTAGCCATCGACTGTCCGCCGACTCCACAGCAATAGAGCCTCTTTGGCCGACAGGTGGTCATTCTGTCCGGCCACCACCACGTCCGACACCTGCAACCAGAGACAACGGTCAAGTTAACACAGCCTGGTGGATGGACAAGTGGTCATTCTCTCTGCAGATAATCAATCTGTATATCCGCATAAATTCCATCACATTGGAGTAGTCGTCAGTGATGACTCTATCCACCCATCCTCATATAGCTGGTACTAAATCTAGCACAATTTAATACTGGTTCTTTCCGACACCAGCAAAAACAACATCCAGACAATCCACCACTTGTTATCAAAGTTGCCAACTGACAAAGCCATCACCAACAACAACAAAATTTTATAATTCAGCATTGTCAAAATCGAACTGTTTTATTCACCATTATCATGAGTGTCAACTGCTGTCCAGCGGTAAGCTGTCTGTATACTAATGGCAACAACGTGTGTGAGCATGCGTATGCACGTGCGCATGCATGCAAGTGTGCAAGAAGTGCCTACATTACCATTCTCAGTCTACTGAATGGCTTCAACACACTGATGTACAACAATTAATTTTTTTTATTTCATTGGGACATACATCGATGTATTTAAAAAAAAAAAACATTATTTACTTTCTGATCATAGTTCATAAGAGTGCTGACTTGGAGTGCATGCTGACTTGTAGTGCACGCTGACTTGTAGTGCACACTGACTTGGAGTGCACGCTGACTTGGAGTACACGCAGGCAGTTTTAAGTTATGATGGCTGAATATGAATGGTATGTGATGGGTACATCAGGAAGGATGGATATTTTCACACAAGTCAATGTTATTAAAATTTTCAGGTCACAGGTTAAATGACATCAGTTTCATGTAGTCATTGTACATAAATGTTTTGAAATCATCTCTGAATATACTATTAATTGATGATATCGTCAGACTTAAACAAACATTAAATGTGTTGCATCCTTCCCTGGAGTACCTTGATATATATCCTAAAGGTATGTTCTTATATAGCGAGGTATCAGATCATTCAAAGCGCTTTACACTGTCACTAGCTGTGTGCGCTAGTCACAACTAATGGAAGGAGGTCTTCTGGGTAAGCTGGTTTCAGGACATCTGCATCTGTTCCTCTAAATCAACAGATCTAGTTGTCGTTGTACCCTGTATATTATAACCTGCCTGTGAACGCTGGAGCTCTACACATCTAGTTGTCGTTGTACCCTGTATATTATAACCTGCCTGTGAATGCTGGAGCTCTACACATCTAGTTGTCGTTGTACCCTGTATATTATAACCTGCCTGTGAACGCTGGAGCTCTACACATCTAGTTGTCGTTGTACCCTGTATATTATAACCTGCCTGTGAACGCTGGAGCTCTACACATCTAGTTGTCGTTGTACCCTGTATATTATAACCTGCCTGTGAACGCTGGAGCTCTACACATCTAGTTGTCGTTGTACCCTGTATATTATAACCTGCCTGTGAACGCTGGAGCTCTACACATCTAGTTGTCGTTGTACCCTGTATATTATAACCTCTGCAAGCATTCTGGATGGATGTCCAACAGACAGATACCTTCATGACTACCACAAACATTTATAAGAAGTTAGTTAAATAGATAACAAAGTGCTTATTAAACTCTGGAGCCAGCTTTGCATAGAGGATTTCTACCAGACTAATGTAAACGACAGCCACTGCAACAGGTTTAATGTTTAACATCGCTTAAATAAATACTGCCAAATATAAGATAATTCATCATGTTCACTGGATAAGTATATTTTTCTTTCATATTAAAGTTAAAAAGTGTGCCAAATATTCACTTGTAACTAACTATCCATAAAAATAAGTCAACATTTTACAACAATAGAACATGACCTCATTATCAATGTAATAATACAGTATTTTAGTTAAACAGAAACAAACATGAGTGTGTCCAATAAACATAACATTGGGGGACATTACTGTGAAGTATCAATTGAAGTGTCAGGGCAGTTATACTCAGGTGTAAGAATGATTACAACAACAAGCACCCTAGTACCATACAAGGGATATATTCTGAAGTTTTCTTGGCTCTTGACCAAACACATTGGGCCCACACAGAAATGCGACAGGAATTTGACTTGCTCTGCTGCTGCATGAAACAGATAAAATATTTCAAATATTCAAATAAAAACCTTTTGTATTTAAAATATTGAGGAATAAATTTCCCATGACACAGCTTATTCTAATGACACATCTTGTGAACTGGTGGCTTGGTGCACTACACATCTTGTGAACACATTTTTAGCACATTTCTGAATGTGCTCCCTTAAGGCCACTGCTTCTAGAGTGACAAAGCAGGCATAGTGAAAGGTGTTCGCATGCTGCCAAGTTCTCACAGGGTTCCCGACACGCCCACCGCTGTATAACGTATCATCATATTGTTAATGAATTCACAGTGAGCCAGCCACACATGAAAACATGCTCAATGAGACACCTGTCCACTTAGAGGCAGACCAGAGTCAATCAGACTTTGTCACCCTCTAGTAGATGTCACCCTCTAGTAGGGCTAGTAATGTCACCTAAATTACTGAACTTTCTGACTTGTCAGGCAGTCATACAAACTCACCAACATGACAAGGTTATTTCTTAAACAAGTGCATCAGAGTTGTCCCTAAAATAGTGTTTACAAGGAGTTGCTTAGAGCAACTGTGTTATTTTTCACCTAACGTTGCAATATCCTGTGCGATGCTCTTATTGACTTATATTTCCTGACAATACCATCACACTTCAACCGGTTATATATGTTCACCTTCTATATAAATATGTTATAATGGACAGGGTAACCTTTACTAAGTAGCTTGAGAAAACGTTTTTAAAAATGGCTATATATTGCTGCTATACGTGTTGTCAGAATTTGTGGTCAACTATTTACATTGGAATGACATGTCATTTGCTACAGGATTGTGGAAATATGGGGTGGCAGTTGGTTGATTTCATACTATGTTTATCTGCCTTGGTGTGGGGGGGGATTATTTGGTATCTTCAGCAGGTAACTTAGCCAGGTGAGCCAGTATTTGTATTCCACATGTTAATTGCCTGGACATTCATAACAGACACCGAACCTCCAGGCTGGTAACACTAGACCACACGGAACAAGTGGCTCCATTATGCAATGGTATGCAAGGCCCACTAAAGTACTTACACAAGGAGTCCGCATAACAATACCAACCTCTCCAAGCTGTACATTAAAGTATATTATAACACCACGTTATTTAGCAATGAAATATCTGAGATCTACCTTATTGACAAGCCACATCTCTATCGGTGGGCAAGGACATCTGGGAATGTCACACTCAAATGTGTGTCACACCTAAATTGTCTGTCATGAAACTAGTTGCCACCCAACTGTCACAAGAATGTGTCACACTGATTCATCATATTGTTGTCAACAAGCAAAACTAACCAATGCTGACAATAATATAACAAAACCATGGGTTAGAGGCAAATCTAGCTTTCTGAAGCCATTATTTAGGAGTTGAAGGTGAAACAGACACTATTCACAATGTTTCATATGAAAATTGTTAACTCCCTCAATATCCCAATTTAAGATGAATAATCAGATAGGATAATCAATTTTGCAATATCCAAAATGGCTACATCATAAATTTATTTGTACTTTTATTAGATTTATATTAGTGAATAACCAAACAAAGGAGTATTTAACAAAATTTAACAAGATTTGCCATCCAAGCCAAAGGCCCAGATGGCAAGTGGACAAGGAAGCCATTGGCTTATCCAGAGTCCATCAATGTTCATCTACTTATAACCCGCCCTCCTGAGATATGTGTCAACCTTGTTTTTAAACATATTCACGCTGCTAGCAGTTACACAATCTGTAGACAATTTGTTCCATTCATTTATTGTCCTCTGTGAGAACGAGTGCTTCCTGATGTCCAATCTACATTGATCCTTAACTAATTTTACCTCATGTCCTCTAGTTCTGCTATCCTTCTTGAGTGAGAAAAACATATTTCTATCAATATTTTCATACCCATTCAACTGGAACATTAAACAAGTAGTTTGCTACAACAACAGTGAGGAGAAATGAACTGCTACGCATCTAGTTAACAGTTATGCTGGGGAAGATTTAAACATTACATGATTTTATATGTCCGACACCTGCAGTCCACAAAGTATGTACAGGGGTATGTACTATATGATGACATGAATGTATATCTACTAGTACGCCCTGTTTGTGTACAAACACATACACATTTTATTAGTTTTGATTTACACATGGAAGAAGTAATACGACTCATTCACACACTATGAATGAAACTCAAAGCTGATGAAATGATGTAGTACATGAAAGGGACCAGTGTTGTATCAAACAGTAGGGGGCCATACCAAACAGTAGGGGGCCATATCAAAACAGTCGGGGACAATGTAGCACAACATTATGTCCTTAGCTGAAAGCACAAGCTTCACCCATATTAACCTATATCTGTTCAAACACAACATGCTGAATGCAGCATACAGAGCCGTGCACACTATAATTTTGTGTTACTATTTAAAAGATGCCTCTCATAATTTTAGCGTAAAATTCGATATGAATGACAGTGCTACGTCCCGTGTCATCTTCTGAGCCTAGAGTAAACATTCTCAAATGGAAAGAATTCAGTAGAGCAGAGCAATGTGTCTGGTACCACCAACCGTGGCCAATGATGTAGAGGCTAGTGCCTTATTTAGTGCAGGATGTGAACACACACTCGTAGCTGTCGTACTGGCCAGTCAGTGCTCAGTTGCCCGTAGCTGTCGGACTGGCCAGTCAGTGCTCAGGCAACTCATCTCTGACAGCAAAGTAAGAGATCACTAAATCACACACACACCTGGGCAAGGTTGGCACTAATAAACCGAACTAAGTTCCTCCTCAGCCTCTGAACAACAAACTTACTTTTTCAGACCATCTTTATGTCAGCACAAGTCCACATCCTTGAAGGATTTCTCCGATTACAATTGCATTAATTAAATATATTCACATGAACAACTTTTTGTTGTCTTAAAAATAATTGAATAGTATGGCATTTAAGTTCCATCTGAAGTACCTTAACCATCAAGTAAACATGCTAACTATTTTGTGAGTAGCACATAAATAGACTGTCATTGTACATCAGGTAGAATTTTATGGCAATCACAGTTGATTATACAGATACAGAGCTGTACACTGTACATAATAATAATAAAACAGGATTTAAACACAATGTCCCCCAGTACATAGCTGTTACTAGCTTGTTTTGAAAATCCTACATCTGCACATCCATCAACAATGACAGGCATTTTGTAAAATAAACAAGTCCACCACTGTTGTTTTGATCACTTGTAATTTACCTCACTTAGTCGACAATTTACAGTGTAATGTTTCAAGGGGAACAACATTTATGGACAATGGTGATAGATACCACATGTGGTGGAAATTCCTAGTAATCTCACTATTCACGACTACTGTTTCATGACACGCTGAAGAACCATGTATATAATTGTGAATGACAGAAATACTGGATATATGTATGATTGATGATTGGAACTAACTGAAGAAAAACAATAATCGACCAGGAAATGAACATATTAAAGAAACAGTACCAGTCACATTCACAATAAAAGTATGAATGAACCACACACTTGATATGTGTGCTACCAGATAGTAGGGGCCATATCAACAGTCATGGAGAACACCTAAAAACATCCTTCACAGAAACAGCCACAAGAGTACAAATTTATCTCAAATCATTGTTGACCTATATAAGGACAGTGCTTTAATCCATGTTTTGCAAAGCAGATAAAAAATTACAGTTGTGTTATATTTGATATCAGTGTTTCACAAGTAAATAACTCCAGTGACAAGAGTTAGGAACTCTAACACTTTCAACCAGGAGTCCTGAATCAACCAGGACGTTTAAGTAGGAAGGCCAAGTTGGTTACTTGGAATAAGTCAGCGGGACACTCACATGCACGCCTGTACACACACATGCACGCACGCATGCACACACAAATAGTTCTGTGGGCTGCAGTTGGCCCGTCGGTCGCAGGTTGCCGACCCATTTTAGACTGTCTAGCAGACACATCACCCAATGTGCAAGTTATTTACGAAGCTGTTGAGCTTCTAACGGACAGCGCTTCAGATCCCACTCCCTTCCTACTGCACTCCCAACCTACACTCCACCTCCTTCCCACTCTGATCCCAACCTACACTCCACCTCCTTCCCACTCTGCTCTCAACCTACACTCCACCTCCTTTCCACTCTGCTCCCAACCTACTCTCCACCTCCTTTCCACTCCGCTCCCAACCTACACTCCACCTCCTTCCCACTCCGCTCCCAACATACACTCCACCTCCTTTCCACTCCGCTCCCAACCTACACTCCACCTCCTTTCCACTCCGCTCCCAACCTACACTCCACCTCCTTTCCACTCCGCTCCCAACCTACACTCCACCTCCTTTCCACTCCGCTCCCAACCTACACTCCATCTCCTTTCCATTCTGCTCCCAACCTACACTCCACCTCCTTTCCACTTCACTCCCAACCTATACTCCACCTCCTTCCTACAACGTGGAACATACATTCAGGAAGACAATTACCTGTATGGGAGCATCATCCTTCTTTCCCTTCTTTTTCTTCTTCCTCCTTCCACATCCACAGAACATTTTGTCCTCAACTGTCCCGCATGGACACAGACTACAAGGAGGTGATCCCAATACTCAGTTCTACCAACACTGACCACTTGTGTAGACTCTCTCACTGCCAGTCTTCATGCTACCACTGAACCAGCCAGTCCGCCAATGATGCAGTCAGCCCTAATGGCTGGGTGAATGGCCTGTGGCGCTGCATACAGAAACAATGGCTGCCTGGCTGTGCCTAGTCCTGGCCTCAGCGTTGCCTCCAACCACACCTACAGTGAGACCTAATGTGTCAGGGCATGCTACCGGCACAATCCTCACCACCAGCCTGATCCTCCTTCACCATTGGCACATAAATCATAACGGTATAATGCCACCGGTATAATGCCACCACTATCCCCGGCACAATGCCTTGCCTGCCAGATAAATCACTCCCACAGTAGACCACGGGTCAGTGAGGCTTGACCGATGGTCAATACCAAGAGTAACAGGTAGATACCAATGTCCTCAGTTAACCTGGAATCATCAATCAGCTTGTGCTCATCAATCTGTTATTTTTGTCTCCTGGCACTAATCCAAAACCAGAGTCATCAAATGTGGCATGGTTCTAATTATGTTATCATTCCTCAAATGTGCTACGCAACTTCTGCTGTTGTGAAATTAGCACACCTCAAAACATCAGATTCTTTCTTCATCTAATACTCAGCTGAGTGCAAAAACGACTGAGCTCATGGTAGATATTCCTAGCAGTATTTTCACACTGCACTATCAGCGTAGTACATTCCGCCATGGAAAACAACTGGCTACAGTCTATATCCACTAAACCCGCCGTAAGGTTTCATCCTCTTGCATCCTCCAGTTAACGCTGCCATAAATTCCTTCACCATGTAAGATTACGGGGCAAAAAGACAACCGGTCCACCAAGCCAAAAATATAACTGCTCTTGGCAGCGTTCATACTGCACTATCAGTCAAGCATAGGGCTGAGGCTCAACTGGTGATAACAACTGTTATGGCGGAGCCCAGTAACACTGCACTCATCCTGGCACTGAGTGCTAATGTGTCGTCTAATGATCTCCTTCCTTGCAGAATACATTATTTCTCTGCTGAGATAATCAATGCTTCATTAAGATCTTCAGGTTTCACATCTGCAATATTCCAGCTCTGATTTGTGCTACCAACTGACAGTGACAGCCACAAGACAAAGGTCCACGTCAAATGTCCACTGCGATATACAAGAATGTTAAAGGTCAAGGTCACTGCCACTGTAGTGTCGACACAACACGTGCAGTGTGGGTTAATCCAATTTCCCAGTTAAGTCGTCAATTAACTTAAGATGTCAATTAACCTAGGAGTGAATGGTGCAGCACTAAGTTATGGTTCTCTACCACACTGGACATTGTGGTCTTGCACTGTGTAATATCCGGTAGACTGAATGGTGCAGCACTAAGTTATGATGCTTCACCACACTGGACATTGTGGTCATGCACTGTGTAATATCCTGCTGACAAAAAGCCCAAGGGATGTCCTTCTACAAGATGTAGTTGTACCATGACAGAAATGTCACATAAAAGAATGTTACAACATTGCTTAACATCAAAGAATATATACTTTACTTCTGAAAACAACCATATTATGTTCTACCCACATAATCCCTGGGAAAAAACTATATCACTATCATACACACTCTGAGCAGTCCCAGATTTTTCAAGAATAACCTAGCAGGGGATTAACGTTGGTTTTTACCAGATTATGATGCTTACTAGCAGTCTAAGGACCTGTCTCACAGCCGTTCCTTCCTTCGAATGTATACATCAGGAATATGTATGTGTGTAAGTGACTGTAACTTACAGCACAGCCACCGGATGGCCTGCCAATCACTGGCAGACATTAGGCACATTTGACCTGAGACTTGAGTGTATTCTTGGCACATCTCATACTGTGGGTGAAAGACATGTCTGTATTTACACTCATTCAGTGAGCTCCTTGTCTGGGAAAGCAATGCAGGTACTGCTCTCTGTTTGTTAACTTCCAATTACCTCCCTCCCCTTCCTACCCTTTTCCCTTCCCCTTTCTACCCTTTCCCCTTCCTACCCTACCCCATTCCTACCTTTCCTTTCCTACCCTACCCCCTTCTCACTACTTCTCTCCGCTCTCTCAGCTTATTCTCTCTATTCCCATTTTTTTGCTTACTTCCCCCCAATTTATCTCTCTCTCTCTCTCTCTCTCTCTCTCTCTCTCTCTCTCTCTCTCTCTCTCTCTCTCTCTCTCTCTCTCTCTCTCTCTCTCTCTCTCTCTCTCTCTCTCTCTCTCTCTCTCTCTCTCTCTCTCTCTCTCTCTCTCTCTCTCTCTCTCTCTCTCCCAACTTTCTCCCTTTCTATGCTTACTCATCCATAAAATATTATTCTACTTCCAACATTAGTAGTGATGGTCACGGTTCTTGAATCTCATAAGACAACAGGACTGAACTCCACCCACAAAACTGACACAAACAGCTCTGGTTAAATCATCTCACAAGCTGTCTGCTTATGCTTTGTGTTGGAGCTGGTGCCGCCATCAATGATGCTTTGTGTTGGAGCTGGTGCCGCCATCAATGATTTGGAACCAAATAAAAAGTTCTGTCACCTCAACAACAGCACAATTCCAAAGACAAATGTTCCCCAAACTTATAAACACTAACATAACATGCAATGCAATCAAACAACATCTCATACATACTAAACTGTGGTTTAATAAAACATGTAGCCACTGGATTTATAATCCGATCTACCTCCACAGAACCTCCCCTATTGCATAAACCTGCCAGACACCCGAAATAAACAAACTGCTGCTTATATTTATTGCCACACTGCCTCTGGTCACCATTGATCTCATTCTAAGTGCGCATAACTAGGATTCGACCACATCAGTTTCCTTGGTCAGTTGCACACAAGGCATGTCCAGTGGTATCTTGGCTACACTGTAACATTTCCATGTGATATCTCAGATCAACTGTTACTGTTCTGCTACAATCCTATCAACCCCTAACAGAAGGTCTCCCTGACACTTGACATTCCCTCAAGTCATTCCTGTCCTCAACGTGTTAAAGGAACCATTGAACCGTGACGCGACACACAAGTATCTGCCCTTTCATCTCTTTTACTCAACTGAAGCATTTATCATAGTCCTTCAGAAATGGGGCCCAGGTAAATTATGTTCACAAAACATCTTGTAGCAGGGTTAAAACACCACCTGACATTAACTTCAATACCAAAATACCCTGTAGCAGTTTTAAAACACTAACACTAACTTCAACCATAAAACTTCTAACACAGCCCCCTTAGCCACTAGTTATATCAGGCTAATACTGTTTGATGCCTCTTTAGGGCAGCCATAAACACGTTGTCAAAAAGGAAAGTTGCCCGGTGTGTGCACACGAACACAGGGGCGATATATCTGTGAGATATGATCATAGCCCCAAACAACTAGTCTGGCTGAGTACTTATCTGTGAGATATGATCATAGCCCCAAACAACTAGTCTGGCTGAGTACTTATCTGTGAGATATGATCATAGCCCCAAACAACTAGTCTGGCTGAGTACTTATTTCATTTCAAACGACAGAGGCACATCATCTCAAAATGTTCAACGACAACAACAAATAACTGATAGGCTCAATCAAACAAGAGATCATATCCAACAGGTCCTACCTTGAGACAGATCAGACCATGTCAGACACAAGATCCTATTTTACGTCTGATAGAAAATTATCCTCCTGGTGTGCATTCCTAATGTGCGATATATATATATATATATATATATATATATATATATATATATATATACACACACACACATATATACATACAAGTCGAATTTCAATTCAGCAAACAAAAAGACTTTGCTCATATTGACAAACTGAAATATTATTATTATCATTACGCTAATGGAAAGCTCACCATATTTAGCAAACAGGCTGAGTCAGAGACCATATACTGGTCCTGCTCGCAGCAACAACTAGAGACCATCTGAGTTGACAGACCACCTGCTATAAACAACAGGTTGTTTTATAAAAAGGGGTATGTCATTTCACCCTCTAAACTATTTAAAAATCACTGTTGATAATTAATTAATAAGATGCGTGTTGTGAAAGTAAACACAGCAGCGAGACGTACACCTACCTCCGTGTCCGAGCCATGAGGGGAGGTGTCAGTGACGAAGCGGGCACCCCAGTAACTGAGTGGGGGCGAAGGGCTGCGTCCAGGCAGACTTGCCTGGATGAACAGCCTCACCTGGGGTCCATCGACCCTTAAGAAACGGTACATTTCCACTGCCCTTCAGCACACAGCTGGCTCTGTATACTACACTGCTCTCATCCCCAACAACTTTGTGGGGCAACTTCAGTTACAAGGCCCGAGACGAGACGAACCACCAACCAGGTGTTCAGCTGTTCTGACCCATCCGGCAGCGATCACTGCGCACACAGTGGACAGATGAACTGGAGATACTGCTCCTTCTTTTTCAGCCCAGTGTCATCACTCAAGCTGTGACAGGCCAAGTGACCTGGTATTCCGTCAACATCAGCAGAATATTCCACGCCCACCTCTCTACAGCAGCACTGACCACACCGCTAGGGTCAGTCAAGGGGGCAGTCTGCAGCACAACTGGGTAACTGTCTGCTGTAGATGGTGCTCAGCATTCGCTTGACATGGATGAATGAACGCGATCGCTCAGCCATGACCACACCCCACAACTGTCACTCTGTCCTAACCCTGTGAACTATGAACTTACCCACTAGGGTAGTGGTTCAACATCACTGCTATAACATAGAAATGCACCTATGCTAACCATGAGCTGATCGGTGTGGTGTTCTGGTAGATATGCCTGCCTCTGTGTAACTGATAACACGGGATCAGGCTTTCATGTGCAACTTTAAAGCCCTCAGGCAAAACAACTTAATCTCAGGATCAGATAGGATCACCAGAACGTTTACCAAGTGAGTTTATTCAGCCCACATAGACATCAATACTGTCATCTTGACCTATTAGTGGACCTAAGCTTCAGACGCTGATCTCTAAAAATTTGCCTTGTATTCAGTCTATTTCATATCACAATCTCATCTAAATGTAGCAGTTTAATGCAGTGTACCTAGTGATTTAGCATTGACAACATATTCAGGGCAGTATAAAACAGATAAGGTTTATTTTCATGTTTCAAAGAAAACTAAACTATGTCATAGTGGACACCTAGTTAAACTGTCTTATTTTACAATAATTAAATGAAACAACACAACATTATGTTCCAACCTTGCAAAACCTTCCTACAGCACATTCAAGTCATTGTACTTATTAACCCCTCCCATGTGCCCTAGTGCATAGCACAGCCAACCCCCAGACTTCACACCCTAGTACCAGGACCCACCCAGAAAGTGAATAAAAACAATTTCAAAAGTTAAATACACTATATCAGGTCTAAATATACCAGTAGTTAGCCTAGACATGCCTAACCAGATACTAATTAGCGTGGACATAACTAACCAGATACTAGTTAACCTGGACATAACTAACCAGCTACTAGTTAGCCTGGACATAACTAACCACATATTAATTAGTCTGGACATAACTAACCAGCTACTAGTTAACCTGGATATAACTAACCAGACACTAGTTAGCCTGGATACAACTAACCAGCTACTATTTAACCTGGACATAAGTAACCAGTTACTTGTTAACCTGGACATAACTAACCAGGTACGAGTTAGCCTTGACATAGCAAACTAGTAGTGATTTCATCAAATTCCACGCAGTTAACCATGTGTAACAGCGCCCATTCATGATCCGAGGTATGCGAGTATTCTACGGCCGATTACTTCTACAGCACAACACAATAATGGCTGATACAACCAGCTGACACGAAAGGTGTCTGTTCAAGACAGACAAAACAAGGTGTATATAACAGGAGGACTCATGTTTGAATTACAGAACATCAATACACAATGTGAGCTGTTTTTCATATTATTTTACAAATGCAGTATGTTCCACCAGCAGGCCCACCGTATCACTGTGTGATGTGCTGCCACCTGGTGAATGACAGTAAACTAAATCACATTTCCCCAGTCAGTGTGGATGTTTGTATTGTGCATACATGTATGGGTTCTGGTTGAGCATGTACGCATTTGTGCATGCATTGTATGACTCTGTGTTGTTGTCAATGTTATTATACAGAAAAACATTTTGTGTCATGAATTACCAGTGCTGCTGCTGCTGCTGCTGCTGCTGCTGCTGCTGCTGCTGCTGCTGCTGCTGCTGCTGCTGCTGCTGCTGCTGCTGCTGCTGCTGCTTTTTGATGTTTTATCTATAATGATTCACTGTTAATCTTTCATAGCTATCAAATAATGACATACTTTCAATGTGTACAAAACAGTTTGGCAATGATTCTCTCTCTCTGTCGCCCCTCCCCTCCCCCTCCCCCTCCCCCTCCCCTCCCCTCCCCCTCCCCCTCCGATCTCTTTAAACTCACTAAACTATTTTCTAGATCAGTACAGTTACACAGTGAGTGCTTTCTAATCTAATCAACTGGTATATTTTATACTCACTGCACAATCTTACTAGCAAGCCGAAGTTCCATCAACTTCTTGATGCCAGACTTAGCACAAACTAAGGCTTTCTCTATTGCTGCTTTAACTATAGCTGCATTCACACTTATATAACTTAAAACGCTTAAGTTAAACTGTTTTAGTTAAAACGGTTTAGTTTGTAAATTGTGAGTGTTCACACATGCAATGGCTAAACCATTTTAAGGAGGAAGTTGGTACTTGCAAATGCACAAAAAAATCTAAAAAAAAAACACAGTAACAGTGGGCCGAACACGTCTTGATTTCTCCACAACTCCAGTAACTTTCTCACTTGGCCATCATCCAAATTCTCACATCGTGGTGGTATTTCTTTAGCTTTGATGCCTTTGTGTATCTTGGTGGAAGGCATGCCACCAAATCTGTGTTTACGTTGTAACAGGAAGCGACGAGGCGCGAGATCAAATGCACATGTCTGTGATGTACATAAACCATTTTAGCTAATACACTTGCATTCACACTTGCACATTGAACCACTTTAGCTAAAAATATTTAGCGATAAATCACGTTCGCACGTGTGTTTTCCGACAGGATTAGTTAAAATGTTTTAACTAACCTGTTTTAAAGTGTAAGTGTGAATGCAGCTTATGTGTATGTGTAAGCGGGATGTGGTGGCTGTGTGGTAGAAGGTTGCACTGTCTGTCTGCCTGTGTCTTTAGGGAGAGACACTGAAAGCCGTTGGTCCCTTTACCTGGTGTATATGCCAAGGGAAGTAAAAGACCCCACACAGGGAAATGGAAAAAACTGTGAACTCAGTATGCCTCACACAGCTGGTGATCTCGACCTGTGAACTCACCCATGCCTTCCAGTTTAGCTGTGATCAGCTGTTTATGCAGTATCGAGTATGTAGAATTCACAGCCAGTCAGCATTAAGAGTTTCTGACATCAGCTAAAGACACACCTTTTTACCTTCGCTGTTTCCTCTTGTCGTCCCCTGGTGAGGACTTCACATCAACGCAGACTATTCACCCTAAACCTCCTGTTTGACACGTCACTGAACTTGTGTGACACCAAACTTGTGTGACATGCCAATGAACTTGTGACATGTCACTGAATTTGTGTGACATGTCACTGAACTTGAGTGACATGTCACTGAACTTGGGTGACGTGTCACTGAACTTGTGTGACGTGTCACTGAACTTGTGTGACATGTCACTGGACTTGTGCGACGTGTCACTGAACTTGGGCTACAGAGAACCTAGTACTAGGTATGTTTGCATGTGTGTTTACGTGCATGCATGAAATCCATTATTAATCTGCGTCATTACGTTTGAGCACTGGCTGTGTGTGCAGGCCTGTTTGCATTAGTGCGTGCATGCATGCATTTGTGATCCATTGTCAAGCTGTGTCATTATGCCTGAGCCCAGAGTTATAATGGAAATGCCAAGGACCCACTTGAAATGTTCACTTGGCTCTTAAAATGTACTGAAAGTATCTAATTGGGTATCCATGAAAGTGACGGTATGCTACAGCTGGAACTTTGAACTATTACTTCAAATAAAATCAATGTTTCCTACAGCCAATTACAGAGTATTAAAAATGTTGTGTCTGTAAAACCCACTTTGTTTATCACCAAGTTTTAAAAAACATCAACTAGCTGCAGTCACTACTTAGAAAAAACTCAAATAAACAAATACATCTATAACAGTAAGTTCTTATATAGGGTTTTACAATTCATACCCTGAAAGACCTGCTCATTCAAACACCACAATTACAATACACCACTGTCTATAGCCAGGTACTCATTTATACATGTGAGTGAACTGAGGTAATGTGGAGTGAACAACATTTAAATATACAACTGTCTGTAGCCAGGTACTCATTTATACATGTGAGTTAACTGAGGTAATGTGGAGTGAACAACATTTAAATATACAACTGTCTGTAGCCAGGTACTCATTTATACATGTGAGTGAATTGAGGTAATGTGGAGTGAACAACATTTAAATATATCACTGTATGTAGCCAGGTACTCATTTATACATGTGAGTGAACTGAGGTAATGTGGATGGAACAGCATTTAAATATACAACTGTCTGTAGCCAGGTACTCATTTATACCTGTGAGTGAACTGAGGTAATGTGGAGTGAACAACATTTAAATATATCACTGTCTGTAGCCAGGTACTCATTTATACATGTGAGTGAACTGAAGTAATGTGGAGGGAACAGCATTTAAATATACAACTGTCTGTAGCCAGGTACTCATTTATACATGTGAGTGAACTGAGGTAATGTGGAGTGAACAACATTTAAATATATCACTGTCTGTAGCCAGGTACTCATTTATACATGTGAGTGAATTGAGGTAATGTGGAGTGAACAACATTTAAATATACCACTGTCTGTAGCCAGGTACTCATTTATACATGTGAGTGAACTGAGGTAATGTGGAGTGAATAACATTTAAATATACAACTGTCTGTAGCCAGGTGCTCATTTATACATGTGAGTGAACTGAGGTAATGTGGAGTGAATAACATTTAAATATACAACTGTCTGTAGCCAGGTGCTCATTTATACATGTGAGTGAACTGAGGTAATGTGGAGTGAACAACATTTAAATATATCACTGTATGTAGCCAGGTACTCATTTATACATGTGAGTGAACTGAGGTAATGTGGAGTGAATAATATTTAAATATACAACTGTCTGTAGCCAGGTGCTCATTTATACATGTGAGTGAACTGAGGTAATGTGGAGTGAACAACATTTAAATATATCACTGTCTGTAGCCAGGTACTCATTTATACATGTGAGTGAACTGATGTAATGTGGAGTGAACAACATTTAAATATACAACTGTCTGTAGCCAGGTACTCATTTATACATGTGAGTGAACTGAGGTAATGTGGAGGGAACAGCATTTAAATATACAACTGTATGTAGCCAGGTACTCATTTATACATGTGAGTGAACTGAGGTAATGTGGAGTGAACAACATTTAAATATACCACTGTCTGTAGCCAGGTACTCATTTATACATATGAGTGAACTGAGGTAATGTGGAGTGAACAACATTTAAATATACCACTGTCTGTAGCCAGGTACTCATTTATACATATGAGTGAACTGAGGTAATGTGGAGTGAACAACATTTAAATATACAACTGTCTGTAGCCAGGTACTCATTTATACATGTGAGTGAACTGAGGTAATGTGGAGTGAACAACATTTAAATATACAACTGTCTGCAGCCAGGTACTCATTTATACATGTGAGTGAACTGAGGTAATGTGGAGTGAACAACATTTAAATATACAACTGTCTGTAGCCAGGTACTCATTTATACATGTGAGTGAACTGAGGTAATGTGGAGTGAACAACATTTAAATATACAACTGTCTGTAGCCAGGTACTCATTTATACATGTGAGTGAATTGAGGTAATGTGGAGTGAACAACATTTAAATATACAACTGTCTGTAGCCAGGTACTCATTTATACATGTGAGTGAACTGAGGTAATGTGGAGTGAACAACATTTAAATATACCACTGTCTGTAGCCAGGTACTCATTTATACATATGAGTGAACTGAGGTAATGTGGAGTGAACAACATTTAAATATACAACTGTCTGTAGCCAGGTACTCATTTATACATGTGAGTGAACTGAGGTAATGTGGAGTGAACAACATTTAAATATACAACTGTCTGTAGCCAGGTACTCATTTATACATGTGAGTGAATTGAGGTAATGTGGAGTGAACAACATTTAAATATACCACTGCCTGTAGCCAGGTACTCATTTATACATGTGAGTGAACTGAGGTAATGTGGAGTGATAAACATTTAAATATACAACTGTCTGCAGCCAGGTACACATTTATACATGTGAGTGAACTGAGGTAATGTGGAGGGAACAGCATTTAAATATACAACTGTATGTAGCCAGGTACTCATTTATACATGTGAGTGAACTGAGGTAATGTGGAGTGAACAACATTTAAATATACCACTGTCTGTAGCCAGGTACTCATTTATACATATGAGTGAACTGAGGTAATGTGGAGTGAACAACATTTAAATATACCACTGTCTGTAGCCAGGTACTCATTTATACATATGAGTGAACTGAGGTAATGTGGAGTGAACAACATTTAAATATACCACTGTCTGTAGCCAGGTACTCATTTATACATGTGAGTGAACTGAGGTAATGTGGAGTGATAAACATTTAAATATACAACTGTCTGCAGCCAGGTACACATTTATACATGTGAGTGAACTGAGGTAATGTGGAGGGAACAGCATTTAAATATACAACTGTATGTAGCCAGGTACTCATTTATACATGTGAGTGAACTGAGGTAATGTGGAGTGAACAACATTTAAATATACCACTGTCTGTAGCCAGGTACTCATTTATACATATGAGTGAACTGAGGTAATGTGGAGTGAACAACATTTAAATATACCACTGTCTGTAGCCAGGTACTCATTTATACATATGAGTGAACTGAGGTAATGTGGAGTGAACAACATTTAAATATACCACTGTCTGTAGCCAGGTACTCATTTATACATATGAGTGAACTGAGGTAATGTGGAGTGAACAACATTTAAATATACCACTGTCTATAGCCAGGTACTCATTTACACAAGTGAGTGAACTGAGGCGATGTGCTCGTGCTTGGCCCACTAACTGTTGATTTACTCTAATTTGCCTGTACATCTACAGAGTAGCAACAAAATGTCATCTGTAAACAGGTCGTGCAGTGATAAAGCAACCTTCTTCACACTTGAGTGATCAAAAGACATTTCTCATTACATCTTGTTCATCAAATACTCATCTTCTTAATTTCAACTTTTGGTTGACTGCGTCCGACACGGCACAATTTAGCAGTTAATGTCAGATCTTTCAGAATCACTTGCAAACATGGATTTACTGAAGAGCAAACTTGTAAACATTCTGTAGTGGTGACTTTAACAGCAGATAGCTATACAATAATAGCTATACAATAATAGCTATGAATTAATTTCATTACGATTAGACTTGTAGAAACAAACACGTGTTAATATCATGCACCAATTTATTTCAACATTGCATTTGCATCCCACAAACATGAAATAAAATACGTGCCCCCCGTCCAGTCCCCCACCCACAACCATTAGGACATCACCAGCCATACACACACAGCATAATCTCAATACCACAAGACTGAGAGAGAAGATGTCAAACCCCCATAAATATGACTCAATTTATTGCAACCAGTGACGTCAGGTCTACTCTCTGATCACAAACTGAAGTTGCTGCTGTTTTCTTGTGTACACAAGAATATGATTAATGAACTCTGTATTATTGTTATCTGTAATTCTTCCTCATAAAGATTCATAAAGTTAAATGGGTGACATCATGCGTGACTAATGAATACAAAGTTGCAGTGATCAAACTGAATAACAATTCAATGCAGTTGAGGTAGACTTTACATAGGGACACATTTCTGAAGGACACATACAATGAAGTCATACTACGTGTGTATCTGTGTGTGTGCATATGTTTATAAGGTGCCAAGTTCTGATGACTCACCCAGGCCTACCTTGGGTTCCTTTCATTTCGCGCACTCTTAAAAAATATGTTGCCATTTGTCACAAGTGTTGAAATATTTATCTACAACCTTGAAGGTTAAATGATCTTAGTCTAGTATGTTTTCAACAACAATGGCTCAAAGTTAACTACGTCAAACCAGCAATGTGTCACTGTTGCAGACGCAGTAGAATAACCAGTCATAATCGCTAGTTCTGCTCATCCTTTCCATATGTGGAAAGTGAATCATCAAATTAGTCATATATTTGTCTCTGCAGTCACACCCAGTGACACCTGACCCTTCAGTGACACCAGGTGACATCAAAGCAACACCTTGTCACACGAAAAGCACTAAATAAATATTAGATGCACATCTTTCCAGGCAATAAATTACTAATGCATGCTACAAAAAATGAGGGAATTAAATAAATTAAACTTATCTTATTTTGATGTTGGCATCTGATTTGCACAATTACAAGCCATGGTAATCAATATTTGATGGCATTTGACTATTTTGCAATCTCGTGAATCCATTAGAATAAATTTAGATATGTAGTAAGTCATGACGGATGTCTTTGTAATGTCACCATGACTGTTCGTTGCGAAGTGTTACTAAACCATTCATATAATCATCATTCTTTCAAACTGTGTCATACGATGCATTTCACCTTTGAGACTTTATTAATAAGGGCATCACCTGAAAGGATACCGCATTGTCTTTTATCTATGCACAGGAGTTTTTTAGTGTGCTAAGCCCAATCATATAAATATACTCTCAACACTGACAATAAGGAAGCCTATTTGACATGGTGATTACCTCTCAAGAAACTGTTGGTATTCGGCCGAAATATTTTAGCCGACACATTCGGCTTTTGTCAGCGGAGATACCTCACTACGGTGATGGTCGAGTGAGTCGGACCGAACACCAACAGTTTTTGAGAAGTAATCGCTAGGTCAAATATCACATTCCAAGGAACTGGAACGTCAATGCACTCAAGGAATAATTAATTACACAGCAAATCAAATGTATAAATTAAACATACCCAGTACCTGCCAAACATCTACACTTCAATATTTAAAATGGCCCACTGTGCCACATTGACACATCTTCACGAATCGTGAGCAATTCCAAAACAATGAAGCAACATTACAGTGCACTTCACTGCACGCCACAACGTTCTTCAAATGTGAACCATGTTTGAATAATTAACCACGCCTAACACAAGAACACCAGCCACAATTATCACTTCAAACAAGCTCACCCTGTTTATGGCTTTAGTCTAAAATTCAACAACATAAACCATAGATATTCAGTGTTTCTGCCTATAGACCAGACCTGCTGTTGACCCTAACTTAACGAGAAAAAATAATAGAAAAACGAGAGAAAATAAGACACTCGCCAAGTGCACTATTGATCCTACGTCTGTCAGACTCGGCAGAAAGAACGTCCAAAGATAGGAAGTTGTTAGTCAATGATGGAAATGATAAATAAAAGTAAATAAATATTGTAGACAACAATCCGTTGTGCACCACTAGATGTATTAGGAAAAAGTTGTAATCAAATTATACGAAGAGACACTAAAAGCCAGCAATAAGGTGACATGGGATTATTTTGCTTGAATGACACAGAAAACTGATTACTGTAGGAGTTATAACTGAAATTTAATTTAATTCTATTCACATGAGATACGTTTTTGCAGTGCAAACAAAACATTTAATGCAATAAAAACACAAGACAAGATCACTGTTGTAACTAGGTCAGAAACTAACCAGACTATAATAACAACAATGATTAAAAATTTATTAAACATTTAGCAAAATATGACATCTACCATGTAGCAAAGACAGAGTCAGTGAAGCAGGAGTTCAAATGAAGACACTTCTTTTTGTAAACTGCAATTTTTTAAATATTCAAAGGTCATTTTGTAAAAACCTGAATTAGGTGTCTATAAAGAATGCCATGAATGAAAAAAAACAGCCTCTGCCGGATGGATCTAACATGGACACCTAAAGACAAATGGAAAGGGGGTTGCCCAAAGACAACCTGGCAAAAAAGTATAGGAAATGAAAGACAAGAACTGGGGTGAAAACGTGGACTGAAGCCAAACAGGTGGTGAAAGAGAGAGAGAGTTGGAGAAGGAGCAATGCAGCCTTACGGGTCACCCGGCCCTAAGACGACAGGTAAGGTAAGCTAAAAACAACTTACCAGTGACAGTTGCAATTACAGTGTGCAAAGACAGTAAAGTACACTGTCATAAAAGGTTTAAGTAACTGAACATGACAAACACACAACCATATATTCACTGTCTCATCAATCAGATCAAACACTGGATGATATCTCACAAACGCCATCTATCCTGGAGTCTTGTGTGTAGCCAAAGTGTATGTTCACTTCTGAAGTTACTCTAACATTGTGTATATAGTATTTCCTATCACTAGCCTAAGTGTATGTTCACTTCTGAAGTTACTCTAACATTGTGTATATAGTATTTCCTATCAATCTGTCAATGTGTCCAGCTGTTGGTCATGTCGCTGTCCCCAGCTGGTCAAGAGCAAGCTTAAACATGACTGCAGGAAAATAATCCTGTGACAGAAAAGAATTTGTGTTTCATACAAAGCCTACATCAACAGCTAGTACCAGCGCATTACTACAGGCATTCTGTTGAACATAATCATTGTAACTTTGCTATGGATGACCTGTTTTATTCAGGTTTTATTCAAGTATACCTTTGCGAATGCATACTATCTATAACAAGCTCATTGCTGCTGACACAAAGAGTCCATTGAGGCTGCACAGGCTCATCCATCAAACTTATTCTTGCATTGCTTCACTTCCTATCAGTGAATCAATTTATTTCTGAATGTGAATGTCACCACACACGAAGCTGTGAGTACTTGACAGAGTACACATTTACTCCTCTTACATCATTAAACAGTCACATTGAAGTGAATTTGGCTATACCAAATTTTGATGGAAGAACTATGGAACATTGCCGGATCACATTCAAACTGCAGACTCTCTTGTCAGTTTACAAATCTCAACTAAAGACTCATTACTTTTAAACATAGCATTTTAATATATTGGTTTATTTAGCTATTCTAAGCCTTGTTATTATTTTTTAATATGAAGCGACACAAATAATCTTGAATTTGGGACTATATCAAATAAAACATATTATTATTAGACACTAGATTCAGACACAGTTACTTCATGAATACAAGGCAAGTAACATCTCCATACAGAGCCTGTTTCTACACGAATGATGTAACACACACTATGCAATGCCAATACTGACGAAAGCAGCTGCTGCCTCTGACTCATAAGAATCATGTACAGCAAGATGCCCAGGTATAAAGAGGGAATGGCTGATAAACAACTGCACTATTATAGCACCACTGAAACAGTAGTGGTATAGAGCTATGGGACAGAGATTCTGTCCAGAACTGTTGTTACCTACCAGAGTACATATATACACTAATTGATCATATAGTTCTGGTCAACTTTTTATTTTGAAAAGTTTTGTTAGTTGAAACTAACATTGGAACTAGGACTGTCATGGTTGAAACTAACATTGGAACTAGGACTGTCATGGTTGAAACTAACGTTGGAACTAGGACTGTCATGGTTGAAACTAACATTGGAACTATTACTGTCATGGTTGAAACTAACATTGGAACTAGGACTGTCATGGTTGAAAATAACATTGGAACTATGACTGTCATGGTTGAAACTAACATAGAAACTAGGATTGTCATGGTTGAAACTAACATTGGAACTAGGACTGTCATGGTTGAAACTAACATAGAAACTAGGACTGTCACAGTTGAAACTAACATTGGAACTAGGACTGTCACGGTTGAAACAAACATACGAACTAGGACTGTCACGGTTGCAGCAAACATACGAACTAGGACTGTCACAGTTGCAGCAAACATAGGAACTAGGACTGTCAAGGTTACAGCACCGACTTGTTGGAATTCACACCTTCCTATTGCCAGCTTGGCTCCTCCGCGTATCCACCATGTGTTGTTGACTTTAATACTGCTTCCCAATTTTAAGATTGACTAAACCTTCTGTTTTGTTTGATACACCTCTGTGCTTGGTTTTCAGAGGATTTAGGTTCAAAGGAAGTGTTCTTTTTATTATTGAGATGTCACCATTTTCATGGCTGAGTAAAAGTCAACTTAGAATGCAAATTCTGCAAAATTGCACGGAAAATGGTGCTTACCTGTTGCGGTCTTGATGGAGAAACAGGTCGGATGGACCATGTGTCGTGTCTTGATGGTGACAAATGTCGAACAGACCTTGTGTCATGTCTTGATGGTGACACATGTTGAATGGCGCATGTGTCACGCGAAACTTTCATAGACCTTGTCAACAGGCCCAATCGCAGATTTGTGCGAACTCTTCTGTGCATGACAATTGCCATCGGACGCGATACGAAGTCATAGATGAACTCTTCTTCATTGGCGCCCCTTGCAGCGCCCCGGTGGCGACAGCGCTGGTGGCGGGTGTAGCGAAACATGGCTGACTCTCTCACTCAAGGGAGGCCAACAAAGGTGGAATCAACAAGTGTTGATTATCTTTCACCCCTTGCACTCTCACGGTTTGGCCCTTTAGCCGAGTTGTTGCCAGTTAATGCTGTGGAGATATTTCTTGTAATTGTTGTGTTATATCGACAATGCTCCATGGTAATTCAAAAGGAATGTGTTGCGTTTCCACAGCCAACAACTTATCCAAGTGCAACGCAGCCACTTACTTCGTCAAAGCAGACTGCTACAGACAGGAACTGGTGTCTTCCTGATGAACTCAATCATGCCATCTTATTGCTGCCTGCATGCCACTAAGAATCAACTGCAGGATGACATCATATGCAACATCCACAGTTGCTGTCCAGCTTGGGAGTGGCTATTTTAAGGCATACTTTACTGCTGTGCGAGCCCACACCCATTCAAGTGAGTTCATTCTGCCTTTACACCTAGATAATACAGCAGCAGTGAGAGCTGAAAACTGAGGCTGAGCGAGTGGTCCAGGGCCAACAGAGCACAAGTGTGCATAGATCACATGCTCCAAGTGTGTTATGTGTGCGCCGACAGCCAGCCTCCCATGGTCTGTGTTACCTGTCCACCCTACAGCTGCTTCACGTCAGTACATCCCTTCCGGTGTTGACACCACCCCCAATTGTCAGCATCAATAATATCCGAGATAAAATAACTTTCTCAAGTCTATGGACTGCTGAAACCTTACACTTCATAAACTAGTTGTGACGTCAAAGGGTTAAACATTGCCCTGCAAACGTACCAGTGTTGACGTAGTCATTAACGCAGCTAAAACATATCGTTTTAGTCGCGTTACAGTAAGTTCTCGTTGTGTATTGATCCGTGCAGACGGTGGGATGTTGTGTCTTGTCTGCGCCAGCTGGTGCGGCCACCGAATCAACACAGATATGTCTCAGTCGCCATTAGCATATGCATAATTACCACCATGCAGAGCACACACACGTGTCAGTGCGAAGCTAAACAACCAATGCAGTTTCCTTTTTACTCACAGACACTACTGCACAATTCAGCAGCCCTCCATTACACTGCCCCAGTATTGGTGTTATTTTCGCCACGTCTTGTGTTTATGTCGAAATAAAACAATGACTGGAGACATCGATGGCCGATCATGCATGGCAACAGTGTCATCGCTGTCACATGACCTGGTTCATTCACTCGCTCAGCTGATCGATTGTCTACACACAGACACAGGTAAAGCTACTTGTGCAAAGTGACAACACACATTCCTAGAGCGGTAACACTGTTTGGTCATGCTTGACCGAATCTTCTGGAATATCACTCCAGGTGGAGGAGTCGGGGCTTTCACAAAGCACACATGCTGACCATGGCGGTGAAGGGAGGCATCTGTTATGTCTTGACTGAATCCATACATGTGGCAATCTTGACCAGTAAAACCACCAAGTCAAAACCACCAAATCAAACATGTCACAATAAATTATGCTTCTTAAATATTAATAGTGCAGCTGCTGCATAAAAATTACAGATGTCACTAAATGTCCCTCATGTTTTAGTAATGCTACCAGTCACAATAATTTGCATAATGACGCAACTATTGCTGGCAAAAAGTCCAACTGAAAAACGCTCATTCCATGATGAAGATAAATAAGAATCAGGTTACCTAGGCTGCTAGATGTGTATCACGATACAGCCTAGTGAGCTGGCAGGAGATGAAGTCTTGGCTTCCCTGCACAGACCCACACAAACATGACAACACACTCTATTCCCGTCCCAACACATATAAGGGTAACTACAGAGGGGGTGTACCTGACAGCTACAGGGGATATACCTGAGCCAAAGGGATGGTGTACCTGACAACTACAGAGGATATACCTGATGGCTATAGAGGGTGGTGTATCTGACAGCTACAGAGGGCGTGTACATGATAACTACAGGGATGGTGTATCTTATAGCTACAAAGGGAGTGTACCTGACAGCTACAGGGGGTGTACCTGACATCTACATAGAGGGGCGTACCTGACAGCTACAGAGGGGGTGTACCTGACAATTACATAGGGTGTGTACCTGACAGCTACAGAGGGTGGTGTACCTGATGGCTACAGAGGGTGGTGTACCTGACAACTACAGAGGGGGTGTACCTGACAATTACATAGGGTGTGTACCTGACAGCTACAGAGGGTGGTGTACCTGATGGCTACAGAGGGGTTATATACAATTGACAGACCTCCAAGTAAGTTCATCAATTAAACTCCCCTCCTTTGTCACTGCAGACCATGGACAACATCCAGTGGCTGAAGTCACTCATGGGTGAAGGAACTCTGTCTAAATATGGCTTGCTTTCACTACTTAATGACTGATGAGCCTGCCTTTGTGTGGAGGCAAGAAACTGAGTGGGAATTTATCAACACAATCAACTTGACATCTAAATCAACCCCTCGGACTGACTAACAAGACAACAACAAACAAACCGTACTGTACAACTGAAATGACACAACAAGAGGTTTACCCGGCTGTCCTGGAGCCAGCCGTGCTGGAGCTAACCATGTTGGAGCCAACCATGCTGAGCCAACCAAGCTGGAGCCAGCCATGCTGGAGCCAACCATGATGGAGCCAACCATGCTGGAGTCAGCCATGCTGAGCCAACCATGCTGGAGTCAGCCATGCTGAGCCAACCAAGCTGGAGCCAACCAAGCTGGAGCCAACCAAGCTGGTGCCAGCCATGATGGAGCCAACCATGTTGGAGCCAGCCAGGTGCCCTCAATGCTTCTCCTACATAGTTCACGAATGTTTCTCAACAGACGTGATCTAATAATGGCTGGGGCAACACACAGCCCCACGAGGGTGTTTAGCCATCCTGAGCATTGTCACACATTCTTACATTCAAAGCATCTCATAAACTTCGGGCAAGACACATCTAATGAGCCAGCTGTTAATGGAACTACATTGCTGTGAGCATGAAGCAACAATGTACAATGGTACCTCAATCATTTTTATGATGATTACACAGTGGGGTGTATTGACTGGGAAGGGTAAAGGGGCACTAACTCTTTGTGCCCCTTCAACAGGGTGATGAGAATACCTTTGGGATCCCCTACTGTGAGATTCACTTTGCATCCTGTAAGACTACTAGATAAATAGGTCATGTTGTTTGTTGTGTCGTTGCCACCATACAGTCCTCTTAAACGCAACAGCTGCATACATCTACAAGTACACATGTTACGTTCCGTCGCATGGAAAATAAAAAGCATCAATGTTAATTGAGATTTTTTTCTCTCTTTAACTTCTGCCTTTCTGCAAACTCTCTACCACCAGACAACAGTCATGACTCCCTACCACCAGACGACAGTCATAACTCCCTACCACCAGACGGCAGTCATAACTCCCTACCACCAGACGACTTTCATAACTCCCTACCACCAGACGATGGTCATAACTCCCTACCACCAGACGACGGTCATAACTCCCTACCACCAGACGAGTCATAACTCCCTACCACCAGACGATGGTCATAACTCCCTACCACCAGACGACGGTCATAACTCCCTACCACCAGACGAGTCATAACTCCCTACCACCAGACGACGGTCATAACTCCCTACCACCAGACGAGTCATAACTCCCTACCACCAGACGACAGTCACAACTCCCTACCACCAGACGACAGTCATAACTCCCTACCACCAGACGACAGTCAACTCCCTACCACCAGACGACAGTCATAACTCCCTACCACCAGACGACGGTCATAACTCCCTACCACCAGACGAGTCATAACTCCCTACCACCAGACAATAGTCATAACTCCCTACCACCAGACTACAGTCACAACTCCCTACCACCAGACGACAGTCACAACTCCCTACCACCAGACGACAGTCATAACTCCCTACCACCAGACGACAGTCATAACTCCCTACCACCAGACGACAGTCATAACTCCCTACCACCAGACGACAGTCATAACTCCCTACCACCAGACGGCAGTCATAACTCCCTACCACCAGACGATAGTCATAACTCCCTACCACCAGACGACAGTCACAACTCCCTACCACCAGATGATAGTCATAACTCCCTACCACCAGACGATAGTCATAACTCCTACCACCAGACAACTCAACCTAATGAATACCAGAGAATAAAGTCTACACACTAGAGCAGCAACTTAGAAAAGAAAAACCATAGGTGGTAGACAAAGAAAAAACAACGGAGCACCTGGATGGACGTTTTCCAGCTAAGTTCACCCACTATTAGTAAAATCTGCCCATTCCCATTTATAAAGTACTAAAACGTTTCTATAAAATAATTTATCTCCAGCTTTGAAAATCTCATGAATTTTTTTTATTTTGTTTGTTGTGTAATGTCACTTGGTCAAAGCCTTTGTGTTGATGGCCTAGATTCATACAAAGTCTATGTTCATCAAATCTATAAAATAAATATATTCAAAAATTTTGGCTGAAAACAAATCTTTTGACACACGCAGCCTGTGTAAAGGGGCATTAAAAAAAATTAGCAAAACCTTCTGAATCAAAGCATACCCTAAAACCTTTCACCCTCTAACATGAATATAACCATCTAATTCTAGGGTTGTGAAGAGAGTCCTCAGTTAAATAGTCAATCAGCTCCAACCACTTCAAGTGTACACTCTGGGCTGCCATTAGTTGTGTGACAATGAATGTTGATGTGGTCCATGCACAAGTGTACACACAATTAGTTGTGTGACAATGAATGCTGATGTGGTCCATACACAAGTGGTTCACACAGCATATGTCTCAGTCTTTCAGCCTTAGTGAATCTGCAATTAAAACCCACCTACAAATACCAAAACCCACCCACAAACCAGGGCAATTATGCATTTTCACCACTACATATCAGCAGCAACTGTCAACCAAACATGTGGCCAGCAGCAGCTGATGCAATTAACAAACCACAAAAAATACTTGGGCAAAAAAATTTCACCAATAATTGTGTGCAGTTAAGAGACATTATAAATCACACAATTATAACCCTTGTTTCAGTTTATTTATAACACACAGTGTCCTGTGGTGGTGAGCATGCAGCCTGGTTGTGCCAAAACTTCAGTCAAGTGAAGGGAAGATGTGTCCTATGTTGTCAGCTTACTGCAATCACTAAAAAACAATTATTATTAGTCTAACCCAGAAGAGAATAGATTATCTAAGGTAGCCGAGGCAGCTATTATATGCTTGTCTTGAATTGAGTAGTTTCAGCAGAAGCTTTTAAGATAAATTAACCATTTCTTCACATATTGTAGATGAAATACTACATAATATTCCAGATTACTAAATTTTTTAGTTTTTCATTTATTTGGTTATGTTACAAGATGTTTAAAAATTTTTGTAAATGTGAAAAAAATAGCCACAAAATGTAAAAATTATATCGTTTTGAGAAAATCCCCAAAGAAATAAATGACATACATATAAGTATGACAGTGACACTGATAACTTCATGGAATTACGTGTGCTACACCACCGTGAATAAGTTCGCAAATAGGTGAATGACTGCCTAAAGTGGCCGTGTATTTTTTACACAAACCCTTCACCAATCATTAATTCTAATTCATGTAATGTTGCTTACATGTAAGATGCGTTCATACACCAAATTGCAGTGTTGTAAGTGTTGTAGCTTGATATTTGCTGGTCTAAGGACATGATTTAGTTAGGTAGATATAGTACTGATGTGTACTGGAATCACAGTAGCCAGACGATATGTTCCGCGTTCATAGCGAACTAACAAAGCTGGTTCAAAGATCGAAGCACACTCGGTCGTTACTATGGAAACATTGTCAGTGTTTCTAAGAAGTCAGGGGGATTACCAAAAGGACTGTTTTTTTAAAGGATGGATTGGCAAAATACGACGTTAGTGCCGGGTGATCATTTGTGGTGTCGACGTTCAGTTCAATATTTCCTAACATGTTATGAGGAAAAACTTAAAAACCAACTGACATGTTAGCTACCCCAGCTACCTTAATACTGGTAGTCCAATGGCAACATAGGCCTGGTCATTATAGCTGCAGACAGTTAAGATATAAGAATATTTATTTACTGGGCATGGTTTCATGACCCATCTAAGTTAGAATTGAATACAAAGGATAAATGGTCACTTATATTTCCCTTACTGAACCCATATAGAAATGGTGCTGTGCGCAGAAAGGTACAAGAATGAAGAAACAGGTGATAAACAGAGGTCATAAACAATTAGGCAACAAAACAGAATGCAACAATAACATGGAACGTATTAGACTTAATGCTTAGAGTACGAGCCTACCTGTTTGGGACAGTCGGGTCTACGTTTCTGACACGCTCTTACCTGTTAAAGTGCCATAAAGCATTGTCCACTGCAATGTCCAAACTGTCACATAAGTCGACAGGCTGACTAGTACTATGAGGGAATTAAGCTCACTCCTCCAGTCAAGATAACATAATTAAACAAACTTCTCATCCAGTTCATATGTTGAGACCATTCTCAAGCCCAGGATCAACAAGTAGAAACTTGTGGCCAACTGATCACCTAACATGTACCTATTGTGTTCACCCATGTATATGGATTCCACGTCTCTGCAATCTGTTTATGCACTGTGCAATTCATGAGAGGTCACATATTTCCAACATCTGGTCAACAATATAAATCACAACATGTACACAATGCTTTGGAACTGTGGCTGGTCCACATCAATGAATCTTTGAATATGGAAATAACAAGCATTGTTTCACGACCATGGCCTGGACTCATGCACCTATCATTAGTGCCAACATGGAAGTGATTTATGGCAACGTACCATGACAGGTATCCATTACAGCCATGTTAGACATCCGTTGCTATGAGCCAAATATTAATTTTCCCAAATATAAATATGTGCAACTGGTCAGCGAATGCACAGAGCATGTCAAACACACACACACAAATTCCAGCCTGGTTTACAAAGACATTCACTGCAATCGGTGTCCCATATTTATACAGAGGGCCCAACCAGTTCTGAGTTCTATGATGGTAGTATACAGGTATTGTTTGTAATCAATAGTATACAGGTATTGTTTGTAATCAATAGTCAGTCAATATCAGGTGTCTTAAAAGCAAAGTTCAGACACAACAACCACTGTAACCTGAGTTGAGTTCAACGTAAGTGAAATACCACGTAAGCACTTTCTAAGAACAGTATAATTTTGGAGCAATTTGTTTGGCCAAATATTACCTTACCTGAAATTGAACCCTTTCTCAGAACTAGTAAAAAAACAGCAGCTTTTCATATAAGAAATCAGGACTTTCAATGACTGGGCAGTGAATCTGACATAGCTGAGGGTACCTAGTGTAAAAGCAGGCTATAAAAGGTAAACCTACCTGGAAATGAAGAATTATTGTCCATATGAGGCCAAGCGTTAACTTAGGATTGCCATCAGTTATTTCATCTGGCCGGATGTTCACAAGGCGGATCTGAAAAAGGATCAATTCCAACGTTATTTCACCATTAAGAACTACTTCTGAACCTGTGTCCACTTTCAGGTTGGGAGAGGTCCACTCCCCTCTATGTCCTTCAAGTTCCCCTTAATATTTATGAATGTACACAGCTCAGTTGTGATCAGCAATAAGTGCAGTAAAACATTATTAAATCATCTTTTGTTATATTTTTTACATATAAATGTCCTTACTTCCTTTAGTAAAATTTTTTATTCCGGATACGAAAGAACATTTCTTTACAATGTCATAAAGAAATTGCTGAAAATAGACTCAACAAGTAAGTACAGAGCAGGTCTACCACAACACAAAGTACTCATTTTATTGTGGGATTATCATGGTGGATGATTCATTCATTCATCTGCTAATCTCATGTTGTTAATATTATAAACACCACTGCTATCACCTGCTTTGTCCACAGAGAATATCTTTCCATGAACAATGTGAGTATACCATGTCAGCAATCATATATTACATGTGTCTTTGACATTACCAAATATATTTATGGTCTATGTTTATTGCAGCAGAAACACCTTCAGTAGTATTGTAGAAATGGCGACAAAAACCTAACGAAGACAGGTGGTAAATAACTGAACATCAATTATTTTCCAAAAAAAACTACAAGCTGTTTCATAAACAAAATAATTAAACTCTGAGGAACACTGCTGAACTACATGAAATAATTTACTTGAAAATTAAGTGTATTTGACGGCCACTTCAATTACTTACCCCTTTAGATCGCAGAAAGTCCAGTGCAATCTGTACATTTTGCAGTTTGTGGAACCGCATTCGACCCCTTTCACGCGGCTGCAGAAAATGTGCTCATATATTCATTACTAGATTAACTATAAATTGAAAGTATTAACATAATCTCTTATGAATGAATTAGACTGCTTGATGTTGGAATAGCAAAGGTAGACAGGAATAATACCATAAAAAGTATTATTAATGACAAAATAAATAAGTGAAAATTTTACACATACAACTTAGAATATTCACACTGACGCATTCTGTAATGAAAGACAAAACACTTAGTGCATACTATGGCATGGAACATAAGTATGAAGCAATCACTGGCGCCATCTGCCAGGTTTGTTGGAGTGCATTTGCATGATGACACTAGATGGTGACACTAGTAATAATGCCAACTGAAACCATCAACAGTGGTAAATTTTACATTTGCATTAACTGCTTTACAAAGAAAATAACATCAACTACTAAATTAATGTCATCACTACTAAAACCTGGAAAATGACAGCTATGTATTAAAAGTTTGCAAAGGTAAAGTAGTGTTGCATACGTCAATTAATTGATAACGTTTATCGTTGGCCGGCACACTCACCAGTGGCTCCTGGGACAGCACCTCCAGCAGAGAAATGAGGTTGTTTCCATCACGGAGATCTTCAAACAGATTCGCTACTCGTCGCTTTGCCTACAAGAAATAATATGGTTTTATAAATACCATCATAAACAGTCTGTATTACTTTCAAATCTGGTTTGCTCATACTAAGTTGTCTTAAAAATTAATATTCTTGTTTGGTAGCAACATCTAGTTGTTTCTCACCAGATGGCTCTGTCAATGAACCCAACTGACTAAATAATTTATCATCATAAATATTTTCGATCATATAATAATAAAATGAATGAATACCTGTGCAATGGTATACTTATTCTCTTTTTCTCAATAATTTTAATTAAAAAAATAACTAAATGTTTTGCTTTTCCTATAAAGAATACCTATTCAGTAATGCACAATCAAACATGACTGGGTAAATAATGCCCAAACTAGTCCGCCATTAAAAATAACAGGAGCACTGCCAAACTGTGGCACCAGCTGTAACTCAGTGAGGTTCCAGGCTGTGATTCTACAGCTTACTCTGACAGTCAGGTATTCCAAGCAGCACACTCAGTATCTGAGCCAAGAAATTCACTGCCACAAACACGTCTGCGGGCCCATGCAAGTGGTGGATGAACACCAAACAACACAGACCTAAATTAACTAATATTGTATAAGGTTGGCTACCTCTTGTGACGAAACAATATTTCAACAATACAGATCATCGTGCACTCAAATGGTGCAAGAACTTGTAAAACACATTACATTCCTACATAGCACAACAGCTGAAATACAAAGAAAGCAACAGCAACAACAGCACTACTTTCAATTGCTATAAAACAACTGACAAAGGACAAACTTCAAGTAGGCAGATAAAATATCATCTTTCTGTAGGTAACTTGTACTTTGAAGCTTTTGTGTCCTCCACAACATCGGACAGTCACCACTAACTATGACTATTGAGATAACTACACAAACATTGACCAGAGTGACATCACTCACTGACCTTGATCGCAATCCAGTGCTGGATTCAGCAGTGCAAAAGAAAGCTGAATATGTAATTCTGTCTAGACATTTATATTTATTATCTTTTTGATGATGATGCAGACGATCTGGCCATAATAGCAGAGAGCAAACAAGAACTACAGGAGGTGTTGGAGGAATGGAAGGGGGTGTTTAAGAAGCACGGACTGAGAATGAGCCTGGAGAAGACAGAAGTGATGTGAGTTGGACACCAGAGAGAGGAGTTGAACATCAGGTTGGATGGTAAGGAGATCAAGCAAGTGGATGGCTTTGTGTACCTTGGAGGAATGGTTATGGAGGATGGGCATTCAGAGGTTGAAGTGCGACGTCGGACACAAGTAGGACACAAGTAGGAGCGAATGCTTGGAGAAAGGTAGAGGGAGTCATGTTGGACAGAAACATTTAGAAAAAGCTGAAAGGGAAAGTCCTGATAACATGCCTGTATGGTCTGGAGACAGTGGCGTTGACAGAACAACAACAGAAGCTGCAAGTGTGTGAGAATAACTGGGTTCGTTGAATAACAAGAACAAAGAGGATGGACAAAAGAAGGATGAACGACCTGAGGAAAGAGGTTGGGATGCAATACAGCCTAACAGGAAGATTGGTGAGAAACAGGATGAGATGGGCAGGCCACTTGGTAAGGATGGATGCAGGCAAACTAGCAAAGAGAGCTGAGGTGGAAAAGGGGAAGGCCACAGCTGAGATGGGAGGACTGTGTGAGGAGGGATATGAGAAGATCGGGGGAGGGTGAAAGATGGAGAGAGGGGGCGGCCGATAGAAAACTATGGAAAGAAAGAACAGAAAGAGTGGCTCGACAATACATTTCCTGACCCTCACCCCTGTACAGCAGGGAACAAGGAGGAAGAGCACATCTTTTTCTTTGTCTTTTAAATGCAATTTCAACACAGTGCAAATGTGCTCAGGTATGTTTGAATAACCTAAATACAGGTGTATACAGATGTCTGTAAAATATGCACAGAACTCACTCAGTAGTTTTAATAATGAGATGTACAGATCTAAATGCATTGTGCACTCAATAAACTGCCTATTACTATTCACAAATAGCAGACATCACTGACACATTTTGGTTTATAACTAAACACATTGTAACCATATCTGAATGAACAGTAAAGTGTTTCACCTGTCCCTCACCCCTCCAACACCCCTCTCACTGTCACTGCTTGTCCAAACACCTATTCTTCTTTTCTTGGAAGTATCCAGCAACATGGCAATTATTGCACAAAAGCTGTTCATAATGTCCCTACCACGGTGCTATTGTTCTGCATGTCTGAGGCGTCAGTCTGACAGCATCAGATGAAGACTACTCATCCATAAATGTAGTCATCCTCTCCTATTAAAAACCCACATATACTGTATAAACTTATTGTATTTAACTACCCATATATATGTTTGGATTCCATTTTTTTTGGTAGCGTGTAAAAAAATCCACTAAGTGCATAAAAGATAAATAAACACCACCACCATTCATATTATGGTTATTATGTTATGCTTTTCAGCATGTTTGTGACCAGAATGCTAAGCACTAATAGACAACAGGAAATGTTCTGCAGCCTACGTAAACTTCCTAAACCTTGTCTAAGACTTGCAATTTCACTTGCTTTAGGTTTAAAATAATAATAATAAATTTGATATATAACAGTACTGGTCATGTTACTAGACTTGAACTTTGTTATATGAACATTTATGAAGACAATAAATTTTAAAAGGTGGGTCAGCCACCTTGAAGGATGAAAGTGACATACAGGTGTACTGACTTTTGTACAGCTAGGACCAGTTGTCAACTATGTGTACCTACTACCTATATTTGATGGGTGGACAGTCCATTGTGAAGAAGTGTGGTCATTCCACTGACCGCATGCATAAGTCAACCTATATCATGTCAACCATGTGTGCCCTGTGGACAAGCCATAGTCATCCATCAAGTGTTGTTTAATTATGCAGTTCTCCAGTCTGTGGACTCCCCTGTTTCTGCTGATGACTCTCTGTCCTGGCCAGACCACATTCATACAATAATAACAACACAACGTGTACAGTGCCTAAATCCTCAGAAAGCTGAACACATCAAACTAGAATTTACGTGCACAATTCATCATCAGAGCAATTCATCATCAGAGCGAGGGACCATCAGAGCGAGGGACCATCAGAGCGAGGGACCACCGAAGATTTAAGGTGGAAGTGCAATTTCGACAGTTTTTTGTGGAGGTAGCTACAGTTTCAGATGATTTTAAAGTGATCAATGGAAAATTCATTCCCGATGTTGGACGAAGCTACACATTTGTGACAACGGATACGTAGTATTTAGTATACAATGGATACATAGTATTTAGTATACAATGGATACGTAGTATTTAGTATACAATGGATACATAGTATTTAGTATACAATGGATACATAGTATTTAGTATACAATGTATACGTAGTATTTAGTATACAATGGATGTGTAGTATTTAGTATACAATGTATACGTAGTATTTAGTATACAATGGATGTGTAGTATTTAGTATACAATGGATGCGTAGTATTTAGTATACAATGGATGCGTAGTATTTTGTATTCTTTTACTTACACACAAATATTACCTCGCAAAAAATAATCAGTTCCCATTTTGGAGAATTAATTAGACCTTTTGGTTAAAGGCCAAGAAACAATTCTTGATCATCTGGTGGTGCACATAGTGTATTTTGTAGCTGAATCAAGCAAAACATTATCAAGTATAAATCAATTCAACAACAAAAATGTGTCTGTCCTTTAATAAAAACAAAACTGGATGTAAAAGACAGAGGTAACAGCCCTACTCACAGAAGCCTCATGTTGGCACACACACCTAGCAGTCATGAGGGGGATGGGTGGAGGCAGGTGGAGGGATGGGTGGGGGATGGGTGGAGGGATGGGTGGGGGGTTGATGGTGGCAGGTGGAGGGATGGGTGAGGGGTTGGTGGGGGGCAGGTTAAGGGATGGGTGGAGGTCGTGGGGGATGGGTGGGGGGTCAGTGGGGAATGGGTGGGGGTAGGTGGAGGAATGGTTGGGGAGACGGTGAGGGATGGTTGGGGAAACGGTGAGGGATGGTTGGGGAGACGGTGAGGGATGGTTGGGGAGACGGTGAGGGATGGGTGTGGGTAGGTAGAGGGATGGATAGGGGCAGGTGGAGCGATGCCAAGACACTGGCTGATTCCTGTCTAGTCCAGCTGATCGGCTTGCTAAATGTAACGGAAAAAACACTGGAATTTGGATGCAGTTTGCTTGAGGTCTGTAGAATCGGGCAAATGTCTGCGATGAAATGCTCACAATGTGGTCCTCTTGCATCACTGGAGTAATTTTACAAACAGATAATATTGATAGAAATGTCTTCAAACATAAAAGAAGACAGTAGAATGAATGAGTACAAACAACAGTGTAGATTGGATATGCGAAAGTACCCATTCTCACAGAGGACGATAAATGAATGTCTTTATTGAACAGAACATATTATTTACTTATTCTGTTAATGCTAGGCAGTGTGAATGTTTAAAAATTTACACATATATGAACAATTGTTGACTTTTGGAAGGCCAATGTCTTCCTTGTCCCATTTGGAGCTCGTTGCTTTAGATATCAATCTTGTTCAAATGTGTGAAAAGTGCAACAACTTCGGTAATTTCATTTGAAGAATCACCAAATGTATACTAATGACGTAGACTCAGGCATATTTACTTGATCTACATACTTAAATAAAATGCAACATTCATAATAAGGTCAGGAAGACCCCCGTTAAGACAAAATGTCACTATCATACAGGTATACATTTAAAGGGTGATATATTCTCAAAAGCATAATTATGCATTCAGTCCTCTAACACTTGTGTGTAGACTAAAAGCCAGAGCCTCAATGAATAAGAATATTAGAATCAATAAATAATTTCTAAGGTGACCTGACGATCTAACCAATGTTCACATAAACTTTATAGATACCGAACACAATTATGGCATTAAAGTGTAACATGCCCCGTAACCATGGAAGATCTCTTGACATCAGAAATTGCAATACTGAATACTGCAGTTGAGGCCAAGGGCAGGAGCCCTTGTGTAAAATTCATCAATGTTGATCAACACATTACAAGCTTACTTAATTAAATATTCAATGGTGACCACTCTGTAAGATTATAATCCGTGTGTAAGATTATCCTTATAGCTATGGCTGACATTAATAACAACTGCTTCAACTGTACAATTAGATGACCTTACCACAGTAACATGTAGCACCTGAACAAAATGAGATTTGGACCATGGGGACATTTAGATTGAGGATGGAGCCCCATTGTGCTTTCTATGTTCCGTTTCATTGTAAATTATATTTTTGAACAACCTTGTGTTCACTTTAGAAATTCAATAAACTGGGTAAAAAAACATGGTGACCCAATGGACATGTACTTGGTATGTTAGGCAGTGCTGAATACTGGATTCTGCACTATTTATAGACTGAACACTTTCATTTTAATTTCCAAAGAGGGCAACATTAACATGTGTATATTTCTATCTTACGCCAGAATGTCACAAATGTGTAATATTTACATACACATAAGTGTAGCAATAAGTGGTGCTATGGGTTATACAATCACAAGGCATATCACTAGTGAGTAGACACAGTCCAGCAAAGCTTAAGGCTAACTAAATACTACTGCTAAACTAGCAGTGCCTGCAGCTAATTATTGATACAACAACGGTTCCATTGACCAACTGTACGCACTGACTCAGTGCAGATATTTACATCTGCACCAAACCTTGCACACCAGTGCCTCCATGTTTACACGTCTGCTTCAGCAAACATTTAATGTCCTTCACCAAACATTTAATGTCAATAAAAATATTCACTGAAATTTCTTATGGACATTTATAAGTGCATTTCTATAGCATAACCATGACTTGCAGGCTTACAGATTAATAATGTTTCGGTTTCATTAGCATATATAACAAACATGCTAAAGAGGCTTCCATACTCAAAACTATATAGGATGTGTTCCTATGTTCCGCACCAAATTTTCTAGAACCTAAACATTTAAAAACACACCTGTTGACCAGTTCAGCTCAGTTCAATTCAGTTTCAGATTTATATCTCAGCCTAATGTCATGTTTACGTTGTGCATCTGATATGGCTAACTAGGAATAATTTGTTGAATGTAAACACTACAGCATTTTTATGAACATTGACTTCTGTAAAAAGTACAAGTTTATGGCCAGGCAACTGCAGGATTCCACACATTGCTAACGTCTGGGAGAATACACTCAATTCACCCACACCCATACATACAAAGCACCCATTCAGAAATACACACACATGACAAATGGCCTGTCTAGGTGAAGATCTATGGTACCTTCAATAACTCATCAGACATTACACATGAGCTGACAGGGACCACAGGCAGTGTGCTCAAAGGGCTGCCTTTAGCTACAGGTGGTCTGAGATGTCCCTGAGGCTCTGGTGTCATGGTGTTATCATTTGGTGATTGCTGGTGTTGGAATATGAATAATATTCATAACGAATAGAAACATGTTCATTAACAAGAGTTGACAACCAGAGGACAGATAACAGCTGTTTGTTGCAATACATGCAGTTAGCTTTTGACGGTCAGTGGCTAGGACAGAGTTATAGTGAACTAGAGTCTCTGTTAGGCCTGTGGATTTATTAGTGGTTAGTTATGAAAAATCCTCTTGTACCCAAATCGTCAGCCCAGCTCATATATTCTACTATTGTAGTGGGGCATTTGTTTCCACCCTTCTTGTGTCTTCAGCAACTCTTCCACTTTAAACAACCAACAACAGTTATTCCAGGGTTAAGAAACAAGATAGCGTTTACCAACTTTTATTGTTAAAAAAGTAATTATGCAAAATAAAAATATTCTGACTGAAAGGAAATAACTGAATTACAATGTACACTTAGACACTATTTGTCATGTTTACAAATAACAACAGCACATATTTAGCAAGAACTATAATGTTCTGCATGGAATAGACTGCTAGCACCCAAAATCTCATATCACATAATTTTAAACATCCAACTCATGAATCGCATTATCGCAAAATAATGCATATAAAATGTAGTTCCTCATAAATACTTGAAAAACAACAAAAAAGAACTGATGCTTGCGAGTGTAGGGCTTAGGGTTGCTGTTGAAGCCATCAGCATACTTGCATTAACATATACTGGTGATATGATTGTACTACTTTGTGGTAATATGTACAACAAAATGTGCTTAGTAACATAAATATGCGTAACTTTGCCGTTGTGATGAAGCTGAGTGGCATTAAGCCGCTACGCTGGCATTTGTTACGATCGCGCTCTCTTTCTGATATTAGATTCAAATTTTATGCATTCCCATTGAGTAATAATGTTAAAAAACATAAGGATTGTGTACTTGTCCTACAAGCAGACAAGCATTAATGTCACGCCTTGCACCCTTCCTTAAAGGTGCATCGTCAATTAAATTTTTTGCTCGTCTCATTTCAAATTCATTTTGCAAAAATTTAAACCTACCTAGTATCCACTACGACAGGCTAGCTCGTTTGTGCAACTTTTGTATGTAGTTTTTGTGAAATCACCAGACTATGAAATTATTTAATTCTGCATGCAGAATTTATTGAAGTGAAAATGGAAACGCTGAAAACTCACAAATCTCGCCCTTGGTGAAATTTCATAACTTTGTCATGTGACCAGCGAGAGGATGGAAGTTAAGCCCATGATCAGCCTTGACCCCATAAAATGTTTATCGTTTTCGATCCGCTATTTTGAGCCTTCCCAGATCTAACAACTAAAGTAAATTCTTTCTATGATTTGAAAAAATATGCACTTTTTAATTAAACCGACTGCGGATATTATTTAAACTATTCACACACTACATATTAGGACATCAATGAACCGGATTCGCGATAGGCTAAATCAGTTGAGGAGTTTTAACAATACAGCTCAGTAGAATGATCCTTAGTGTGAGTGACCTTACACTGGTCACTTGTTGACTGCCCGCTACTGGGCACAGCATTGTCCAGTTAACCACTGATACAAATCAACGTTGACAGGTTTGAAAGTGTAAACGATGGTCAATAAGTCAACTTCCGGTCATAACACAAGAACCTAGGACAGCAGGTTAATGAGATGGACATGACTACAATAGCAATCATAGTTCCAGAAGCACCTTATGGCTAATATGCCACAAGCAGAATCTGTGGGAAACATTTAGCAGAGGGTCCATACATATTATTCTGCTGCTCAGTGGTGGCCAAATATACATTGAGAAAGATCTATGCAATGTATATATACCAGCATCATGAAGACACAGAGAAGACTAGCTTTGAGACATTCACTTGCATTGGACACAGAGGAACAGGTGCAGGACAAGTGTCTTCTTGATAGGTCAAACCACAAATACACCCATCCCTGGCTAGACATCCAACTCCCTCTCTTCCTGTCAGTATTTCATGTGAGAATTAAGGTTTCTTAATCCCCAAATAGTCCCCCACTGCCTGGTACACAGGCTAAACACATTGTACCAATCTCCAATAAACATTACACATTTTGGGGATTTTTTTGAGGAATCCACAGTTGTATCCAGAATTTCAGGTACAAAATATACGGATTTTAACCAAAGAATGTGGCAGGTCTACCTTTTTATCTTTCCCCAGGGCAACATCCTAGGCTACAATGCAGTGTCGTAGTGACAACTTAACATGCTATTGGGTGTGTGTTTGTACTCTAAGACAGCTCCTTATTTCACTACATATAGCAGAAGTTTGTGTGTCAAACATGCATGAAGACTATCCTGATTGTGCTGTTGTGCGTGACTGGTCCAGACACCATTATGTTATCACACAGTACTTGTTTTAAGAGATGCCTTAGATAAGTCAAACAACAGACAGTTGAATGCAAGCCCAGGGTTCTATCACAAACCAGTCCTGTTGTATATATAACTAATTTGTTTACTCGGTCTGCTATTCTGACTACAGATTGCTACACCATTAGTTAAATGACAGAATATGAAAGAATTGTATTAACACATACATGGATACTATACAGTAATTCTGCATGATTACTTTGTCTCAGCTGATATATTATTCATTTTAAGCAACCTCAAGTCAACATACGACTGTCCTAAAAGAATTCAGTGTTATTTGTGATTTTCAGATGTATTGCTAGTGGCAAAATGCCAGGAATGAAATTAATTGGCATAGGTGTCAGAACTGGAGGGGGGAAGGGGGGCTTGAATGGGGCCTGGCCCCCAGTATTTTGTGGTGTGTATATATTTGCTCCCCAATATGCTCACAGAAACCCCCCCCAATATTCAACAATTTCTAATGCTTACATTTGGTAACACACAGTTACACATACATAATATTTATATGGTAGTGAGGTTTGACTTTGGTAATTTCCAACAACAAATAAAGGGTTGAACTTGTACAAACTGACACTGTACACCTGGGGGCATATCTAGTGGAACAGACCTCGATAAATCTAACCTTAATCAAATGATTTTTCTCAAGTTCAAGTGAAACGTAACTACTTGGAAATGTTTGAAGACTCCCCCTATTGGCAGCTGGCCACACTAGGGGAGAAAATTAATGGCTGACGTCAACAGTCGACAATTGTAAACCATTAGTAGCTGAATGAAATCTACCCATTAACCTGACATTGTATGACCTATATAAAACTAAACATATCCCACACACAGAGCAATGGCTAACATCTACCCCCATCATTGAAGTACTAAATCATTTACTTCATTTCTACAAGAACCAATAACATACCACAACACCAAAAACATGACCCATTTTATGAAAACACATACAAGGTCAGAGTAGACAACTTCCAACACCAATAACATCAATGTCTGAGTACTATTCTTGTGTCAAGTGTAACTTTACAACTTCCCAATAATTATTCATTTGCATTGTTAATAAATAGAAACTGTCAGAGCTTTTGTTTATGTGTTCAGGCAGTCAGCTTGCCAGCAATAAAACACCCTTCATAGCAACACCATTCAGGCCATGTTGATGTAATTGCCAGAAGGCTTCCATTACACCCACTACCAGTGAACCCATTCAGGTCTGCAGCCCCTGGGGTGGATGAATCACAATAGTTTGCTTCACCAGACAGATGAGTTGGAAGAGTTCTTGGAAACTTACTTTTTCTTGCTACAACTCCTTGTTTGGTAATGTTTGGTAATGCAATATTAAAAATGCTCTTCACCCAGCCATTTTACAAGCATGATCATGATGGATACACTTTTAATTCTTGTTTTATTGTTACCAAAGCAGTAACAAGTAGATTTAGACAGGGCACACCCAGTGCATACCTTCATGAAGTATATACTAATTTATTTTTTGCTGTTTTTATTAATTGTGTTGGTGTGCACCCTCGCCCTCTCCTGCCCCCCCCCCCCAATTCAACTGACATGTCACTGGTTTTTCATATTACTTTATACGCACATTTTGCAAGCTAAGTCAAGAAAGCCAGTCCATTACATCTTCACACATATCTCAAACTGTTAGTATATTGATCCAATTTGTATGTTCACAAAAGTCACATTTTAATTTAATTAAATCAATTACACGTTATTTTCTGTACACGGACCCGGTTTCATAAAACAACCAATGCACATCATCAGAGAATGCATTCAAAATACAGATATTACATTCAGATGTTTGACCTTTTTACTGTACTCTGCTTTCAATTACCACTATGCCTCACTGACAGATGCCCTGGGCACTACTGGTGGAGACATCACACTGGCAATAAGTTGTTCTGGCAATGCCACTTCCAGTGATGCACACATACAGTGAACAATGTGGTCAGTGTTTGGTGCCTTGCCTGAGAACCACAGCCAAAGTGTCCTTTGATGTTTACTACATGGATACTTCACTCATAGCAGAGCAGGTTTAATACACAATTAACAATGAAACCTGTTATAACAATACTGTTAAAATTTTGCAATTTACTGTCGAATAGGAAAAAAGCAGTGGTGTATTTAGGCGAGGGGCCATTGGGCTGTGGCCCCTTTGGCTGAAATTTGTTTCCTGTATGCAACCTGTTGCTCCTCTACATGGTAGCAGGGTAAACTAATGGGTGACTAAGCTTGGCCCCACTTTCGCCTCCCCGTTTGCGAGATCCTAGATATGCCACTGGGCATAGTGTCAGAGGTAGATAAAAATCTTCAAGGTAGATGGAAATCTTCACCTAGGATGTGTAACAGAAATACCTGTGCAATTCATAGAGATCAGAGATGTCGAGGCAATCAATGTGTCAAATATTAAATGATGTGGGACAAAAGACAGGCCAGGAACACATCTAACAGAGTTCACACAGTGCCCTGTGTTTCCACCGAATCAAGTCCTCATCAATTTATTTGCCAATTTATCAGGCAATTCATCTCGCAGAATAAGGAATCCCAACAGACTGGGATGTTGGTTGAAATAGGGACCAGGTTGGGTTATCTATGAAGAACAAATAGAGATCACAGTAGTACTAACTCTGCACAATCATAACAGATAATGACCACCGATTCAGTTCAAACACATGTACCTAAATCTATTGTACCTGACAATGAATGTACTGTTTCATAAACATAGCCTGCTTATATGCATGTTTTGATACATACACAGTTTACAGTTTATTATCTGTCTATTATTCCTGTACCCTGATTTTGCGTCAACTGAGTAAGATAGGTTTTTTTGTATGCCTCTTGACAAAATAGTTGTACACTTTGTTGGTTGTTAAGCCAGGTACTTATTTCTAAAGCCGAGTGAACTGAGTGAACGGAACTGCCCAAACTTTGAAATGGCAACAAAAGAATTTGAACCCCGGCCCCCCTTGATTGAGGGTCTGATGCTCTAATGACTGTGCTACTGCTACTACTATTTGAATCTACTGATGTTGTCAGTTTTCCAGTTTCTGACCAGAACCTGTTTCTGGCCCTTGGCAAGAGCAGCATCCATTCATTCATAGTCATGTCAGTGCTGAATAAATGAACATATTCTACAATACAATACTCCCCCTATCTTGAAAAATCTGCCTTTCATACAATGTTACCGCCTACTACGGTTAGTGAATTGGTTCAAGTCATGCACACTGAAGACTCGATCACCCACAAGGGCTGATATGTGTTAGTTGCTGGTTGCTGTCCAATGGCTACTACTATAGGCCAAACGTTGTTTCAAGTCTCAAAGTAGGAAAGATTTCATACGTAAGCCAAAGCTGAAGTCAATTACTTACATTAAAATTGCCATATCTTGAAACGTTATAAACTACAGCTTGAATTTAATGTTTTTCTTTTTTAGTAGTTGGTGACTTGGTTAATTGTAATCAAAGAAACAAGGCACAATTAAGCATGAGATACGAGAGAATTAAGATGTAACAAACATACTACAATTGCCGGACAATTGCATGACAAGTAAAAGGTGCTTGTCTTCATCCAAGTTTATAAAATGTTATTATGATGGCAGACCAATTATCATCTATGACAAATTATACCCTACAGCCTAGTCGATGTACACTTCAACAATAACTAGCATCATACGCTGCAGTGTAGCCTGCAGTCAATAGGCTGTGTACTTGACTGGAGTAAATTTTCTCCACAGGAACAATGTTATGATATAAAAACTACCATCCATCCCACCCAGTGCAACTTGAAGCAAGGATCAGATTGTAACAGGAAAGGAACTTTTTTTAGGTAGGGTAGTCAGCAAACACTTGAGCAGAAAGGAAGCAGGATGAAAAGGCCCCAGACTCAACTTTTTGTTCCACCCGCAGACAGACTAATGCAAACAGCAACGTTCTCATGTTCCATGTATTGATAAGCATGTGTTACTAAAGAAATTTCCAAGGCACCATAGTGCCTTCTACTATCATAACATTCACACAGATATATATCATCTGCACTGGTGTTTATAGGGAGGGCAGTGATATTCAATAAAAAGAAATGCCACAAACTCTTCATCTTGTCACTGTACCATAGAAAAATCCAACATAAATCCACTTGAGCGTAACCAAAATGTTACTTGACATAAACAGGTTTGCAACATCTGAGGAAAAGTAGAGTACATTTATTAAAAATTCAAATTAGAGGGGGAGGTAAGGGTAGGCATAGAGCTGCTGCATGGGGTCTATTTTGGTGGGAAATCGTCATACGCATAGGATTGTCAGATAACATATCTATTCATGTGTACTGTAGCATATTTAACCATCTATAAATGTGTAGTCTACACAAAAACTGCACAGCATTAGCAACACTGATAAAAGGAGATTTACTAACAAGTCAATGTGTAAAATAAAGTATAACAAATTTGACCTTTACAAAGAACATTCTGCATATCTTGATCATAGATAACATGAGAAAATCAGACACAATAATGTTTACAAAACATGAAACCTACACCCCTAATCTGAGAGCACTTGCTGTGTATCTCAAAACAAAACCAATCGCTGTGTCAGAACTGTTATCAGCAGATCAGGGTCAGTGAACTATGACCTGTAGTTGCCCCAGCTACTGGGCTGTCTACCCTAGTAATGTTATCCCCCCCTACAATCTTCAGTGAACTTGTGAAGCCTTGCCAACTTCAAAATCAGTAATCTGTTTAATACTAAACACTTGCATCTATTATCACAGCTGATATCTTATTTATGTAGAAAATGCTTTCATGTAATTTATTTGCCACACAAAGTCACCATAAGTTAATCAGTAGTGTTATTTAAAAAAAACCTTCAGAATGCACCCATTTATGTAAAGGACCTTACCTTAATGAGATGTTTGTTCATCCATTTTGTAAATGTTTTCTTCTGAACCGCATCACGTTCATCTGGAAAAAAATAAATCAAATTATTAAATGGACACTTCAAGCAACCAAACCGCAGAGAACTTAGTGCCTTGATGAAAACCCTGCTTTCAACATACACTGTGGTAAGGGAAGGAAGAGGCGTGGCAGGGAAAGGGAAGACATTAAACATGACCAAAGATAGTTAGTTGTTTGGGAGGAGGGAAGGATGGAGGGGGAGTGGGAGGGGGAGGGAGGGAGAAGGATAGAGAGAGGGTCAGACACATTTAAGTGGCAGACACATTTTAGGGGTTGACTTTCACACCAATCTTGCTGCAACCTAGCTTACAACACAACATTCTGTTGTAGGACAGCTGTGTAGTCATTCTACGTCAACGTGCCTAGATCCCTGATATTCTTCAAGACGTTATGTGTTTACATGTGATTAGATGTAACCATGTCAGTTTCAGACCCCAACGCCCTCTTTTTTCTAATGATGTCACATCCATGGTTTCAGCTATGTCCCCAACCATACTTTTATTCCCTGCGATTCCTTGTAGGCTTGATGGTACACTGTCCATCATGGTGTCAAATGTTATCACACCCCTCACCAGATGTGACAGGAAAACATGAGTCACTGTTACCCCAACCCACTGGGATGTGTGGTGATGTCTGTGGTGTCCTGAGGCAGGACATACCCCAGTCAGTGGGGTGGAGATTGACTAACCAGGTCAAGTGAATAAGAACTGTCTGCAGGCGAAAATCTACAACAACACAACAGCCCCAGGTGACTGGGGCACACATGTAATCCTGACCTCTGACCTGTTAGCCTAGGGTTGTGCACAATGTTACCTAAGCTCATATTGCTTTTACTGATCACCATGGATGACATGGTTGTCCCTGGGGACAGAGCTTTTACTGATCACCATGGATGACATGATTGTCCCTGGGGACAGAGCTTTTACTGATCACCATGGATGACATGGTTGTCCCTGGGGACAGAGCTTTTACTGATCACCATGGATGACATGGTTGTCCCTGGGGACAGAGCTTTTACTGATCACCATGGATGACATGGTTGTCCCTGGGGACAGAGCTTTTAGTGATCACCATGGATGACATGGTTGTCCCTGGGGACAGAGTTACACCACCCCAGTTAGACAATGTCAGTATAAGAGGCCCTGTGCAATATCTAATTTGGAGTTCTGCAGGATTGGTACATCCAGCGACTGTATTACTTGTAATAGTTACGTACCCTTACCCCAATGAGAATTAAGTCGCCCCTCCCTTTGGAAAAAAAGCCAGGAAATAGCTTCTATTTACTTCATTTACTTTTCGAGTTTACAGAATATTCTAACAATTTCTAACCAGAATGCAATCCACTATTTTAGTATGTCTATTTGATGTATTATCATTAATGTGCTGCAATGTTTAATAAAGCTTATTAATTCCTACATATAACACAAGACTAAACGACCACCTGCAGATGAGGTCAGATCTACTGCCAACAAACTTTTGTTCTGCTAATATCAGTTATTATCTGGTAATTAATCACAATCAATTGGCTTGCACTCAGCCAGTGTTCAGAAGTAATTGTAACAGGAACTTTGGAACAGTCCTGTACTCAATCAGATATATGTTCACATGAGTCAGGGTCATTACATGGGACAGAAAAATTTAAATCTCAGTTCATCCATGAAAACAAAGTTCCATACACCACTGCTTACATAAAATCTGTGCATGAGGTTAAATAAAATGGCACCTTTCTCGATCGTTTACCTTTTTAACCTTATTTCCAACATATGTCACATCCATGGTGGGGCATGGTGGTAGAGTGGTAGAGCGTCGGACTTTCGGTCGAGGGGACCGGGGTTCAAAACCACCTGTGGTATAGCGTTGGACTTTTTGGTCGAAGGGACCAGGGTTCAAAACCACCTCCACCATTTCGAAGCTTGGGTAACTTCATTTACCCCACTTTGCCTGTGTCTTTTGGAAGAGACAGTAAAAGCCGTTGGTCACTTCTATCTGGTGCCTATGCCAGGGGAAGTAAAAGACCCCCCACACAGGGAAATGGAAAATACTTGCTGTGTATTCACTAATTCTAGAGAAGGAAAACTCTGAAAATAAACCACTCCTATGTTAGCTCAAGACAGGGCTGTTTGGAGTTAAATGTCATAAGTAACACACAATCAAACAACCTTATGCTAAATACAATAAGGACACCCTGCCCAGGTAATGGCCCACAGACCGGGATTATCTGTACCTGATTCCTTCCGTCTGTTGTCCTCGTAAAATGCTGACAACTCGAGCTTGTCCTCTGTCATCGTTGAGGTAGATGCCATCATTGCCATGTTTGCATACGTTAACTTTACAGGAGTATCAAACAGCAGGGATTAGAACACCTTGTGAAATCTCAGCTGCACCGGATTCACATAGACATCATAGCAGCCGACATACACTGCGATCCAGCAAACCACCTGCTGTCATTCCCTGCCCACTCAGTGACCACTGTCCACCACTGGACAAGCTCCAACTCCGGCCACACGGAGGTCAAGATGGTAAAGTTTCACAAACTGGTAACTAACTCCATGTAAACGTGCGTGCGTGTGCACACACATGCGCGAGGACGTGCACTGCAGACAGGAGCCAGTGTGCTACCAACAGCAACTAACGGCAGCCAGTAGTTCACAATACAGGCAACTTGAGAGCCCCTGCTAAATATAGCACACACACTACACACAGTGCTCAGTGTGGAGCTCTCCACAAGCCCTGCAGTCTCTGTCAGTGCTGCCTGTGTGAAGAGTCAGCGAAGCATGTCCCCTAGTCACAGCATCACTGTCTGGTCAACTCTATGATCACCGCCCACTAACTCACCACATTCAGTTGATGGGCGACTGGCAACACAGTGCTGACCTCTAGTGATTACTCTAGTAGTTACACAAGTAAACAGAAGCATACCAAGGGGAGGAGAGGAATCTAGTGAAGCAATGTCTCCTGCTGCTATATGGTCCAACGTGGAGTCCTGCATTGCTTCCCTGATATGCCAGGGATCCTCAGCAAGTAGAGGGTGGGCAGGGGAAAAGAAGAAGGACAATACCAGGATGGATCAATATTGATTTGGTTTCGTACTTGGAGAACAATTACCAAATGGAATGGACTCCCAAAACAAATAGTGTCTACCATCAGCACTTTCTATAGAGACAACATCAAAACCCCAGAGAAGTACATACCTCAGTATCTGTATCTAAAATTTACACTGTTTTTAACATGCACAATCAGGTTATTTTTGATTTGATACAGTATGCTACCCCTACAGTGTCAATTCTCTACAACATGCCTTCCTAAACTTCCCAAAATGCCTTCCTTCTCTCCAGTGCTCATGCAGTGTCAACGCTCTACAACATGCCTTCCCAAACTTCACAAAATTAATTCCTTCTCTCCAGTGCTCATGCCCTACTCTGTCAGTACTACCACGTGGCAGACCACAGTTTACTGCCTGCTGAAATAGACTCAAGGAAGATTTGCGGAAATGAAAAGAGAAGACATGTACTCAGCACAAGTTCCTTTTTCTTCTAAGTACTTTAGCATACTATCTAGCAACTCAGTATTCGAAGCACTTTCAGAGGATGTAATTACTGTCAGCTAAGAGCATGTTAACCATTATAAGAATATTACAATACTATCTGAGTATTCTATTAATTTTCAAGTGGCACTTTTTATAATGTTATGTAGAAGAACCTTAATACTAGAAAATAATTTAAAGGTAACAAGTTTCTTGTTGTAATAATCGTTATTAAAAAGAAGAATTTTAGATCAACGCTCACACTTAATGGTTATGCTTCATTTTATCGCTCCAAAAATATTGTACCTAAAAAATCACAGTGCTTCTGCAAGTGGTAGATCTAAAGGTGTCTTTACCCCATGATACTTTCAAACTGAAATAGGTTGTGTGTTTGTTAAAAACTTACCTTAGAATATTTATAAAATCTTTGAATGCCCCAAAACGTCTGGAAGAGGCTCTACAAATGGTGACATCTGGTGATCATTATGGAAACTAGACAGAGTTGGCAGGTGGCATATTTTCTAACAGAGGCATCTCAATAACACTGAAAGCCCAACTATATGAGCCCTCATATTATCAATATAGCAATCAATAGTGTGGAAGCTTGGACACTGCGATCACAGGAGACACAATCTCTTGAGGTTTTTGTGGCGTGTTTCCTGTGTTCTATCAGGTACTACAAAGGTAGACAGGTTGCAACGTATCCACATCAGAGCGGTCACCTTCATCCCTGAATCCATCACATGTCATCAGACACGGAAGGTTTAGGCAAGTTTGCCATGTGCAGCTTCCTAGCTTCCACACCATAGATTGCTCCTGGCAGTTTAATGGCACCATATAATTGGACTTTCAGTCTTATTGAGATGCATGTTTCTGTTAGAAAATATGCCATCTCTGAGTCACCATGGAAATGTAAACTTGCCAACATATGCTAGTTTCCACAATGTTCACCAGGTTTCACCATGGTTGTGGTATATTTGGTGAAAATTTCAGGTGAATCCGAGATCAAAGGTCATGGAGCATTTGATTTGAGATGGACTGACCCTAAGTAAAGTCTACATCAAAAAGTGTACACAAAGTTTACACAAGGTGCTGGAATAATACTATTTTGTTTGCACTTTGATAGTGACAATAAATATCATTTACCAGATAACTGAATATCCTGGCTGAATAGTTCTATATTTACCTCACCGAGGGCAGACACCCCTAATAAATGATTAGAAGATAGCTTTAATGAGTAATCATCACCTCTGATTGTTGGTAATTCACCACAAATTGTAGCCATCTTCACTAAGCAGGGCCCATGACAATTCAATGACAACACGTCATTTCAGTTACGTGGATGAAGCCATGCATTATGGATTATCCAACTGCAGCCAAATCTTTAGACTTATACCCATTGATTTATTGCCCACTCATACCTAAATCAGTGCTGTCCTATGCCTAATATAGGTATCCACGTGTCAGCTCATGAAACAGCAGGTTAAATGTACCATAATGGCCGATTATCACTTCTTTTGTGTCAACAAAAAATTTTAAACTTTGATGAGTCTTAATTAATTTCCTACCAGCTGTGCATATCACTCAAACATGGCATTTAGGAAGGATGTAGAGTAGTGATGTCTCCCAGCTACACTGATGGGCCATCCAGAATATTGATATGAACATGCTGAGAATGTCGTTCAACAATTTAGTGGTTCTTTAAAAAAATTTACCATTCAAACGGTACAATGACAATGTTTTAAAGCATACGTTGTACATTTCTATACATTTCTAGTGTGATTCTGTAGCTGCTGAACAACCAAGTAAGGACCACAGTGGAAATAAGTGCTTCCATTTCCTTGGGTCATCCTTATATTTTAATGTATTTTGTATGCATGCACACTTGATGTATGCATAAGTTACATTTTATATTAAATCAATGGCCGCATATATATCAACATTCAGAAACATGACTAATTTATGTCACTTGCCTCTGTAAGATGAAACATACAATATCTGTGTGTGCGTGTGCAGAATTTGTAAGAAGGAATATATGCAATATTTGTTATCACTGTGGGTAAGATGTCTACACAAGCTGATACAATAAAAAGCATTGTTTTAAAATATGCTCTGTGTCTGATGTTTTATTCTTTCTACAATGTACTGCCGTTGGTTATAATCAGGGCTGGGGTCAATTCCTTTCAATCAATTCCAATTCCGCTCCAATTCCGCTCCAATTCCTTTTCATTCAATTCCAATTCCTTTTTTCAAAATTCCAATTCCTTTCAAACTCTTTTAATTCCAATTCCCGCTCCCGCTCCCGCTCCCGCTCCAATTCCACATAACAACAAAAGTCAACAATGAAAGATTAATGTGCATGTAGCATGTCATTATTCTTTGCATAATCATTATGACTATCATACATGTGTAACGTACATTCATACATGGTAATTAAGTTACATAGAAATGAGCAATCCACAAAAAGGGGGCATATTGACCGACCTGTACACTATGACTGTTGCACACTGTTCTGATGATGCATGTTAGGCAACACATATTTATACTGGCAAGTGGGAAACCATTTTCACACATTTGGCTACAGCTAGCTTGCCTATGCATTGTGTTGGTCAGTGGTCATTGATCTCTGATTAGTAATCAGTGATTACTGATTGATCAACCGCATGGCAGTAGCCTGCCAATAAGTGTCTTTTCATGGGTGTAAAAGGGCTAACTTCCCAGGTCTGTAAACAGTTGAAAATATCTTTGATGTTTCTATTAAAGCCAGTCTGGAACCCTTCATTAACCCGCTGGCAAGTGGCAACATAAAGAAATCATAAGATACTGGCATGAATGACAGGATTTCAGTTTTCAGATCCTCAATGCATGAGTTGATAGCATTATTATACACATAGCCGCCTACAACAGGCTAGAAAAATATTGGTTGATGTCACACAAAAATAAGATGCTCAATTCCTTTCCATTCAATTCCAATTCCTTTTGTTAAACATTTTTCAAATCCAATTCCAATTCCTATCGTTCAAAATCTTTCAATTCCAATTCCGCTCCAATTCCGCAATTGGACTTGGAATTGAATTGATTAATTCCAATTCCTTTGGAATTGACCCCAGCCCTGGTTATAATGTGTTTCTGTCATCTGCGAGGTATGCCTTTGCGTTTTTACGAGCTTCTTCTTCAGTACCTCATCCAGCAGTTACCTCAGACTGTGCCAACATCGCTGCTGCTCATTTCATAGCTTCAACAGCATGTATGGAGAAACCACAAGTAGATCTGTCAGCTTAGGATTAACCAGCCACTAATCTGGGGTTATTTTTTACCATGGCGGCTAAAGTTAGGACTGTTAGCAGCTAAAAACAAACACACTGCATGTCAAATTAATAGGTACAACAAAGCTGCATTAAGTTTAATGCATAATAAATGTTAAACACTTGCATTGCATGTCATTTTGACTATGAGTCAATGCCCTACTTCTGCTGCTAGCGCCACCATGTAGCACACATCTGCTTTCTCAACCAAATCCCAACCCTTATATATATATATATATAATATATATATATATATATATATCCTTCTTGCTAAAACTGCCAAACTTTATGCATAAAATTATGGTGTACTTTAACAAACAAATCATCTAGGTACAAATACCCAAATCAAGACCTGATGATAACCCCAACAATACACCCTGACCCCTAGGCCACCTCCCAGCGCATGGTCACCACATTCACTGATGGCATTTCAATGTGCCTTCATGTGGAAGGACTGGCAAGTAGGCCCTACTAGGCCCTACTAGGCAGTAGCCAACACATAGCAGGATGTCTATGATAGGAGCAGCCATGCTTCATGTTCAATGGGTAAACGCAGCTCTCCTCACAAGGCTACACTCAGTGGGACTCTGTTGTAGTAGCACCCCTTACATCACCACCAACTCCCATGAGTAATTACACTGCCCCACCCCAATTACAACATGTACAGAGGAACATATGATTTGCATCAATAAATAATCCCATCATGCCCAATGGAAATACTTGGTCAGCTTTGCAAGTAGCCATGTTTTTTGGCAATTCTCACATCTGCTGCAAAAATTCTGTGAAGCATCCTCAAGTATTCCCACAGGCTGACGCAATTAGAAGTAAATGGGAGAGGGAGCTGACCTAGTTTCAGGACATCCCAGATCACCTCCGACTATTATAATTCACAGCTGTCGGTTACTTCTTCAATTATAGCTAGCATATGCCTTGCATGGAGAATGCACAGGTACATTCATAGCAAATAGGTTACATTCATAGCGAATGCATAGGTTACATTCATATTGAATGCACTGGTTACATTCACAGCGAATGCATTGGTCTAACTTAGTCAAAGCCCAATATATAATACAAATTTTTAGCATATGACTCATAACTTGACTGCCAAAACATGGCTGTAGCTACGACTGTAATGTGTACTCATATAATTATTTACTAATCAAATTCAAATTGCTGCATAACATGAACGTATTGTACAAAAAATCACGGGGAGAAAAAATGGACCCATTAATAATGGTGCATGATAATATGAAGCTACTGGTTTAGTTCTACGGTTAAATCTGGTGCATGATTTTTTTTTGGCAGTTCTTTAAACAGTAATTTATTTTATACGTTCCAACTATAGAAACATCAGCATTTAGGTTAGAATGTCAAACATGAATCTGATATTAATTACATAAATGTGAAAAATAACAAGTATCTGAAAGGTATACATCTACATACATAACATACAGTAACAGTATTGCTGATTTAGAGGGTGACATGAACAACTAATAATGGGAAAATCATAGATAATCTTAGAGAGCTCCAAATGATCAGAACATTTTTTAAATTACAAAACACAACCTTCACAGGACCCAATTTCTCTGCCAGCCACAAAGACCAGTATACAGAGTAACAGTTGCAGCCATGTGACATCAATATAAATTATGGCTGGCACAGAGGAACACATGACTCAGGAAAAGCCAGCATCTACCATCAATGTGCATGAGATGAGAGCTGACTATGTGTCACACTCCCACCACTGAATCAGGACATTGATGGGAGGGTCTAATGCTACACAGCTGCTCACTCCACAACAAGATATGGCCCTAAATAGATGACCCAAGAAAGCAAACCCTAAGCTCAGCCAGCATTACTACTGCGTGACTTAGTGGCAGTATTATCTGGATCACTGTTATTGTACACACCACACCCAAAAAACATTTCTCTCACAGCAAAATTGATCTCCGTTCCGGAATCTTAAAAGATGTGTTTACATGAGGCAATATCGTCGCTGCAACGAGCCAATGTCTATGTTATTTCATATCGAACACAACATCACTTAAAAATAGGATCAGTTCAACGCCATGCAACATCGCCGGGGCAACGTACCTACAATTTATACAGATATCAGTCTGTATATGACCGCATGTGATGACAATGGCCTATTGCTGCCACGATATCGCCTTGTGTAAACCCGGCTTAAGTAAAACCAAATATAAGTGATGTGGTTCTGTATCATTTACTAGCTGAGTTGACCAGCATTGCTTTTGACTTCTTACACAACCCAGTACATTTTTGGCAGGCATTAGAGAAAACTTCATGTCCCAAGAATCATGTACCACTACCACTTTCACAAAGCATTCATACCGTACAAATAATTTATTTGGACGCTTGACATAGATCATGTACCTCGGAACAATCAAAGAAAACTATAACTAAAAAAATATTTAAACTACTATTGTTCCGAGCTACACAATCAATCTACGTCAAACATCCACATAAGTTGCTTCATAAGATTACCACCCCCAGGGGGATTTCAAAATTATATACGAACCATCCCTGTGGACCCCCGAGCATGTCTACAAAGTGTCAGCCCCATGCATGTGAAACTGACAGAGATATGAGGGAACAGACAGACAGACAGACACAAACTACTTTATAGTATAGACATTGCATCATTGTCTTTAATTGAAAACAAATTATTGGTAGCTCTGCTACTTCCCATCCTTGAGCCATTAACATCTGCATTTACATGCATTTCTTATTGCGAATCCTACTCTAAAAATATTGCAATGGATCCCTCTAGATTTTACGGTTGGTTTGTGAAATAATTACTTTGTGATACCAAGCATGGCTTATAGAGCTGAGCCTACTGGCCTGTGTAGTATACATGACCACAATCCCCAGACAATTATCAACAGCTACTACATGTAGAATGCCTTGGGCCAGGGCACTGTTCCTCACTATGTTCACATTGCAACAATGAGCCACTAAAGAGTCTATGCACACAGACACTGGGAGGGAGGCTGTGTGCACAACTTACATGTCAGTGTGTCAACTGATTACCATGTACATGATCCTGGAAGGGAAATCACGAAATTCCTCAAATTACAAATGAATTCACAGGATATGATTAAAACCCTGGAAGTAATATTCATTATGAACACAGGTTACTCAGCTGTTCTTACTGGACAGCTGCTGCACAAGGTAAACACTCATTGCTATGATGATCACAGATCACCAAGCGTATATCATTACACTAGCCAGTGGCCAGTACCACTACATCAATAGCTGCTTTGTTCTTATGATGATACGTCACCAAATGTATAAAAATTTAAAGTCTTGTTTAATTTGCACTTGGTTTGGAAAATTATTCAGTACAGATGTATTGATCTGAGTCTGTCATGTGCACGCAGCTTGCTGAGTACTGAGGATAGCGGCGCCTGTAATACTGGCTGAATTAGATCCATATGTCTGCCCAGTCACGCCATAGGCATTGCTATTGATACAAGGCGAGATGTATTCCGCATGTAGACTGACAACTTGAGATATGACTGTTTCTTACAAATCCCATACAGATGTTTTAGATCTATATGAATCATTTTAAGGTGGCAGTCCATTATTATGAGTGTGCTTTTAAAATTACTAAACTCATCAACACCTTACAGTCACATTAAAAATGTGTAAATCCTGTTCATAAAACTGCTCTTGCTTAATGTGTTTGTATCACTGCTCAACTAAACTGGTCACGTAATGTCCACACCAACAGTTCTATACATTTGACTTAGGGAAACAGTAATGTCAGACATACAGCACAACCAGTAGCTATGGCATTTACAACAATGTAGTATAAATAGCAGAATGGTTTACAGGAAGCAGTTGATAATGTAGCAATGGCCCCACCCTAGACTGCTGGTAAACAGCCTCTTTGGCAGTGAGATACAATGAACTGCAGTCTTCAGGACTATTACAGTTCATACTTTCCTATTACAATTAGCCAGAATTGTACAATTGAAGGAAAAATTGTCAGGCAGGTTCAACTACTTGGAAGGTATGGATGGAGTAATATTTTATTGATGATGCATGTGATATTTTAAAAGTAGTTCTTTTAGGTAGTCAACATACAGTGCTTCACTGCTACCAACACCTGTTGCTTTGTGGTACTGACACATAAGCATATTTTGAAGCAGAAAGCATTTAAAGACATTTTTCAACAATCTGGGTTTCAAAATATAATATTTTAGAATAATTAGCCAAATAATTATGCCCATTAACTGTCTTGCTAAATATAAACCCTCAAAATATGCAATGCTTTTGGGGTGTGTTATTTAATATTAGGATAGCTATGGAAACACAAGCTTGTAAATGATACCGAATTGCAGTTGGCGTTATAACTTAAGGTTTTAAAGTAGTACTGAAAGAATCAAATAACTTTCATTTTACATATGTAATGGATATGTAAAATGAAAGTTATTTGATTTGAAAATGAACTATCCTGAAGAATGTTCAGTAATAGTACTGAAAGAAGTGAGGTCTGGTTACAAAGTAGTGTTCAGTGTTCACAATACACAACACCTGTCACTGTCTGGTGGTTTCAGCAGCAGGACCTCCTCTGATGTTTTTAATGGAACAGCACTTACCAAATCCAGGTCACTAGCACAATTCATGATGCAAAGGTTGTTATCATACCTTGAAAGGGTTTGGGGTAGGGAGCCTACTATGGTGTCGTATTATTGACTTGTTGTGTTTTCCAGGATGGGGGTATGGTTTAGCTCGAACATTCTCTTGGGGTCTATGTAAGTAAATCCATTGATAATCTTGAAAACTTCGAGCATATCAGCCCTTTTCCTCCTATCTTGTAGAGACAGGAAGCCACACTTTCACAATCTTAGATAATATGGGAGCTTAGAGATTACTGAGATCATCTTAGTGGCCTTCTTCTGCACACTTTTTAATTTGTCTACCATAAGTTTCCATGTATAATACGCATTTTTTTCCCTTCATATTTTACTTAAAAGTCTGGAATAACAGTCTCAATTTATTTGTCTGAAAGCAAATAGTGCAGGTGTGTTAAATAAGGTGTGTGAAATATGTGTTGCTCCCTGAGCACCAAGGCATGAATGGTGTTCTTGAATCACATGAACAACCTGAATAGTCAATGCCATGCCCAGTGTGACTCCATTATTAAAGTTGTGAATGCAAATAAAGACGACTGTACCGTATGTATGTTTCGCAGTAGAAAGTGTGTGTGTAACATATCAGAATAGAGCTTGGTGTTAATTTAAAACTGAGAGCAGAATGACGCAAAGTAAGTTCTAGCAAGCGCAGGTTTAATCAGCTGTGCAATGGTCAAGCTAAAATGCAAGTTACGTAGGGTTTACATGATTGACGAGGAGATATATCGTCGCGTGCAACGAGCCAACGACAATGTCCTAACGTGTGTGGCATGTTTACGATTCTGAGATGGATTCAAGGATCACCACACAAACGAACTTTGATGAAATGACAGTGGCCAACTCTGAGTCGCACTTCAAGCAAACTATCAGAAGCGGGGAAATCAGGGGTCGATGCCAAAAGTTGGGGTGCGTATTATACGTGGTAATATAGAAAATCTATCACAATTTAGCAAAAGTCAGGGTGCATATTATACATAGGGGCATATTAAACACGGAAACTTATGGTATATCTTTCTGAAGATATGGGCACCATGCCTGTTGGCAGTTTTCAATGATGGGTTAGTCCAAGGTGAAGTTTTTGATGGTTTTGTCTGTTTTCTTGATTACATAGTTTACTTGCTCCTTTACTTTCAGCGATTTATGTATGTGTATCAGTACTGACGCCTGTCAGTAACCTCTGAGAAGGGAGAACTAGCTTATTAAATCTACTGCAATATACAGCACAGACAAACAGACTTGCAAATGCAATAACTTCAACGACAACGTCAATCACTCAATGACTGTATTTGTCTGTAAGAAGGGGGACACTGTCACTGCCTTGGATGCATCATGATTCTTGCCTTGGTGAATGAATGAATGAATATTTTACATACACGGCAATGTCAATGGCTGAGAAAAAATTAAGTTATTCAACTACGGATGCAATTTTCACTTGCATTCAGGGTGTCATGCTCTGCCTGTGGCATACTGTCTCTTACCTGCAATTCTCAACACGGCCCGGTCAGCCGAATCTAACTGCAGAATACTCAGCGGCAGCTGGAAATCCTTCGTTTCTTTCGCGGGTCCAAACCAGTACTCCCAGTCGGTGGGTGGCGGTGGCTCTGCCATAAGTCCTCCACCGTCTGTATACGATGGTGACACCCGGGGGTGGTTACTCCTTTTCTGACACCAGCCACCAGGCTAAAATCAGAAGAGAAACGTTGGCATCAGGCGGTCGAAAATAGAGCATCTTCAGACTTCTCGGAATCACACGCGTCGTCACCGGCCTTCGGCGACATAAACAAACGCTGTCAGCGCGCCTGAAACGGCACGTAGACGACAATGTTGAATGAAAGATGCTCAATCATAAACCAAATTTATCAATCGTTAGTGAATCCGATTCATATGGGTACCTGCCAAGGTCTTAACTAGCGCGAATCACCCGGCGTGAACGAAAATCCCACGATCATGGCAGCCTGTTCGGCTTTTGTCGCAATGGCTTTTTAAAATGGTGTGCACCTTCCCTGAACTGTAATTTCCAGGATGGGAATTTAACGTGTTTTTTAATATACCTTACCAGTATTTACATACGTTATTAATATATTACTATGTGTTTCAAAGGATGAAATTAAATATACAGATGTCGAGAACATCGAATGGAAAAAATTACCCCAGGTCCGATCCGGCTAGCGGGAGGGGCAACAGCAGTTGGAGATAACAAGGATAATGCGGCAGTTCGCGTGAGCCGGCTTGCGCGTTGCAAGCTGCTTGGTGATTGGTACAGGCAACAGAACCAATCGCTTCTGTGTGACGTAATGTCATTTGTCATCCTCCGCATCTTCTCAGTTTTCACATTCATCAATTGAACTTGTCAAATGATTCAAAGTGTATTTCGCATTTGATGCATTGTAGAGAACACTTAGTTGGTCTGATGGTCCATATGTTGTATTGCAATTTCGTTGTGCGTGCGTGCGTGCGTGCGTGCGTGCGTGCGTGCGTGCGTGCGTGCGTGCGTGCGTGCGTGCGTGCGTTATATCGCCCAAACTTGTGATTTCGTCATGTGATATTTTATTGTTTGACTTTTTGTTCAACAATAGATGAAAAGTGAAAGAATTTTTCATAGTTAAATTTTTTTTTTTTAGTCAGCCGATCAGTTCAAACAGCTGTTATATACTTTTACCCTACTTTATGATGTAGGGCCTCTATATGCTTATTGTACTCTATAGTATTACGAGTTGCACGTATCTTTCCTTTCTTCTGATGTTTTGTATTGCATATCACGAAAACAAACATGACTCGTTGAGTTACTGGCTACAGGCCTAACCATTTTCTTAAAAGTAGGGAAATTACGCTTAAAATACCAAGGGTGTCGAGACTTAAGTGACAATTAACGTATTGAAAGTTCTATTGTTCGTGTGTAACCGACAAGAAACTAGCCAGTGTGCCTACTGCGTTCGTTCAATGGAGCGTCTTGATGCGCTTCCTTGAGTGAGCGCAGTGCATTGTGAGCGCTGATTACAGATAATCACCGCTCAGAATCGCGATCCAGACAAGCAGTGGCTCTAACTGCCCGAAGGCACGTCACACAGTTATAATGGGCAAATCATGTGTAGTATCTCATTGTACTAGGCCTAGTTGCAACAAAGGTCTCACCTAACCGTAAAGTAGGACCGAAGCAGTGGCGGTTTTTTTTTTTTGGGGGGGGTGGGGGTGGGCATTCTGTCGCCTTTTGGCTTAGTTTTTTTAATTTTGTACCGTATTTCCCAGTTGCACCGCGACATGGTCGTATTGCTGACTATAGGCTTGCCCCCTCTCTTTGCTAGACCCTAGATACGCCACTGGACCGAAGATGGTATATCCTAGGCAGGGGCATGGCGGCAGAGTAGCGAGAACAGCAACAGAACCCCTGGCGGGGGTTTATGGGGGAACACGCGACGTCCTACGAAAAGTCCCTGACATTAGATGTTTTTTTTTATCAAATTGAATTATTTAATATGGATCCAACAAAAATATAAAAGGCTTATCAAAAATATATCATACAACCCAGTTCCACTTCCCCCTCCGTAACTCGAAGTCACCCTTGACAACTGTTGTCGGATCTTCAAAAACAACCCGAGTAGGCCCACACGCCTTGAGTACGCTATACCGCTATCTCATTGAGCAGGGGCGATCGAGAGCTGTCCGGGGCTGACTTAGCCCAATCACCAGCAGCTCAGCAACGAGAGAAGCTTCTTCGGAGATCTTCGAGAATTACGTTTCTTTCCGAATGCCTCTCGGGACATCCAAGAGATCAGCAACATCAGCCGTTGCCCGATCAATATATGAATAGTGATCGGCAGCACTTATATCCGGTTCTCCAGTTGACTGACGTCAAACTAGAAGACAACCTCTCAGATATCAAGCGAGCCAACATAGCGACACTGTTACGTGTATTCCAGTAGATAGGCAAGTGGAAATCCAAATATATATGCGGTAATCACAATCAACGCCTACTCGTTCTTCAGCGAAAAAAAGCTCGGTATTCCACACGCACACCACACCACACCACACACACCACTCACACCACGCACACCACACGCACACCACACGCACACCACACGCACACCACACGCACCCCACACGCACGCACACCACACGCACGCACACCACACGCACGCACACCACACGCACGCACACCACACGCACGCACACCACACGCACACACACACACACACACACACACCACACACGCACGCAGTCACGCACGCACACACACACACACACACGCACGCACACACACACACGCACGCACACACACGCAGGCTCGCACGCACGCACGCACGCGCGCGCTCGCGCACGCACGCACGCACGCACGCACGCACGCACGCACGCACGCACGCACGCACACACACACACACACACACACACACACACACACTGAATATAACAGCTTGTTATGTTAACAAATGAAAGGAACGTACTGCGCTGTTGTATTTGCATTAAACGTGTCATAGGCCTAACGTTACCTGTCGCTTAGCCGGATTCACGACCACACGTGTTGTGTTGCCCAGGACATGTGCTGTGTCGGCGCTGAAACGTTTTGTGTTGTAGCTTCATGTAACTGCTGTTTACCCAATAGTCGCTTCCATCGTCACCCCGTCGCTGTCGTGATATTCACCCGAGACACCCCCGCTACACCTGTCACACGTCATGTGCTCGTGTGTTGTTGAAGCGGTTGGGATCAAAGGGTGTGTAATTTAATTAACAACCGCACGTGCATTAATTATGTGTGTCTACATCGATGAATGTCACCACAAACGAACCAACCTCATTTAGCTTCGGACACCCCCGTCTCTGCCTACATGAAACTTGTAATTACACAGACCCCTGTCACAACGTGCAACTTCGGAAAGTTCATGTTTGTCAGGCGACACCTCAGCCGTCACGACACACATCTGCCTGCGAACTGCGTGTGCTCGAAATCAGCACCGTACACGAAATGCGACTGGAAAATAAATGTGTTTTTTTTGGGGGGGGAAATGTATTGATGTAGGCCCTACGACAAAACAACTGCTCACATCCTCCCAGTGAAACCAAGTTTGCGTAGTGTCAGAGATCGATATTTTGAGATGGTTTCAGACATCAAGGCATATACCTATCATGATTTGTAGATATAATCGACAAGATTAAGGGTTAATGTTAGCCGGCTGCTAGGGTAATCTGAGGCAGCGCGGCCCTCCTAATGAAAACTTTAAAATTATTATATAGTTATATATTTTGTGTACGTGACGGGAGCCGTCTTACTTCCAGAGGCCGTACGTGATGGGGGCCGTCTTACCTCCAGGGGACGTGTTGCCCCGGGTTACCATACTTCAGTCTTTGACACTAGTTCCGAGGTAGGCCCATATATACTGTGTCCTTTAGTGTGCTACACAAGGGGGTCTAAGACCCCCTCCATGGACTAAGGGGGTCTTGAAACCCATAAGACCCCCCTGGATCCGCTGCTGGTGGGTTCTATAATACGGAGGAACTTTATTTCATAGTGACTAATAATTGATATGTATCAACCAAATTAGTCTACACTCGTGTGTGTGCACGTGCGTGCTGCTGTGTGCACGTGAACGTGACATACCCAGCCGCCCACAGTCAATCAATACATCAATATCAACCTAATGTGATTGATTTGTTTTTGCATTTGAGTTGAGTCTACCTTTGATAATGCATTACGAAGTGAAAGACAGTTCGACAACAGCCTACACTGCCAACTCTCACCGATAGTCATGGAACTATGTAACCATGATTGAAGCGAACGGTAAACATTCTTCGAGAGTTTCGTTATAGATCTAACTGTCCTCCATTAGACAGTGGCGCACGCACGCACGCACGCACGAACGTACGCACGCACGCACGCACGCACACACGCACACACGCACACACATATATTGTCATTCACTATTTCATACTCCATTCAATAATTCATAATCCATTCACAATTGATTGTTAAGTAAGAATCCTTGGAATGAGTGTCCTTTGTTAATTAAAAATAAAAAGCTTAATATATGAAGCTGTGAACACTTACATTGTTATGCACACTGTGTATAATATGTTTACGTGCGTGTAATCCAATTAGTGTAATAACAGTAACATGTACGAGTGACACTTGCTTTGTGATCCAAACGTTCTTTGTCGTAACAACGTGCCCCGTGTGATGTAACAACTTGCCCCGCATACGGGACTAGTTGTTACAGTCGACAATGCCAGGGAAACTTCACATATCTACATAACTATAATACAGAATATGAATGGTATGCTATATTTTATCAACACGAATAATGTTGACAGAAATAATGCATCTATCATGCTTTTCACAAAAAGTGACTAACTAAAAAATTGCAACAACTAGCCCCGGTCTCCCCTAGTTGCCATATCCTGTACACTGACCTCCTCACCTGTCACACTTGGCAGCGAGAAGTTAACCGGCAATATTCAAATGAAGACAAGTTGTCACTGTCACCCGTGACTCACCGCCGTGTGTTCCTACGTCTCCTGGATCACTGCTTGGTTTTCCCAGAGCGTCTGGGAAGGACAAACCGTGAGTCAAATGGGCCACACAACCGTAAAACACGGCTCAGCCGCGCAGTAGAAACAGAAGTAGGCCCATTGTTAACATAATCCACGAAGTACACTAATATATACACAACTGACGTAACGTGCACGCCCGCAGTACAAAACTAGCGGTTATCGGCCTGACGCTAGCATGTCTGGGGTCACAGGCCGACTCACGACAGGCGTGGGGGCACGCGTTGATTGACAGCGACTGCTACCCACCAATATTCGACAAGCGACAACGATAAATACTATCTCTGACTCGGTTCAGATTTGATATAATTTGTGTCATTCCATTTAGATACGTACATGGCACGCTGGTGCGTTTACATATTCCAGTTAAGATATACATAATTTAGATCATGTTTGATTTTTAGTTAACTGGCTATATGAAAGTGATGCCAAAGGAAAGTGGCCTTGTTAGTGATAAACCATCTTTAAATCTTAATTTTAGTAGAAATCACCAATCACAGTACAATCAGTAGCTGTAGGACATTATACTACAGCATGGGTTTTATTTCTCGAACCTCAGCGAGGAGATTAGAAGAAGAAGAAGAGGAAGACCGCGACTGAGATGGGAGGATTGTGTGAAAAAGATATTTGGGTGGATTGATAGGGAAATGGAGAAGGAGAGCGAGAGAAGACGGTGGGTTGGGTGGGGGTGGAGACGGCAATGAAGCGGGATAAGTGACGGAAGAAGACAAAACAATTGAGGACCAGTATCGAATTATCGATGCCAGCCTCAGCCCGGACTTCAGGGAAAAGAGGAGAGCAACAACACGTGTTAGTATTTCAACTATTTTCTGGAGTAGGCCTACGTCATTTGAACACTTTTTCCAGCTACCAAATCAATTAAATTCAACACTTTATTCTCGGACTCCATGTAATTAATTGGAGTTCTGAATTAATTCGTCCCCAGGGCGTTCTTATAATTATGGGCTGCCAATATTGTAGCCCAATACGGGCCCACTTTAAATGTAGCCTCTTGCAATGAGCATTGGTGCGACGTTAAGTGGCGTTCACTTGCGAGTCTTTAAACACTGCATTGTATGCGATAGTGGGGACCCCCTTTGCCAGAAAATACGCACATTCTGAGGCGGCTTTCGTTAATCGTATTTACTCGAAAACACCTTTCTCAACGATAGTGTATGGACCAAGTCAATCAAATGGCATTAGCTGTTTAGCATAGCGACGTCTTACTCTTAGTCTTACATAAACATGTCATGACATAGGCCTACGCTTAGTTTTATAGATTATTATTGTTGATAATGTCCTTGATACACCGAATATTCGTCACCCTAATAATTTATGCACATTTCACCACGTACTCGAGTCGGCTATGAATATGTTGTAGACGTAGTGTTATAAAGAAATCAACCATTTTAATGATCATGAATTAACTTAGATTTACGGAGACATAACGAAAAAACATCCGATGGATCGTGCTTGCCAGTTTAAGGCAATGACACCTGGCGCCATCTATTAGAATTATGGAAAACATCACCACCTGTGGCGTCATCAGGTGAACACAATAAGCTGCAACAAACTTCTGTCCATATTTTGCTGGAACGTGAGTTTGTGGTTAATAATTGAATTATAATCTGTAGAAAGAACAAAAAGACATGTGTGAATAACCTTTCGTTGACTATGTTGATGTTTTGATAAAACTGCGCTTACAATAATTACACACTCTGAATACAAAAGATTCGTTTACGTTAGACTAGTGTGTAGATTTTATCGAGCGATATTAGGGTATAACCGTTAAAACTTGTTGCGTGTTGCTGAGGAGACACGTTTAACCGTGGTTGTGTTAAAAACAGCTCGTGGGCACATGCATTTATTGAATCCCCTTTTGTTTTCAAATGTTTCCCCAATACGGTGTTACAATATTACATTTCCATTCTCATTTAATAGAAAGACGCAGTACTAGTAGTAGCACTAGTACACTGCAGATCGTGACCGTGTAGACTGCAGTGCTTGGTCAGCACATCCTAGTTAATGGCATGGCCACTTCTACTTCGTTAATTGGCCATAAGTCCGGATTTAATTCCAATGGGACATGGCCTATGCCATGATTCAGCTTGTGGTGCAATATTCTCAGAAAAAGTACTTATATAGCAAAGCGATATAAGACATTGGTTGTGTGTAAGTGGAATGGCTTTGATGCAGGTCAAAAAACCTCTTTGAAATTGTTGTTATCTAGTATGTCACTATGTGGAAAATTATTTATGGTGGTTTATTACAATTATGTACAGCTTAGGACAAAATTAGAATCCACTTTACATGCCTGAATTCGAGGTTCAAGACCCGGTGTGAGATAGTAAAGTGACCCCCGTAGGTATGTGTGTATGTCAGTTTGATATACATTCTTATTAAGTTATAACGTAATTTTTAGGATGGGTCATAATTCAATAGTGGGGGTTCACAATACAATGGGCACATTGCTATAGGAAAGTGACCCCTATAGAATGTTGACCCTGTTGCTAATTATTTATTGGTCAGACTGCAATTTAAGTATAACATAGGTATGTATGTATGTAAGTTTGGCATAAATTGTATCTATATTTTGGGTTTGTATGTAGCATGTTAAAATAGGTTTATGCATGCACGAGAATGACTCGCATATAAACAAAGCAACAACACTATTAATTAAAATGTATTGTACTAAATATACCAATGTAATACAGGTTTATGCAAGAATTTATTCTATTTAACTAAATCAATACCAAACAATTATATTACATTGGAACTGTGCTATGTATGTGTGAGCAGCTTCATAACAATTATCTAATTATCCCCATTTATGTATTATGTAGTTAGATATATACTATTAATCAACCAAAATGTTTCACCAAACTCCTAACCACTGTATTTTAACATATTTTTATGATGGGGGTCACATTTCTATAGTGGGGGTCACAATTCACTGGGCATATTGCTATAGAAAAGTGACCTCGGGGTCACAATTCTATTTAGAAAAGTGACCTGGCGATATTGTTATAGAAAAGTGTTGCTGGGGTCACATTTCTATATAGAAAAGTGACCTGGGGGTCACTCTTCTATACCACACCGGGCTAGGCCAGGTTTATTTTGTATCATACCTGCCACTCAACAATGGGGACCTTGCATATATATCTTGGGATCGGATGATCATGTTAATGTCGGTCTCTGGGACTCCCATCTCGCTAACTGGGGATCTAAAAAAACCACTAGCACTGAGGATGACATGCTCCCAGGTAGTGACCACCCTCAGTGCATCGTGACATGCTTGTGTGACCACCCTCAGTGCATCATGACATGCTTGTGTGACCACCCTCAGTGCATCATGACATGCTTGTGTGACCACCCTCAGTGCCACTACAATAAGGCCAACTTAGTGTGATGTTCTGAAAAAAGGATGACTAGTTAAATGAGATTTCATGAGACCATCAGATTCTGGAGAGAAAACATACAGACTAGTCAGTGTAGTCAGAGAATGTGCTGTATGCTGGAATATGACTAGAACATTTATTTTAATCATGGGACGTGAAACTAATAAAATGACATAAAATAACTGAAGTAAATTGTGTTTGTTTACGGTTTGATGTAAATTATTGACAGTTTTGTTTTCCAAACCCCTTTTGTCCACACAGCTGTCAATTGATTGCCTAAGCAATGAGATCACGATATACTAGTCTTTTCAACACCAGTATTGCTGTTTTGTCTGTTACAGGACCTTTTCACAATGAGTTTGTTCAGTGGCACGCCCAGTTTTGGCGCTGCCACGTCCATATTCAGCAGTGCAGCAACATCAGGGAATGTGAACCCCATGAAAGACATTGAAATGACGTCACCTCCTGATGACAGCGTCAGCTGCATGGCCTTCAGTCCGGGGGTTCTGCCTTCCACGTTCATTGTTGTTGGGAGCTGGGATAACAATGTAAGTGCAACTTGGGTGTTAAGGTAACTTAGCAGCAGCTGCTATTTGCTGAAAGTAAAAAATGTGATACATACTAATGTTACTGAATCTAGTAGTGAGCATTAGAGAACAAGCATATTTTCCTTCAGTAACTTGTGGCCCCATTATCAGAGCAGTAAGATACACTGGAAATTGTTGCATTAGAAATTTTTTTTATACAAAATGGCATGGACAAAAATATTTCTTATTAACATATCCCATGCACACGTGCATGCGCATACAGTCACACACACAACCCAGAAGAAATACTTTGTGGAAAATATAGCATGTAAACTTTCCCACTAAGGTTTAGATGATTTTTTCAGCAAAATATGAAGTGTGTGTTAATTTGCAGGTGCGTTGCTGGGAGGTGCAACAGAATGGCCAGACGATTCCCAAGGCCCAGCAGACACACACTGGGCCTGTCATGGACGTGGCCTGGAGCGATGTAAGGACTTTTCTTCGCATACTAATGTCATGTATGATCAAGGTTGTATGTCTATTTGATCTTTGAACAGAAGTATGATTGATTTGCATTAAACATAGGGTTCGAATGGTAGCCCGGTGCTACTAAAATGTCCGTCAGACTACCCATGTGGCTCAGGTTTTATCGGTGTGAGACCACCACTCCATGAACCCACAACTTCACAAGACATTACATATTTACCTCCTGCTTGGGATCGTTTACAGGTATATACACTAGTGGATCGAACTAAAAGTTTTATGTCCCATCCAAAGGACACATATTTCTAACATCATTTCCATAAGCTATCTGCAATGCAAGTTGACATGCTAATAGAGACATGGAATGTTGACGTTGTTATAAAGACTATTTCAGTTCTGTAAGATCATGCTTTTCTACAGTAACATGAAGTTTGTGTTCCATTGTAGCACTGTGGTGTTGTTTTCTTGTTAGGATGGTACAAAAGTGTTCACAGCATCATGTGACAAGAGCGCCAAGATGTGGGATCTTGGGAGCAACCAGTTCGTCCAAGTGGCTCAGGTCAGTACTTGGGAGCAACCAGTTCGTCCAAGTGGCTCAGGTCAGTACTTGGGAGCAACCAGTTCGTCCAAGTGGCTCAGGTCAGTACTTGGGAGCAACCAGTTCGTCCAAGTGGCTCAGGTCAGTACTTGGGAGCAACCAGTTCGTCCAAGTGGCCCAGGTCAGTACTTGGGAGCAACCTGTTTGTACAAGTGGCTCAGGTCAGTACTTGGGAGCAACCAGTTCGTCCAAGTGGCTCAGGTCAGTACTTGGGAGCAACCAGTTCGTCCAAGTGGCTCAGGTCAGTACTTGGGAGTAACCAGTTCGTCCAAGTGGCTCAGGTCAGTACTTGGGAGCAACCAGTTCGTCCAAGTGGCTCAGGTCAGTACTTGGGAGCAACCAGTTTGTCCAAGTGGCTCAGGTCAATACTTGGGAGCAACCAGTTCGTCCAAGTGGCTCAGGTCAGTACTTGGGAGCAACCAGTTCATCCAAGTGGCTCAGGTCAGTACTTGGGAGCAACCAGTTCGTCCAAGTGGCTCAGGTCAGTACTTGGGAGCAACCAGTTCGTCCAAGTGGCTCAGGTCAGTACTTGGGAGCAACCAGTTCGTCCAAGTGGCTCAGGTCAGTACTAGCGCAGTCATTGCTACATGTAGTGGTTGTTTCATCTTAGTGAAGGCATAGATATGGGAAAGTATTCATTCTCACAGAGGACGATAAATGAAAAAAACAAATAATCTACTGATTGTGTAAATGCTAGCAGCATGAATATGTTTAAACATTTTTTTTACAAATATCTCAGAAGGGGAGTTTGCACGTAGATGAAAAATAACGTTGGACTCTCAATAAGCCAATGGCTTCCTTGTCCACATATCATCTGTTTTTTTTCAATCTTGTTAAATATTCTTGGTTTCATCAGGGTCTATGTTATGTCAAGCCAGTTTAAAATAAAGGTAAGTTCTTGCATTGCGCATCATCCAATAGTTACTATCGCTCTAACTAGGCTAGCGCTGGGCCTAAAATCTGTTTAGCCAATTTGGCTAAAGGTTCAAATTTTCTTTAACCAAATGAGATTTTGCTTAGCCATTTTTTTAGCAGACACTAAGATGGCAAAACGTCAAAATGCAAAACATGACGTAAAAAAGAAACTAGTTTCTCGTTCCCGTCCAGTTCCGTTTTTTTCTACGCCTCCTTTTTTATTTACTATTGAAAAAATATTTTTTAAAGTTTGTCTGGTTCTGTGAAGAAATCTTTGTCCAAAACTTGCTGTACGAAGTACTGTTATACTCTTTTATTTCACTCGTTATTCATCATACAAGGTGTAGGGATGTATGTGCATTCTACAGAGTCTAAAATAAGATTCGAATGTTGATGCCTTCCATTAGTCTTTACGCAGACTCACTTATATAATTCCAGTCTCAATCAGTATAAATGGCATTTATTAAATGCCATTCAGTTGTATGCCTGTGATACAAACTATGGCCAAACCTACACAATTAAGACATTCATAAATACATTCAACATTGCGTTTGCTTCTTGTTTGTTTGGTAATGTATCTGATAATGGAATGGCAGGCTATATAGTAATATACATCTATGGCATGTTCCATATTGCATCGAAAAAAAACTACAGCTTGTCTTTTAATCAACCACAGTACATGAGCATCTAAGACATGGCGGCCATCTTCGAAATTCATAAATAGTAAATAATAAGGGCCTCCCTCTTCCTTTAAAAAAGTTCGGACGAGAAACTAGTTTCTTTTTTTACTAGGCCTAATTTACGACATTATATAAACATAATATACGTATATTAAACATATAGTCACAATAAAACATAACACCAATAAAATTAATAGAACAATGTTTAATTATAAATATAAAACAAGAAAATCGATCACACTGGCACTGCAAATCTCCAACACGGAGAACGTCACCATACAAGTGTTGCCCCAAGGCCAAGTGTCCAGCACCACTACCCTGGTCTCCGCGACAGTGTCCACCCGTTTCTCTAAACCAATAAATCCGGGACGCTGCTCCTTCACAGATCTTGAAGGCTTCCTCGTATGAAAGATTTCATAACTGTCGGGAGACAGCGCTTCGCTTGCGTCAACACGGTCCACATATAGGCGATAATCGCCGACTTCGCGTGATCGTTCGCAGTCACGAAGTCCATCTGGCGCTTCGGCAGTAACGTCGATCTCCGGTGGTCGGGAAATATCTCGTGTTTTGCCAAGTCGTCCTTCTTGGACTTGGCGCAGTCCTTCCCGGTGAAAAACCAGCTCTTTGCTTTCGCATGCACGAAATCTTTGCAGCGAAAGACGTGGCTTTTGCTACCGTGAATAAGCCACGCAAAACGTACGAACCAGTCCGCTTTGATCAAACGTGGCTGTCGTTTCTTTCCGCGATCAATCGCCCGCCGAAGTACATTTACGAATCATTTTAACCGATAACAAACTAAAAAAACTACGAGGAAGGAAGCTCCCACATTGTACAGGTTATAATAATATTTTGTAGCTACCCCGCAGGATGCAAACTTTCGCCGAGAGCAATTAAACCATTGGCTTATCGCCGGGCAATTATAGATTGGGGTCGCGAAAACAATTCCACGGCGGGCAGCTAGGATTCACGGGTTCACCGCCGCTTACACGACAATGCACCATTAACGTGGCCATAAAAGCGTTTCGCCAAATTGTCGAAGAGTTGTTTTTTCCTTTCGCCAAATGGGAAACCGTTTCGCCTATGGCGCAATTGGCGATCGGCAGCGCTAGCCTAGCTCGAAGTTTTCTACGTCACCCTCGGGCAGACCTGTTCATTCCCACACCGACTCAACTTCTCTGGGAAGCATTCAGCCATGCTACAAATAATGCATGAACATTTCTTCACATATATCCACCACTGCCATGTGCTCACTTATACAGCTGAATGAACTGGAGCAATGTCACATGAAATAATTGTCCAAGCTTTGACTCGGCAGCAAGATGATTCGAACCCTGGTCTTCTTGATTGGCAGTGCAATGTCCTAAACACTTGACAACTGCACCCCACATGATGGTATCTTACACTATGCTTACTACATTTAACTCCACGTTGCTTCAGTTCACTCAGCCATATAAATGAACACCTGGTTATAGACAATTGTGGATATGTGAACGAACAGTCTTCGAGCAGTAATTGCAGCATGGCTGAATGCTTCCCAGAGAATTTGAGTTGGCGTTGGAATGAACAGGTCTGCCAGGGGGTGAATTGTGAAATGCTTTGAACAATCCGAACTCTGAAGGATGGGATACTGTGGTGTATAATAATGTACCTTTACCTAAGAACATGCCTTTTTCAATACAGTATTTACAAACACGTCTGTAAACAGAATGATAATCCATGTTCACAACAAACGGGACCTTATTCAGAAGTCAGAACATATGCTCTTTATTTAACATTTTATATGTAATTAGATTTTGTACAGTGCTTTGAGCATTTTAATGGAAAAAAGTGCTTGATCAAAATTTAAGTATTATTTTTTATATTATTATTTTAAGATAAGACAGGAAACAACATCTGGTGATCATGTGAAATCAATGTCTGTGCTCCACCTGTTTGTGCATGGTTGTGTCTGCCTGCAGCACGACGCTCCTATCAAGACCTGTCACTGGGTGAAGGCCCCAAACTACAACTGTCTGATGACAGGCAGCTGGGACAAGACTCTCAAAGTAAGTGTTCCAGTGACCTGGATATTCAAAGTCAGGCTATGCCAGTGTTTCAGTGTCCTAGAAACTCACACTGCTACAGTTCCCTAGAAATGCACAGTAACGAAAATATTGACATGTCCTAGAAACTCAAATTAAAGAAGTTGTTTCAGTATCCTAGACACACAAACTTAATATCAATATATTCCAATGTGCTCATTCTGTCAATCAGTGTTTTTTAAACGTATGAAATCACTGAATCTTTGTCACAAACAGACTAGTTCTGGAATAAAATAGGAAGTAACTTTATCAACAAAAGACAAAAACAAACCCAACAAAAAGAGATTTAATGGACAAAAAGTTTTTTTCCGCTCAAAACCATACCGCGTGCTACATGTGACGTATCGCCGGAAGCAACATAAACAGAGCCACGAGGTCATGGTAATAAATGGGACATTTAACAAAAATATTACAATACCAGCCAATAAACATATCGATGAACACAGATTAACAATGAAAGGGGAACCAAGCATTGCGAGAACAGTTAAAATGCCAGAAAACAACTTCCGGTGATCTACAGACAAGTGATGTCGTCCCGTATATTACATGCGACAATCATGGGATCAAGTTGAAGACCGATTGATTAATAATTTCCGATTGTATGAGGAGTACAAATCAAACTAATACATTTATAAAATATCTTTAGTATATAGAAAAAAGATTGTAAAATTGTAATTTACTCATTGCAGTTGACGATGGTTGCGCTTAAGGATGAATTTTGAAGTATACTGCTCACAATGGTAACAATGTCTCGTGACTGTCCCGTGCATATATGGACTGATCAAGCATGACATTGCACATCTTTCTGAGTACTTCTTCACAACCAGTTAGGAATTTCCATTATAAATGTCATCAATCTATGGTACTAAATATAGTTTATACTGGTGTCTTCCATTCTTTGTTGTTGGTTTCTTCGACCAGAATTAGATTTTGAAAATCGGCCATCCCGTATATTACAAGTGTGACATAGTTGAAAAAAAGTTGATTAAAAATAGTATTCCAGCTACTTTGTTATGAGTAAGTTGCTATTTGTAAAGTATTTGTATGCCACTTTAGGCTTGTGCTTGATAAAATTGCGTATATGATTCTATGTGGTAGTGACCGAATGTAAAAATTGTCCGAAGACACATCGGAAACATGACATTACCTGTATGTATGGGATGGGTATTTTTACACACACAGAGTGGTGTAACAAAGCAGAAAAAACACACCCAGTCTTTAAACACACATCTATTGATATCATATCAACAACATCAAAGCAAGTAAAATGCAAAATAATTTTGGGTTTTGACAACATGAAACTACCAAGATAGTACGTGATGCCTCGAAACTTTCGGGCAGCCATTTTCAGACATTGTCTTCACTTCACTAGTCAAATTTTCTCAAAATGTAGAAACCGCACATGTCCAACTCTGATGCTACTGATTCTGTGGAATATATCTGATGGATTTGTGATATAGTTATCCATGTAGATGTGGCCAAAAAAGTTTGCTAGGTCAAAAATGTGGTGTACCCCATCTAGTCACCAAATCTGGAGAACTGCTCATATAGATAGTTGTATATTGCTCCGTGCATTGCTCCACTCCACTTAGCATTTTCCAGAATAATCCACATAATTGCTAGTGATATATATGTTATTTTTCATGTTGACTGGTAGAGATTATTTAAATTTCTCGTATTGTTTGTTTTCAGTTTTGGGACTTGCGGTCATCAAATCCAATGCTGGTCATAAATCTGCCAGAGCGATGCTATTGTGCTGATGTGGTACGTAACTGTATGTTACTAACATTAACAACATTTACAGGGAACATGGGTTTCTCTATATGGGAGGCAAGTTTGTTGGCATGTTTTGTTTGTCGCATGTTGCCGCCCGAGCGGTAACCCATGCCTTGACAAGGGGATTAACGCACATCATCATGGCCGAAGTGTTAGTTTTGTTTCGTTAAAATGACATCAAGGGTTCGATTTTACAGGAGAAAGTAGTCAACAAGAACACAGTAAAATTGCTCAAGTGTTGGATTACATGTCGAGGCCTCACGACCAACAATACTCATCGGAAGAGTAGTACTTGGACCACGGGGCTTTCGGCTGTCACAATAGTTGGTAGAGAACGGAGTCAAATTCATTGGATGCACAGATGTGTGAAATGTGTGCAACTATTCATAATAATCACGCCAGGAAACGTTAACAACGACCCTGTGATTTGTTTACATTTGATGCATTGCATTCATTTGAGGCTCCCTAACTGACTTGTACCGGTTGCTATTTTAATTGTGCAGTGTTGTCTTTTCATCGTTCGATATAAATATAATCGTAAATATGTCACTCAGTGGATGAAATAAATGCTTGTAGTTTAGAATAACAATGTGCCAGCCATGGGTGAGTAGTTCCGGGACTCAGTGGGTCCCAGGACTCAGGGGCGAACATGTTGACAAAGCTGGAATGTCCAATGGGGCACGAAACGTCAGAAGAGGCATTTTTTTTTCAACGTTGATATGTGGGCCTACAGATGATAGCCCTGGCATTTTACTGAACATTCTTCGGTCATGTGTTCGTTGTACTCGTTGATGAAACTCAGCCATTCTGGTGTTCACGGAAATATAGTAGGGGTGTTTTTATGAAGTCCGTCGACCGCCATGAAAATGAAGCCCACATACCGGGCGAGGTCGATGTTCACGATTGTCGTTCCTAGTGAGTGCCACTCACCATTCCTAATTTGCTTATCTTTTGGCAACACATGCCGACTCAAGGGCTTGTGTTGTTTACTAGTGGCATGGCATCGGCATCTTGGTTTACGCCTAAAACAGGCAGGACAGAGGTGGGACAAGCTGTCACCAGCACTTATCAGACCCCAGATTAGGCCCACAGTCCACCACGCACACCATTGGTTTTGGTTTCTGATGTCATCATGCTTCAGGGCAATTACATTGCAATTAATATTTAAACTCCAATTCTGGAATTGGTGTTTTGTTGTGGAAGTAATTGGAATTGGTGAAAACGTAATTCGTATTTTCAATTACATAATCTTTTTAACGCAAATTATTCCCTACAAATAATTAATAAAATATAATATGTTGCACATACCATATTTGTTTGCTGCTCTAAAGTAGAGGCTATTTTTGCTATTGAGTACGTCTATGGTTGCTCTGTTCACATACTGTTATTTCGATATGGAATTTGTGATTGGAATTGGTATTTTTGAAGTGTAATTAGAATCAGTATTTTTGAAATGTAATTGGAATCGGTATTTTTTTAAGTGTAATTGGAATTAGTATTTTGCAATTGGTGTGTAATTGGAATTGATATATTGTAATAGTCATTACCCGGAATGTTTTTGATCGCTAGTCAGCAGGTGTGTATAAACACAATGCATTGCAGGAACGATTGTTGACGGAAGTACAAATTGGACTTCAAATTAGAGGGTTGGAGAGTATTAGTTTCAGCAATGGATACATTGTACCTACAATAACGCTTACTGATAAGAAACAGAAATCACGATGCTATCTTTGAAATGCAAAAACATCTACTGATCTGACATTTGAATAACTTTGAATGCGATTGACTATGCGTTGGCATAGATATGCGATTGTTTCAGTGCACGACAAAAGATTCATGCGAATCAAGTGTTGCACTTCCATAGACAATCTCATACGATTTTTCCTATATGTTAGTGCTATATTATGCACCAGAGGTGCCACATGTTACTCCAGATAGCTTCAATTGACCCCAAGTCTGCTTGCATCTTTCAATTATAGGAATTTTTATTTCACAGGTGTACCCAATGGCCGTGGTGGGAACGGCAGGCAGACATGTCATCATCTACACCCTGGAGAATGAACCGCGAGAGTTCAAGCGCATCGAATCACCTCTCAAATTTCAGGTATCCACAATGCCATTCTTCTGAATGCAGCTACAGTTATACTCACTGCAGTGATGGCATCAAATGCTTTATAGCTTTTGTCTTATAAGCCTCTTTAGAAGACACAGGTTCACAGGTCACTGTGTGATAATTATTATGAAACAATAACAGAACGGTACTTGACTATTGTGTTTTACTTATCAACTGCATAATATACATGTCTGTTGAAATTAATCCATTAATAAGATTTGGTAATACACAGAAAAGAGTGGTAATGTTTAAGTATCATATTTGATTAACTATCTCTTTATAATACCTAGTTTTTTACACATGCATTAGTATCTCAACTTGTAAATAAAATTGGATGTTGCATAATGGAATGGCAAATAATAGAATTATCCATTTCGTAGATAAAATGGATGATGGACTCAGCCCCTTACTAGAATCAGTGTGGTCGGAATCAGCTCCTTAATAGAATCAGCTTGGTCAGAATGAGCCCCTTAATAGAATCAGTTTGGTTGGAATCAGCCCCTCAATAGAATCAGCTTGGTCAGAATCAGCTTGGTCAGGATCATCCACTTAATATAACCAATTTGCTCTGGCCTGGAGTGATTCTACTAAGTGGTGTTCACTGTGTAGAGCCAACAACATTTCTTTAAAAAAAATTATTTTGTGGGAATTTTTACTCTTCAGTTCTCTTGGTTTGGCAAATGTAGTTTGTGCCAGTGTTTCACATCGCAAATGTAGTTTGTGCCAGTGTTTCACATCGCAAATGTAGTTTGTGCCAGTGTTTCACATCGCAAATGTAGTTTGTGCCAGTGTTTCACATCGCAAATGTAGTTTGTGCCAGTGTTTCACATCGCAAATGTAGTTTGTGCCAGTGTTTCACATCGCAAATGTAGTTTGTGCCAGTGTTTCACATCGCAAATGTAGTTTGTGCCAGTGTTTCACATCGCAAATGTAGTTTGTGCCAGTGTTTCACATCGCAAATGTAGTTTGTGCCAGTGTTTCACATCGCAAATGTAGTTTGTGCCAGTGTTTCACATCGCAAATGCACAAAATATTTGCCATTAATTAACACATATTATGCCATAGCTGTGATGTGTGCACACTCAGATACACATACACACAAATACGCGTGTGCACTGTGCACGCACGTGCACACACACAGCTTGCAATTCATAGATATTAACAAAACGTAGTTTATTTGATGAAACAATAAAATTCATTTGTATTGTTCGTGGTTGCTTTAGCAACATCACAGTGTAATGGCTTAAAATGCAAATATATATATTATGTATATACATCAGGGTAGACATATGCAGATTGCCAATTGTTAGCAGGCACATGTAAGGTTGTAATGTATGGTTGTAATGTATAGTTGTAATGCATTTTACAGCACCGTTGTGTCAGCATATTTCCCGACAAAAAGACGAATGCTCCGACAGGCTTTGCCCTTGGCAGCATTGAAGGTCGTGTTGCAATCCACTACGTCAACCCACAGAATCCAAAAGACAACTTCACATTCAAATGTCATCGGTCAAATGGCACGACTGGTGGCGTTCAGGACATATATGCCGTGAGTGAAAGTGTTATTTACATCTGGTAATGTTTGTTAATTATAATGCCATAATTATAATTAATAAGCAATCTGAGATTGTATCAAGGAGACATCTTTATACTGACATGCAACCTGATTCATCAAGTCTTGTCATTTTTCTTAAGCATATTAATTTATATTGGAATGGCAAGCTTATGAAAATAAATGTTAAAAATAATCTATGATGATATCGAGCATGCCCTGGTGTTTGCGAAGGGGTGCAGTGGCTCAGTGGTTAGAGCATCAAACTGTCAATCAAAAGGACCGGGGTTTGAATCCGCCAACTGCTGTTTCAAAACTTGGGCAATTTCAATCACCCACGTTGCCTGTGTCTTCCGGATGAAGCACTAATAGAATTACTAATAGCTGCTGGTTCCTTCTACGTGGTGTTAGTGTCGGGGGATGTAAAAGATCACACATGGTTGTAAATGTGTTACCTGTTATGGACTCACAAAGTGGTGGTCTCTTTCTCTGCCCTACCATTGGCGCGAATGCGCGCAGCTAAACAAAAATACTTTAAGAAAAAAGCAGCCAACTGGGTCTTAAGATTAATGTGGGAAAGACAAAGGTGATGAAAGTCAACAGCAGATCCTCCGAACCCATCTCACTAGAAAGTTGTACTGTTGAGGAAGTACAAGACTTCATCTACCTCGGGAGCAACATCAGTACAAATGGTGGAGCTGACAAAGATGTGGAGCTACGCATCAATAAAGCTTGCCATGCCTTCAGAACCCTACGCCCTGTATGGCTCTCTTCCCAACTATCCATAAACACTAAAATCCACATTTTCAACACCAACATTAAACCAGTTCTTCTCTATGGCTGTGAAACGTGGAAAACTACTCAGTCTCTCAACAACAAACTCCAAGTCTTCATCAACAGTCGCCTCCGATACATCCTTAAGGTATGGTGGCCTAACAAAATATCAAATAAAGAGCTCTGGAAGAAAACCAAACAGGAAGAAATAAGCACTACAATCAAGAGGAGAAAGTGGAGCTGGATTGGCCACACACTCAGAAAAGATCCAACAAATACAACCAAACAAGCACTGGACTATAATCCACAAGGAAAGAGAAGACAAGGAAGGCCAAAAATCAACTGGAGACGCTCCACACTACAAGATCTTGATAAAGTGGGGGTCACCTGGCAAGAGGCCAAAGCTCTAACCCAGAAGAGAGTGAGGTGGAGAAACATGGTTGACGCCCTATGCTCCTGAAGGGGCCAAGAGGATTAAGTAAGTAAGTAAGTAAACAAAAATACTTTAGTCACATTGTACGTGACTAACACAGAGGCACGAGCTGTGATGGACGAAGCAGAAGACGGAGACGAAGAGGGATATAGACAATTTAAATTATTTTTCAGTAACTTTTTTAATTACATCATATAACTTTTTGACTTAAATGATTTGCAACAAATAATCGATAAAATATAATATGTTGCATATATCATATTTTGTTTGCCATGGTGTACCATAATATGCAGAACGTAAAGAAAGTTTGTCTATTGTTGCTCTGTTCACATGCTTTTATTTAATTGGAATTGATATTTTTGAGGTGCAGTTGGTATTTGTAATTGGTGTGGAATTGGAATTGATAGACTGTTATTGACCCCACATGTGGACTATTGCAGGTGAACAGCATTGCATTCCATCCAGTCCATGGCACACTGGCCACGGTCGGCTCTGACGGACGATTCAGCTTCTGGGACAAGGACGCTCGCACCAAGCTGAAGACGTCTGAACAGCTCGACCAGCCGATCAGCTCATGCGGCTTCAATGCTCAGGGCAACATCTTTGGCTACGCGTCCAGCTACGACTGGTCAAAGGTAGTGTGGCATTCCTCCCTAGGCATCTAGTTATGTGTGGCTTTCTACTGTGACAAGATGTGATAGTTGTTAGCTCAGTTTATTAAGTTGTACCACATCCTTGAATTTTAGTAACTAGCTTATTTGCGATATGTTGCTAAAAGTAGTTGCACTAGTGTTGTAAGGTAATAAATGAAAAACATGCACTTGACATGTGGGTATGATGCAAAATGCCCAGGATAAGTTGGACACTGAGAAAGACTAGTATTTGGGTCAGAGATAAAATAGGGGTTTAAGAAGAAGGTCTGCTATATTATGCTAAACACAGCCGTTAGAAAAGAAGACCAGGTAGTCTGCTACTTAGCAGCATAGAAGGAGAACTACTAGGAAAAAACCAAAGAAGTAGAAAAAAGTAGGATGTATTATTGGATTGACAACATCAAGCATTTGACTCAAGGTGGCTACAGATATTGCAAGCATATACCAATGGCCTAACAAAGGCTATGGCTACACAAGAGAAAATTATAATTGTAGACAGTTAAAAAAATTCAATTCAGTACATCATTATGTTCTGATATAATAGACAAGAGATGGGTGTATATATTATTCATTGTACATATTCAGCAACATTTTGACACAAACCCCTAGACAAGGCTAAGATGACCCTCTCTGAAAGTTTTTAAATATACCCAAAAGATCAAAAGTTATTTGTGTATTTCCTGTTTAATTTTTACTATACAGTAACTACCGGGTAGTTGAAGTAACTACCGGGTAGTTGAAGTAACTACCGGGTAGTTGAAGCTCAAATGATTTTGAAATGGTTATCCATGCCTTGATATTCTTAGATTGCTCAGACATTTCTCACATTGCCAGGTAAACCAAGAACAGCTAGATATATCTTATGTATATATCTTATGTATATATCTTATGTATATATCTCACCTATGGAGCATCTGCAGTTATTTTAAATAGCAAACAAATCTACTTTATGAAACTGAAGTAAAACTACAGACAGTAAATTGTTACTACAATGTATTGAGCATCAAAGGACACAATGCTGATAAAGTTGATTTAATCACAAAAGTAATTCTCAGTTATACTTTCTCGTTGTTTTGTAGGGTCACGAGGGTTACGATGCCCAAAAGAAACCGCACGTATTTCTGCGATCGTGCTATGACGAACTGAAGCCAAGTCAGAAGAAGTCCTGATCGACATCAACATTTTTACACATCTGTTAAACTTTGTTGCTTTGTTCACATCATTTATGCCCATTTTAAACGATGTAAACCTCGCAGAATGGAAAAACTATTTGTCAACATCACTAGATCGTTTGTTGCCAGGAGAATGTATGGCTGAACAGGCTACTTGTAACCTTACACCTGGCAGTACCACTTTCTGAACAGGCTACTTGTAACCTTACACCTGGCAGTACCACTTTCTGAACAGGCTACTTGTAACCTTACACCTGGCAGTACCACTTTCTGAACAAGTTACTTGTAACCTTACACCTGGCAGTACCACTTTCTGAACAGGCTACTTGTAACCTTACACCTGGCAGTACCACTTTCTAAACAAGCTACTTGTAACCTTACACCTGGCAGTACCACTTTCTGAACAGGCTACTTGTAACCTTACACCTGGCAGTACCACTTTCTGAACAAGCTACTTGTAACCTTACACCTGGTAGTACCACTTTCTGAACAGGCTACTTGTAACCTTACACCTGGCAGTACCACTTTCTGAACAAGCTACTTGTAACCTTACACCTGGCAGTACCACTTTCTGAACAGGCTACTTGTAACCTTACACCTGGCAGTACCACTTTCTGAACAGACTACTTGTAACCTTACACCTGGCAGTACCACTTTCTGAACAGGCTACTTGTAACCTTACACCTGGCAGTACCACTTTCTGAACAAGTTACTTGTAACCTTACACCTGGCAGTACCACTTTCTGAACAGGCTACTTGTAACCTTACACCTGGCAGTACCACTTTCTAAACAAGCTACTTGTAACCTTACACCTGGCAGTACCACTTTCTGAACAAGCTACTTGTAACCTTACACCTGGCAGTACCACTTTCTGAACAGGCTACTTGTAACCTTACACCTGGCAGTACCACTTTCTGAACAGGCTACTTGTAACCTTACACCTGGCAGTACCACTTTCTAAACAAGCTACTTGTAACCTTACACCTGGCAGTACCACTTTCTGAACAGGCTACTTGTAAACTTACACCTGGCAGTACCACTTTCTAAACAAGCTACTTGTAACCTTACACCTGGCAGTACCACTTTCTGAACAGGCTACTTGTAACCTTACACCTGGCAGTACCACTTTCTAAACAAGCTACTTGTAATCTTACACCTGGCAGTACCACTTTCTGAACAGGCTACTTGTAACCTTACACCTGGCAGTACCACTTTCTAAACAAGCTACTTGTAACCTTACACCTGGCAGTACCACTTTCTGAACAAGTTACTTGTAACCTTACACCTGGCAGTACCACTTTCTGAACAGGCTACTTGTAACCTTACACCTGGCAGTACCACTTTCTGAACAGGCTACTTGTAACCTTACACCTGGCAGTACCACTTTCTAAACAAGCTACTTGTAACCTTACACCTGGCAGTACCACTTTCTGAACAAGTTACTTGTAACCTTACACCTGGCAGTACCACTTTCTGAACAGGCTACTTGTAACCTTACACCTGGCAGTACCACTTTCTGAACAGGCTACTTGTAACCTTACACCTGGCAGTACCACTTTCTAAACAAGCTACTTGTAACCTTACACCTGGCAGTACCACTTTCTGAACAGGCTACTTGTAACCTTACACCTGGCAGTACCACTTTCTAAACAAGCTACTTGTAACCTTACACCTGGCAGTACCACTTTCTGAACAGGCTACTTGTAACCTTACACCTGGCAGTACCACTTTCTAAACAAGCTACTTGTAATCTTACACCTGGCAGTACCACTTTCTGCAATAAAATGGAAACAACTGCCACTTATTCGCTTGTAAGTCACATGACACCTAATAATGGTGGACGGTTTATAAAACTTGCCTGTCATTAACCTTTTAGCAAGATATTATAGTTTGTGCCAGCACTGCATCAATGTGTCATAATAAACCAACTTGGAAATGTATTCAATTTGGTCTTTTGCAGTAAACCTCCTGTTGTATATGTTGCTACACTGTTTTCCACTTATGATCAAATACAGGACACTTAGTTTTTGTGTGAAACTTGTTAAATTCAGATATTAGAGAAGCCATTCGTTTTGCTAGAGTAGAAGATGGGGGCTGCCAAAATGTTAGTACACCTGTGCAGATGTTTGATCCGATGAACAGGTTTAAAGCATATACTCGCTCTTCTATAGAACACACCTGTTTCTATTCCAGTCATGTGGATATATGTATTTCTTATTAATTAAACACAATTTCTTCTATGCTAGAATCCAACATGGATGACAACATTATCGTTGTCTGGATTTGTACCCCACGATACCTCGTAATAAAGTTGATGATAATTGATTGGTCAATGTTGTTTGTAACTTGAATATCACAAGAATATTTCTGATAGAAGCCTCTTCTAATTATATTTTGCTTAAAAAAACAAAAGTTTAACGTAGAAACTTATTTACATTGCTTCTAGGTCATACATACATATTGGCGTCCTGTGCAATTAATAATATTATGTGGTAACTAACAATACTCGCATATATCATTGATTATTTAATTTATATGAGGGCATGTCATCAGTGTTTCCCCTTCCCAGTATAATTGTGAACACAAAAACGCTTTGTTTTTGGGCACCCACCCACCTTTTGGCTTTACTTTGGCTTTGCCTTTGCCTGGCTTTGAAAAACAATCAAACGTCAAATGCATAGTTAATAAGTTAAAAAAATACGTTAGCAAAATGTTCCTAATTAATATTTTAATAATATTAATATATATTAGTTAATATAAAAAACACTGTTAATGTTAATAATAAAAAAATACAAACTTTGTAAGGGAGTTTTTTGTACACGTGCATTGCAATGTTAAATTTTTGTGTATTCTCCCAGAGCCCTTAGATTATCAAATATGAAGGGCTCTGATGCTCCCAAGAAGACTTCCCCTCTACCGGATAATATAAGAAACAATAATATTATTCTGATTCGAAAGATGGCGTTGCGAGCAGCGACATTATTGTGACGTCATCCCACCGACCATATTTTCGCTAAACGTCTGTGTTCGAGACGATCAGGATTGATAGGTGAGTAATACCCCAAATATCTGTTGTATTGTTTATCTTATCAGATAAGATAATGTCACACATTGACGTACGTTAAAATGATTTGTATGTGTTGTTATCACTGTGCGAATAGTTTGAGCAGCACGCAAAATATTACGATGTCGTTCAGATTTTTGAAGTTGGAAACGCGCGCCGCGATTCATGTCCAATGATGCTGGAGTTCGGGTACCCTGGAGTTCGACGCCGGGTGCATTTTCTTTGCGGAATTTTATTGCAAATTTGCTGTCGAACGTACATGTGAAATCGGGAATGTTTCTCTCAGTTGATTCTGACTGTGCCCTTGGTTGGAATATATAATGACACGTTCTGATAAATTATATTAGTTTGTCATTTCGGGTAATTATGATGCCGAAACGAAAGCGAAGCGCATATTCAACATTGCTCCATGACAACGCAACGCTACTTAGTTATGGCAATTGTCCCAATACCCCAAGACTCATATGCTACGTGAAAGTCATCTAGTTCGGGACTGCTTTCAAGCAGGAAAGCTGTAATTCCTACTGCGTGGGCAAATAAGGGTGTGACTAAATATTTTTGTGCCGTTGTTGCGTCATGTAACGTGTCCAGATTGGGAATGAATGAGATGCATCTTGAGACAGTAAGATAATGTTTTAAATTCCCTCCTCAATTCATTTAGCCCATTACGAATCAGTTTCATTCATGTTAAAATGTGTAGTGTGTGACAGTGAATAGTAAGATGTGTAGTCGGTTTAATAGAATTGATCTTTACATTGCAAAAGTGTGAATACCATTAACACACAATGCGTCTTTCATGCTATATATTTTCCTCTTCCTCCCCACATATTTTATCCCTCTTCTCTTACAGCACATTAGCACATGTGCACACACACCAAGTTTTCAAGCCTTCAAGAGTGGGAAAACCTGTAACCAGAAGAAGAATATCATATGTCATTGTACACAAAGCCGGACCACATATATTCATCAAATATATCATTGACATTGTCTGTTATCAGTTCTTAACTTTTTACATTACATGTTTATTTTTAACGTAGCTTTTATACTGCTGCCCTTTAATCACTGGAAAAGTGGTTGCTCCGCACGCGATTCCCCACGTAGTGTTTATTGATCGATACTCTGGGCATCTACAGTATAAGAAAGAAAGAAAGGACCACCAAACTAAATAAAAAATTCTACAAATGGGGTAGCATGTCGTAGTATATAAATACTACCGGTAGATAGGTTAAATTTTGTGTGAAATGAGTCCAAAACAAGACAAGCCAAAAAGTTATTGAGGAGGGATGTTTAAATATACAACTCTATTACAATATGTAAGTATGCTGTCATATCTACATTAAAGCCTGTTTACAGGAATGGTTGTGGATATTCTTTCATAACTTAGTCCAAGCACAGAATAAAAAAAATCACAAAATTCAGATAGAAATAAGTTTGATATTAAGTCTTACTAACATGTGTTAAGAACTTAAGAGACAACTTGTTTTCTTCCAGTGTAATTAATAATATAATATATATGGTGCTTTGGATATTTAGTTATAATATATGCTGTTTAAAAAATCTATTTAAAATATGTACGTCAGTTATATACTATGAAAAGATGACACTAATAATATTATATGGTGATTGTACTCATTTTTGATGTATAATGAAATATTGCACACTCCCAGAGTTTATACAGTACCTTGTATGAAATAATTGACTAAAAGTCTAGTTTTATGGCCACAATAAAAGCATGTAATGTTCATAAGTTTGCATGATTCAATTTGGTCGTGTCCTTTTTGTGAGAATAATATGTTTCTATGTCGTTATAACCACAACCATATATCATTCACATCACTGATGTGTCTCTGTCATTAATATACCATCTGACAGAGTATTCACTAGCATACCTCCCACATTGGAAACGTTTCGTAGAAAGCACTATGCATAATGACAGATGCTAAGCTTATCAGCTATATTGAATTCACAGGAACGCTACCACAAAATATTAAATATGAATTCCACAGCGATGGGTCATTCAGTAAATGCTGGCTTACAGTGATTGGCCTAGCCTTGTACAATGTGGCACTGTGCTATGCCCTGTTAGCCATTAGTCTGTGCCTTGGTGTTTGCAGATTTGGGTTTGTCATCACACAACAAAACATGATGAGATTGTTGTTTATGTAACATTACAATTTGAATAAGTTACGAATACTTTAAAAAAATTAACAGTCACTTGTGCCCTATATAATAAAAATTCATTTTGCACACAAAGTTGCCTTGCTTTCAATTCTTGCACCTTGGAAATTCTTGCACTTGCTCATATGCCAGTATATTAACTAGGAAGTTTGTGTAACTGATATATGAGTGCACTCAACTGATGGTGAGGTAGTGGAAGACAATGGATTACATAATACATATTTAGGGATGACATCTCTGAGCAATGCATTCTGCGTGATTCATGATAGGAGTGATTCTGAACCTCCTTAGAAGTGTCAAGTGTGTGAAATGGAAACATGCTGTCTGATTCTGTGTTATCACCTGATGCTGAAATTGTTTTGGGCACATTCCCACAGTAGTTATTTTATTTTAAATCAACCCCACTGGTCCAGTGGGTTGTTTACATTAGGGATGGAGTAAAATGTTGATGGTAGAGGTATACAAAATAGCTTTTCTGAATTTACAATAATAATACTAATATTCTACACATATTCGTCCTAATAAACGTACATGCTCCAATACGCATACACTCCCATTTATCAATCCAGGTTGCATGTCCCAACTTCGTGCATCACTCAGTTCCGTAGCAACGCAGTATTTTATCGTTCTGCAACTAGAGGTTGATCACTGGAGATCAATGTTTACGCTGAACTGACAACATCAGCTGTGGTCATAGCATCATACAAAAATGAAGAATTTATTCACTAAGAAGTAAGATAATAATTGGATAGTTATGCTAACCTTGCATACGTGAACCAAAAGATGCACGAAATCATACAACTCGAGTATAATTTCCTCTCCATCGGCATCAATGTCACAGTTCAGAGACGACAGACGAACTGTCTCCCCCTCAAATATTTACAAATATTAGCAGGCCTTGCAGGGCTCTGATATCCTTTTGACCATTTGTGAATGTATAAATGTCTGGTAGTTCCAAATAACGTTCATAAGTAGTTTTAGACACATTGTAACCAGGGATTGATCTGGAAAAAGACATACATGTGCCCTTCGGGCACATCAGGGACATAACCATGTGCCTTTTTGAAATTTTATGTGCCCCAAATTAATTTAATAAAAGTGCAATTAATTTGCATAACATGGTCGCTTTACATAACATGGTAATTGTGAACATTACGGTTCATTTCATATTAGGCCAGTAATCATTACCTTCAGTACATTTTATTTTGCTTTGCTTGATATGTAAGCTATTTAAATATAAAATAGTTTTTAGTTACTTCTGCTAAAAAACTAAATACTTGAAGTCTTGTTGTTTTGTGTTTGTATGACGTATGCATATATACATCTCTGGGTATATTTAATATATTACCAATAATATCAACAGCATGTATATGGATATCACTAGTTTGTTTTTAAATCTGTAATGTAACAAAACAAGTTACTGAGTCTGTCCAATGTTTCCACTACTGTTTGAAATGACTTAACAAAAACAGGATGTGTCTTGTCAACGCGACAACAGCAACTCATCAGTTGTTGACGGCCCCAATGTCACCAGTCTCAGCGCTCTCGGGCATGTTGTCAGTTTTCGTAATTGCTTCAGCAACAACAGCTATGATTTGTCTCTTTTTAGCCCACCCGACCAAGGTTACCTTGTGAAGGTAGGGGAATTGGTCTTTTTTGGGCGGCATCGTTACGACGTGGCTTGATGAGCGACAATAGGGTAGGACTATATGTTCACCCTAGTGAACAAATGACGTACCACCCTAGCGGATAAATGACGTACCATCCAAGCGGCAAAACGATGAAAATTGCTGAGCAATACAATTCACAGCTGTGACTCCGGATCAAATATTAATCGTGCGGTACCAAAATCGCAACATGCCTGTTTGCAGTCTAACACCGACTGCACTTTCATTTTTTCAGATAAAAACGTCCGTATTATATTTCGCTATTATATATATATATATATATGTGTGTGTCACTAGGACAAAATATGATGCGTCAATGACGCAAGGCTGCTGCCCAGATCGATCCCTGGATGGTTGACTGAAATGTTAGGCGACGTACGCCATTAGCATGCTTGCATGACGAGACAACCACGGTGCCATCTAGTGATCTACTGTATGGAGTGTAGTAGTATTATACTAGTAAGGGACCGTTTAGTATTTGTTCAATTGCAAAAAGTGTCTTGATGTAGCTGAGAGGAACAATTGAGCGATGGAAAAACATTTTAATTGTTTTTTTTAAGGATATTCTTTTTAACCAACCGATATGTTATAAATACTAATAAATACACTACACAATGCCACTCGCCACTCAAACTGAATAATTTCGTCAGTCGACGAGTGGGAAGGCCAATCGAGTCGGAGATTTGGCCGTGATGCAGCATTTTCGAATTCCCATTTTTTACAATTTCTAATGGTAAATATACTACATAAATAAAGATTAAAGCATATTTATAACACTTACATTGTCAATGCAGATGTACGCGTACCAAAACAAAAAGGTTAGACAGTTCTAGTCGGTTTAACAGTTCCGGTAGTAAAAAGTGGCTTCGTTACTCTGAGGAGCTATGAACTATATGCAAGTTTAAACATGTCGATTTTTAGCTGTTACTATATTTCTTGCTGTGTTAATGTAATTGGGAAGATATTGGCATATCGTTGGTTTGGACAAGCACACTTGAATGACGTTGATTTAGGACCAATGGTAATAAAAGTTAATGTGGTTTCTTCAGTCATCGTTTCTACTTTGTCGTTGTTGATTGGTATTAGCCAGCTGCACGCCCATGGCCGCATGTTATCCGAACAAGTCGTCGACATCGTCTTGATCTACAAACTTATGCGTACGTTTATTAGAACACATTTCATGGAATTTTTTAAGCATACTGTAAGCTTATTAGTATGAATACAGTACATTGAGTACACACGTGTCATCTAGGGTGTAATTGTCCTGACTTCACCTTTCCATCAGATAGCACATTAAACTGACTGACTGTAGCCAAGATCATGTGCAATTAATTATTTACTTCAAAGGCTATGATCAATGCATTTAAAAACAAAATATAGCAGCACTCCCATTGTCACTGTAAAGTATGACAACCAAACATGTTATGTTTCTGCTTACGCTGTGGACTACACACAGTTATTACCTGCCCCAATGCTAGGTCTCCTAATTTAGACTAAATTATTTTCCTGTCATCTGCTGATTATTTTCTAGGCCACTAATGTCTGTTGAGAAAAGATTGCCTTCAATTCATCCCATTCGATCCATAAATAACATTTTTTTAACGTGGAAATATCTGAAATTCTGCTATGAACAGACTGTTGTGTTATAATTATCAGTGTGGTTAGTGTACCAGTGGACCAAAATAGCCATGTTCTCATTTCAGTTAGTTATTACTCCAAATTGTGCTTACACTTGTGGAAATGGTTTGTTTTGTTAATTATAATTAATAAGTATAGTACACAACTCCTTCGTGGAACGGGCAGACCGGAATAATATACAAGTATTACAGCACTTGGAGGAGCAGTGGTGCTGAAATAAATACACAAGGTACAACTATTTAACATAATGAAACATGTCCGTACTGTAAGCACTATTTAGAGTAATAAATGACTGAATTGGGATCAACATGGCTATTTTGGCCTATGCACCTATAAGAGTTACTAAAACATAACCATTTGTAACTACAATTAAGAATATTGTGCCAGTGGTTTACTAGGAAAACATTATTGAACACACAGCATCTAAATTTCTTCATCTTAAAGTGAAATCAAAGGCATTGTTTTGGGCCTTTGCACCTATAAAAGTGCCTAAAAACTAACCATTTGCAACTATAATCAAGAATATCACACAAGTGGTTTACTGGGAATCTGTTCTAAAAGTATGAAATTCCGGTCTAGTGTCATTTTTTGTGAAGGCTGACATATTCATCAGTGTTTGCAATCAGCAGCAAGCAGCCCCTTAACCCCCAATGCTGCTGTGACGTAGGCTGTGCATATCACGTGTATTTTTTAATGTGGTTACGATGTGCAGTTACAATTTTATTTGCTTTTATATTGGATTTACAACCAGCCAAAAATTCTTACAATTCTGTACTGTGCAACATTCGGATGTAAACATGATTCAGCGAGGTATAGAGAGTTTGTCTTTTTTTTTTACTTCCTCTGGAAAAACAGGTAGTAATGAAGCACTGAATTCATAATTGTGGGTTGGCTGGTTGGAAGCCCACACAATATGCTAGACTTTGTTTGGCCCATTTTGAAGAGTCGTGTTTTGAAGTTGATATATTTTCATCAACTAATGGGTCAAGATCCTTCAAAACGTCGGTGACGGAGAACGTTAAAGCCTGAAACAGTACCAACAATCTTCGAGCATGTACCTCAGCCGAAGGCTTCGACACAACGCAAACACTCAATGAAGAGAACTGTCAAATCGGATCGCGAGGCAGTTAATAAACAATGAATAAATGGACTTTCTTGCCAAATAAGTTTTAGACGCAAACAGCATGTCCAAACTTATTGACAAGTATGTGACTAAAATCGTCTATGATCAGGCATTTAAAGTTGGAGTTGTGGGAAACCTAGTCGGCACTCTTGACATAGGATTCTGAACAAATAGGGCACTGCCCATGGAAAAAAGATTTTCAGTGTTCAACAAGGTATATTTAGTTAACCACTTGCATGATATTCTTTATTATACTTGCAAATGGTTAGTTTTCAAGTACTCTTATAGGTGCAAAGGCCCAAAAATGCCTTTGGTTTCACGTTAAAATAACCCTACGTCACGAGTGTGGTATTCAGGCGATATTCCCTCCCCAAATGAAAATATTTTTTTATACACGTATTCCTATACTTGCCAGTAAGATATGGCCATACTATTTGCATCCAGACTCAACTGATGTAACATAGTTTAGCCTTTGTTTACTAAACTAGTCCTCTTTCTTGTTTGAGACTGCATTGGTTATGTATATGCCGGCTTCCCTTAATACGTCACTTGTAGTCTAGGTTACCCCGATTTCGTAGAACTACGCATATGCTTATTGGTGTAATGTCAGTCCTTGGTCATTCGGAGAAATGACCGGAATCTCACATATTTAAAACACACTGAGTAAACCACTGGCGTGATATTCTTGATTGTAGTTGCACATGGTTAGTTTTTATTATCTCTTAGGTGTGTAGTCCTAAATCCATGACTTTTATTTCGCTTTAACTGGCCAGAATACATCCAACCTACTTTATAATACAATCAGTCCCGTTGTAATGTAAATTTTTGCTATGTTCCTAGATTTCAGGTCAGTCCTTTCAATTCTTACACCATGCCCCTCCGAACAACTGGGCAATTTGCTCTCTCAAATGCCAGTATATTGCTTTGAAAGTCTGTATGGGTAACTGATATGTTGGTGCACTCAACTGACGAAGAGGTAGTGAAAGACGATTGTAGCATGTCCTAACAACACCGTAACTAGGCTTATATTAGTCGTCTTTATTAATATAAACTTATTACCGGTTGCCTTGTGTGGAGAATATGATATGAGCTAGTTTAATGTCACAATGTTTATTGGGTCTCAACTTATTTGGTGTAATAGCTTACAATCAGTCAAAATCTAGTATTACTTGATTAATGTCAAATTAATGTTATCATCTGTTGTCCGTCTGAGCAAGTACGTCATATCCAGTGGAATTAGCTTAGCTAACACCAGCTATGTCAATGCAGTTATGCCGTATAGTGAAGATTATGCTGAATCCTTGATTGAATCAGAAATGAGCAGTTGCTTACATGATGCAGCATCACCAGTGTGGTTAAGTTTATGTTGATAAAATTATATTCAATTACAATTTCCATTATTTGAAATAAATTTCTGTTGTTCAAGAATTTGAATATTGTAAAACCTGTTGGCAGAAATCTAGAACAGAACATATTGGCAATGGCAAGAAAATCAATGGAGAGGACGGTAGGTCTGCTGTGGAACTGTCTAATTAATGCTCATTATGAAGGTTGCATTAATTAGTTGCATTTGTACATTGTAGTGGAGCTGGTCCACAGCAGCTGAGGGTAATTGCTTTTCAGGTGAGATGTTTAAGTGGATATCCTTGTCTGTGTTGCAATATGAAACCACCATTAATGCAATAATAGCTGTCGGTGCAGTTCATCTAAGTTGATTGTTTTGTTGCACCAATGTAGGCAGTGACAGTGGATACTACTTTGTTGCATTAGTGTTGGTAGCTGTGTTGGATATTGCGCTATAGCACTAGCGTTGGTGGCAGTGTTGGTTGCTATAGTACTGTGCTAGTGGTGTACAAGTAGTGCTGTATATCTGTGTCTGCCATGCTGAGACCTTTAAATGAGACATCTGATCATTGATGTGGTCTTTGAATGAGACGTCTCGTGCTGTGGTTCCCTTTTGTGAGTGGTTTGTCAGCTGAAGTGTGGTCACAGATTTGTTGTGCCAGTGGGACCAGTTTAAAAAGACGAGACCTGTGAAATATTGCTGCAGTGTGCTTGAGGGGCTGGTGAATGTATTGCCTTTATGAGACGATTGCAGTCCCTTGGCACCACATATTGAACTTGTGTGTGTACGCGTGTGTGGTATGCCCTAGAGAAGCATTCTCCTAACAACCAAGGAGCTCCTTTGACCAACATTTATCTCTCAATATTTGAACTTTATTTCTTGAGAGGCAAAAATTATTTTAAGAAGCTCTTTTGTTGTGAATAAAATGAACCATATGTCATCTACCCAGTTAAATGTTACAAGCACAGGCAAGCGTGGTGAATGGTTTTTTTTTATGTGAAGAAAATTGGTCTATTATGAACACTTAGATATGTATTACCTCCTGTCAACTGAACATAGATCAAAACAAATGTCTGTTTGTATGTAAAGCTTTTTCATGTAGTATTTCTCAATCAGTGCATATCAGGGAAGTGTGATACAATGCATGCGTCACTTTGCTAGACGTATGTCGACATTGAAAGAATCAGGTCAGTGATCTCTGGAAGCTTTCACCACAGGCACGGATGATGCTTTCACTGCAGGTAGTTCGGAATGTTTCCTGATTTCTTTTGCTTCAAATTCAACTATCTTTCACAGGTCCATCAATCCTGTTAGTTCCTTTTTGCTTCCTTTTATTTCCGTGTAATTAAGAACGTTACTTGAAGGCTTCTCTGTGAATCAGGGCATTAATACTGAGTATTGAAGCATACACTTTTAAAGGACCCTTCACGCATGATTACTTCATCTAAGTGGAAGGCAGAAAGCATCTGTAATAGCCTTGCTTAAAGTGCTTTAGTTGACCAAGTCTATACTGGTGTACACAGGACACCCACTAAGTAGTCCTGCTTGTTCTATCCCAGCTCACTCGCTGCTGAGGTGCTCATGACACTTCAGTCTTAGAGTACAGTGTACTACACTCCCAGTAAGGAATCACATTAGCCTGCAAATGGTGCCATCAATGCAGGTGCATGGTTAACTTAGGAAATGCGTGCACTGGCTTCGTTTCCTGTTGTACTGCCCTCGGTTAATTGGATGTTTGCAGGATGGGTGCACTGGCTGACTTGAGTAGGGCAATGTATAAGTCTTCCTCCCAGTTTGTGGCAGGTGAATCATCTGCAAATAACACTCTTGTGGCGTGTCTCATCTCAAGTTTGTTTGCATCAGTACTAGTGGAGCAGTCATTTCATGTCACCAAAAAACGAGTGTTGAGCAACGGATCAGTTACGAATTACTTCAGTGGTGTCTCAGGTAATAGATTTATCAATGGATGAAACTGCAGTTGTATTAGTGGGAGATCTGCATGATATAAGTGTTCCTGCAAAGTCAGTGAATCGGCCTAATATACAACTAGAAGAATCATTCAGCCATCCATGATCCATAACATAGATAAGTCTTGACATTCTGTGGTTGCATGATTGTATAGTGCTATACAGATAGGGTAGTGCACTGCTTTGGTGTAATCTGATTTGAAAGGCATTGGTGGTTATGTTCATAAACCAACATAAGATGCAGTTCTACATGAAGAGATGTTTGCTTTGAGGGACAACCGATTGGTTATATTGTTGTTAAACTTGTTTGTATTGAAGTTTTATTTTTAAGGCCAGTAAAGTTTTGACAAGATTGGTTCTTAGACGTATTTAATTAATTAATTTAATTTAACACTGATTAAATGGTTCATTGTCACATTTATTTTCCATTGTTTGTGTAATGGTAATTTATCATAAATAATAATGTATTACTTTTATAAATATGTTGTTTAAAATGCAGCAAATCTGAGTAATAAACACTATGTAGCAGTGCTATTTTGTGGCTGAATCTGAGCTCCCATAGGGAAGTGAAGCAGGCCCATGCATGAACTGATGACTGAAATGCCTTTAGGTAATGTTTTAGCACTTATCTAACAATGTTCTAGAGACAAGCTGTGAGGCAGGCTGACATGTAGCAGTAGGTGACATGCCTATCCTGGCCCGGGCTGGTATAGCTGGCCAGACTGACACAGCAGTAAGGACACGCCTAGCCAACATCCTGGCCCATACAGCGGGTCCACCTGGCCTTCCTGATTCATCAACTGCACTGTAAATAACCACACTTGTAGGTGGCCACAGGCCTGCGTGATATATATCCTTTGATATGGTGCCACGCTCCAGCTACATATACCTCTATTAACTTATGTATGCATTTACTATCTAGTGGCCAGTCTGCCGGCCACATGCAGATCAATATACACTGTGTATGTGCATCTATCAAGATGTAGTATTCCTGTGTGTGGGTGTGCATGCCTGCGCGCGTGCGCGCGTGCGCGCGCGTATGTCTGCAAGGTTTGCAAAGTAATCAGCTGCTGATGATTCTATGGCATCTTACAACTTGATTGCTAGCTGACAGTGAGTTTATTTGTTTATTTACTGACCTTGCTTAACTTACTGACCGAACAGTTGGGGGTGTACTTTAATTTTGATGAGTGTGCTGTGTTGGGAATCTAGGTTGATTAAAGTTGGGCGTGGTTGTGTGGGGGGAGCTCACCATGCTAGAAGATTGCTCTTGCCAGACAAGGCAGACAGTGTGTGCACTGAAGGGATCAGTTTGCTTGGTCCTTTGTCTAGGCGTCTCGGTAGAGAAATTATCAATTGTTCATAAAAATCCATAATTTGAATGCTGCTTAGTCCTCAAAATTTACAGACTGAAGGTCATATATTGTACTAGGTTTATTGAAGGGTGACCGTAGTACATGCATGCAACACACAATCACACACACTAGCCAGCTGTAAAAAAAAGTTGTAAAATTTGCATTGCTGATTCTGTCAAGATGGCATCTAAAAGAAACCAGAGTTATGGTGCCAGTAAAGAAAACAACTCATATTTGTTTGAAGTTAGAACAATTAAATTGATATGGAGACATGCCGTTAAAAAAAATTCATAAAAGTGAAAATGTTATGACATTTAAAATTTTTATTAATGTAAAGCACTTTTGTTTACCGGGCATCCAGTGCTTCCTGTCTGTCTTCTCTTCTTTGTATCCTCTCAACCCTTTGCCATGCAACATTCTACTCCTTCCACATTCTTTCACCTCACCGTGTTCCCTTAATATATATCACTCAGCACTGTCCCATGGCCTACTCTTGTCAAATCTCTTTCATTTGTTTTTCTCTAAACCAGAAACGAGGACATTTACTTGGAATTAAAGTTAGTGACTGCTCAACAGAAGCTTGGATATAATATTATGAACACGCATACAGGTAGTAGTCAGGTACACACATAATACTCTGGATAAGGAAACGTGCAAGACCTGGTGGTGATTGAGAGGAATAGATGTATGTGGGTCAGACAGTGGCAGATGGAAGGAATTAGCAACAGTGGGCATCCCCAGGGGAAGATCAATAAGAGGCAAAGGTAGACTGAAGCGCTGATGGCAGGATGTGCACAATGAATAGACTAGCACAATAGTGCAGCCAAGATGGATATGTCTCCAGTTTGACATGAAGAGACAGTCGTTGAGCAGTTGAGAAAGCGCTTGACGCAATGATCAACGGAATTGACTAGTGCAGGATGCTTCTTAAAATAGACCTGTGCTATATGCAGTAGTCAGTAGCAATTATTGTTGTAAACGTGAATTACTGTTTGGTGATCACATTTCACTGGGCTGTGAATGTGTTAGTTTTCACTGGGCTGCACCTCCGTGGTCAGCTTTCTCTGGCTATCCTTAATTTTCAGTTATAAGAAGTAACATAGAAGCCATCTCAGAATACAGAAATAACCAGCGGTAATTGTTCCTAGCTACATCATAATTCTAGCTGTCATTGGTTTGTCAGTGGCAGATTTAAAATGCAGTTAGTCAAATGTTTTCAGCATGCCTTGTCAGTCGTGACGTGGTATGCATTTTGAAAAATTTAATGTTTTCCTATTTTATTTTAGTGACAGCGTTTTGATACATCAGCTAGTTGGAAAACTTTATTATGTCCTGGTTCGTTCAAATATGTGAAAATTATATTTAATCTTCGCTATTATATTGGTTTTGGATGGAAAGATGTTATGTTCATAGTGTAACTGTACAAATATGACTGGTGTAGCTTTTGATAGCCTCAAGCACTGACTGACTGTCTCGCTGTCGGGCAGTGTTCATCAGTGATCATATGACCATGATACCAGTCATTGCTCTGCAACAAGTGTCTGAATTTCTGTTTGACGCAGCACCTAGAAAATAATTGGTCAGTAGTCGGGCTATTGTCGATGAAAGCAGATGTGCCTCTGGCCAACAATAAAGATGAAACTGCAATGACCTTGCATAAAATCAGTACAGTCAACCAGCGACTGTGGTGACTAGGCGTTCTGTGTCATTAAGAAGATGAAGTCCAGTACAGGCATCCTCATACATCAAATGTGATGGTTTATTATCCAGACTAACAAACGTGTCATTGAAATGGTCAGCTAATGTACCTCGCTTCTATACAAAATATTTATTGTTTATTAGCAGAATATTTTGTTCATGCAACATTTTTAATACGTACATATCAGGCATCAGATCATGCATATCAAGATAATAATTATAGTTTATTTGACAAAAAAGTTAAATCCTCAGTTGCTTGAGCTACATGGCCAGTGATTTAAACTTACACATTTGTTGTGTTGATTTAAACAAATCACTTGTAGTAGAGGGTTTAACATACACAAAAATAAAGCACTTATAGGTTCTTGTAATCGACAAGAACCTGGTGTCACATGACGACCTTTGTCATGTGACACCTGCGAGACAATCAGTCGGTTGACACAGGAACCGATGTTGGGAATGCATCCAGAGCTATGCCGTTCATAGCCATGCACTACGAGATGCATTGGTGCTCTTCAGTCTACATTAATATTGGATATTATGTTTGCATTTCTATCTATGTGTGACCACTTTATGAGATATTTGTCAATTTTGTTTTTAAATACATATTGCACTGCTACCATTTAAGTCAGTCAATCAGTAAGTAGATAATTTTGTTCCATTCATTCATCGCCCTCTGTGAAAATGAATAGTTTCTCTGAGATGCTCGTCTGACATGGTCTTATTCATCAGTTTGAGACGTTTGATTTGTGCATGGAACTCCAAGAATGCAGTCAGTGCACTGTGTTTACTTCCAAATATTGCATCTTTTGTTAGTTGTGCCGTGGAACTCTGATTTCAATCAATTTAATATGGCTTGCAGTACTGCTAGGAGGTACCAAGTCAGGAATTAACAGCAGGCTGTTCATTGTATTGCTGCGATGCAGATCTCTTGTTGTTTAATTAACATTTATTAATCTGCTGTTTGATTGGTTCCATAAACATCATATTCACAAATAAGATTGTCATTAATGAGATCTCCAAAAGCCCACATGTAAATATAGTTATGTATATGTAGTGTAGATCATGTACTCTTCATTCTCCAAAAAATGTTGTTGATTCATTGCACCTTCGTCGGTAGACTTGATGTAAGTCCGTCAGCAAAGGTTATATGAGAAAGAAACATTCGGAGAATACAAACAAGTTTCTCAAGAGGTAAATAATGTGTCAAATACAGCACTCCAAGAAACCAGACAGAAGTCCATCCATTCAAACTTGCAGATGATTATACTTTTAATATTTGTTGATGTGGAAACATTGTGGCAAATTTGTCATGACAGTAGACACCAAGGTACATAAATTTGTTCTGTTGGCATGCATGTCTCATGTATAAGTCATGTCTGCTGTTACAACCCTTCTCTAGGGCATCTACTAATCTACACTAATGCCAACGAAATGCTTCTACCAGCAAATTGTGCTGCATGCAAGCCCATTAAATATGTATTGTTTGCACAGCTCATTTGTCTGTGGCCAAAAACCTTTGGTGGTGGTGATTGCTAATTGAATGAAAACCCAATTAATTGCCTCTGAAGTTGCAAAACATGATAGGTTCTAAGAAAGCAATCTAGGGATCCTTGACTGGATAGATGATCCTGTTTCTCGGATATTAATATTAAACATAATTACCTTTTGGTATTCAATCTGAATATTTAGACGACATCCCACGGTCTTCAGCAAACTGAAGTTACGGATGTGTCACATGACTAATGTCATGTGACACAAGCTGGCACAAATGTGACTCAAACTTTATGTAGCGACAAGACGGTCAAGATTCTACCAACGGACAAGGGTAGAGCAACAGTGATTATGAAGGCCACAGAATACGACACTAAGATTGCAGGGTTATTAGGAGATGACAACACCTACAAAAAATTGGAAAGGGATCCCCCTAAAATGTTCAAAAGAAAACTAGTCAACACCATGAAAGAGAGTGGAAAAGAACCAAGACAATCTCCGGTGCCCTATACTACAGTATCTACCCTACATCAGAAGCAGTACCAATATTCTACGGATTGCCTAAGGTCCACAAGAACAATGTACCATTAAGACCTATAGTATCGAGTATAGGCAGTATAAATACAAGACGGCAAAGTTCCTAGAAAAAAGCACACAATTTGTAAAGAAGATCGAAAAGTTGGAAGTTCCACCAGGGAGAAAAATGGTGTCCTTTGATGTGACAGCCCTGTTCACTACTACCCTGGTGACAGAGGCGGTATGGGTGATTAAGGACTGACTAAACCAGGATACAACACTATCAGTAAACCAGATCACCACACTGTTAGAAATCTGTCTGAATACCACATATTTAATTTATGATGGAGTGTTATACAAACAGAAGAAGGGAGCAGCCATGGGTTCACCTGTGTTTCCCATAGTGGCGAACCTATACATGGAACATATTGAAGAAAGAGCCATCAGGAAAGCACCTCATCCTCCAGACATCTGGTTGAGATATGTAGATGACACATTCACATTGTTACAAGAGCGAAGTAGAACATTTCACATTTCACACACCTTCTGAACTCAATGGACGAGAACATTAAGTTCACGGTAGAACCAGAACAGGACAATACGTTAGCCTTTCTAGATGCCTGAAAGATGATGGATCAACCAAGGTTAAGATATATCGAAAAGCAACCCACACAGACCAGTATCTGAACTGGGATTCTAATCACCACTTAGAACACAAACGATCAGTGGTCAGGACACTCCTCCAAAGGCCAGAAAACCTGGTAACAGAAGAGGAGGACAAGAACACAGAGGTGGACCACATCAAGAAAGTGCTGAAAGCAAACGGTTACAAAACTTGGATGTTTAACACCACGCAACCAATGAGAAGGAAGGAGAACACCACCACAGAAACCAGCAGAAGACAACATGCCATAGGTCTGCCTTACATTAGTAAACTATCAGAACAAGTAGCAAGGATTTTCAAGTTGTATGATATCCCAGTTTATCACAAACCTATCAACACCCTGAGGTCACTGTTGGTACACCCAAAAGACAAAGGCAGCAAAGTGTAGGGTGGTATATGACATACAATGCCCAGAATGTAACCAACACCATATAGGAGAAACAGCCAAAATGCTTGGCACAAGAATTAAAGAACGTCTATCTTGTCGTCAACCCCTATCAGCTATAAGTGAACACAAACTGAACACAGGCCATCAGTGTTCTATGAAGGACATTAAAATTCAAGACCACGAGGAGAACTGGCACAGGAGGAAAATAAAGGAGGCGATTAACATCCACAGAGAGAAACCTACGTTGAACTGAGACATTGGCCAGGAACTCCAACCAGTCCTACTCCAGCTTGTGTCACATGACATTGGTCATGTGACACATCCGTAACTTCAGTCTGCTGAAGAAGACCGCGCACGGTATGCGGTCGAAATATTCAGATCAAATACCAAGTTTTTTGAGATGTAATTCTGTTTAACAATCTAGGGATGTATTGCATTGGGTGGCTCAGTGCATCCTCAGTGACAAACTGTTCAGGTCACAGTTGGCTAACCGCGTGCAACAGGGCGTTTTTTATTGATTTTTCACTGGGTGGAGCAATGTCCTAAAAGGGCACTCCAAATGGTTAAAAGGGCAGCTTACGCATTATTAATGATTATTTACATAACCCTTAGGAATGTATGAAAGCTTTATATTTATATATATATATATATATATATATATAATTATATATATAATTATATATATATATATAATTATATATATATATATATATAATTATATATATATATATGTATATATATATGTATATATATATATATATATCAGTATCTTTTTATCCATATGGTTGCACACTGACGACTGCATCTCGGTATAAAATTAATGTTACACATATATCCCAGAAACATGTTTTATTACAAACTGATGCAGTAGTTAGAGAACACGTCTCTAGCAACTTGCAAGTCAGTACGTTTGACAGTCGTCTCAATTTTACTAGACGAGCCCCGTTTCGCGGGTGAATTTCCTAACGAATTCACGCTGCCCGTAGACGTCCAAATCTGGAGCCCCCATCTTCTGGTCTTCTCCAGGAATTTGACGAGAGCGGGTCGAGGGTCAAAGTAGGCGGTGCCCACAATATTCAGTGCCACAATGAGGAGGACGTTTCTCGTGTCCTCACCCATGCTGGTGCGGTGATTGTCGACAACGAGGTTGTGGTGGCTCACGATCCTTTCGGTCTGCATAGAGTGTGGACTCATGCAAGCCAGAGATGCCAACACCTTCTGAACTGAACCTGTGGTGACTGGCAGAAGTTGCCGCAATCTGACAGTCATCTTACAACCGAGATCACAGCCATCAGGCAGGAACGGCACATTCATCATGTTCTCACATTGCTCGGCTGCCCCGTCCGCAAAGTCAGAAGCTTTGTCTGGAAAAAGACGCCTGATGACACGCACGCCATGATCAACGAATGATCCCAGGTTGCGTGATATCACCAACCCCTTCATGTCTTTGATGACGTCCTCCTGCTCCGGGTGGATGCGTTCAGAGAGGTATTCGTGGGATGCTTGCACGACCTCCAGCCTGATTGCTCGTGCATTACGGCGGTTCGTACAAACGAACTGGTGGTTGGACTTTCGCTGTGTTAGGTCCTCACTGGTGCTATCGGTTGGGCAACTCTCTTTCTCCTCTCTTCTTCCCGGGAATGGTCCATCCCTCATCAATCTCAACTTCTTGACGGCAGCGCCAGTCACAGTGAGAAGATCGCTGATGAACAAATCACTCCTTTGCAACTTCTTCTGGAGTGTTTCAAATATCTCCAGGATATCGCCCATCAGTGAGGTGATCCACTTCTGTTGGTGGTTCCAGATTCTCAGAAACCCTTTGGCTTCAGCCTTCTCCTTTCTATTGCTGGTACTTTCTGGTGCCTGCATCTGTTCCCACACATTAATGTAGGCTGGTAGGTTATTCAGCACAGCATCCACCAGCTGCAGCTCGTGCTGGACAAACCTGACATCGTGGTGCCACGGGAACTGTTTGACATTCCCGGCTTGCACTGACAACATCTTCATCCTTCTCGGCGTCTGGAAGAATCGTACGAGCCCCAGTAGATTAGACTTCCAGATGCCCAGCTCCGGTACGGTGCTGACGACCGACTCAATGGCTAAGTCCGACCGGTGAGCAGCACACCAGAAAGTTGCCAGACCTCTCTGCACTTGGTCAGCAAGCAAACGCCATAACCCACCGTGTCTGCCAGTGTTTGCTGATTCGCCGTCAGTGGTGACACCGACGAGCTTCGTGTCTTTACCTCCGGTCAGATCCAAAGTTTTGTTCACCGCTTCCAGTAGTCCAAGGGCGCCGTTCTTCTCTGGCGAATGCATGACAACGAACACACTCGTTACGCTACTATCACTATTAGCCATCCATCCACTTACAAACTTGTGGTCCAACATTTGCCTGTCACAGCTGCCATCAATCTGCACACGTGCATCGGTTGAACATTTGAGACAGACACACTTTCTCCAGTTCGTATATGACATCCAGCATCTGCTTGTAGTAGTTCGGATCCCTGTAGTGTAGATCTTTGTCGCTAGGAGTGTGGTCAGGTGTGATGGCAGTGGACGGATCATGGCTGCTTGATGAACTGGTTATCGGGCGAGAACACAACGAAGGCAGTATCTCTATGACTGGTGGTACACTTTATCTTTGGGAGTGTCATCAGATGTGATAGCAGCGGACGGATCATTGTTCTCTGGCGGCATTGTGGGTATTTCTGGCAATGAGTCATTGAGGCTGCGTCGAAAAATTGTGTCTAGGAGTTGACATTTTGCGGCATATTTCTGTAGCTCTTGTCTTCGTTTTGCATTTCTGTCTCTCTTAGGCATGACTGGCAGGATATCGACCTGGACAAGTTAGATGGTTAAATGTAATAACTAACTCAGGAAAAGCATGTCTATTTGAAACACTTGTATAGTAGAATTACAATCCGAGCGGCGACATGCTCTAGACTCTAGACATAAATATACTGAAGATATAGGCTTAAGGCAGAAAAGAGAGTAATACAAAACATGCATACCACGTCTATCAATGAAATGGTTGGCTAAGTACATAACAAATCAAAATATAGAAAATACGTACTTCCAAAACTGACATGTGCAAATGTTGATTACATTTTATGTTAATATGTGCACCACCAACTTTTGAGTAACAATTTTCCAAAGTTGATGTCCCTGCTGACCGCCAACTTTCCATCTCACATGTAGAACACTATCAACTACTCATACATTTTAAAGTTTATTTGTTTAGTATGTATACAATATGCTTATTTGAGTTATCATGCTTAAAATTTCGATTTCTCAGAGATGCGGAGAATGAATTGGCTCGGTTACTGCCTCAATCAAACTCTACCCTGACAGGTTTATGGCTGTTATGATGTTTGTATCATCTTACCTACAACAGAGATCATTATTAAAATGTGATTATTTTGTGATATTTGTTAAACGTTTCCAATTGCTTTCGTTGGACACTACACACACTTTGCCAGGTTTATTTATTATTTGAACAAAAAACAGCCGACTGTCAGGTTGTTGATACATCGTTAATCCCCGCCCGCTCGCTCTTGACCAGTGGTAATAGCGAATGGGCGAGGTTTAGTCTCGCCTGTGCTATACCGGGTACGTTTCGCAATTTCATGGCCAGGACACTGGTTTATGTTAACAGCTATTTCAACATCAATGTAAAGAACTGTATTGCACGCGGCTCAATTGTGTAAAATGTGATGACACGTCTTGTTGAATTATACACAATTGAAACAAACAGTAACATGCAGGTACACATATTTACATATACATAATCATTAGCTATTCTAGAACCGGAACACTGACGTCATAAATAAACACTTCTATGGCTATGGTATGGCTATGCCAAAGCACGTTTTCAGTTCTTCGCACGAACTGTACGAAGAAGCCACCAAAAATGTGGCTTCAGGTTTTTGTGCTGTTTGAAATGTCCTATTTGGCGTGCATGACTTGTGTATAATGGTGTGGGGTGGCTAATAGCCAGGCATGTATGACTCGTGTATAATGGTGTGGGGTGGCTAATAGCCAGGCGTGTATGACTCGTGTATAATGGTGTGGGATGGCTAATAGCCAGGCGTGTATGACTCGTGTATAATGGTGTGGGGTGGCTAATAGCCAGGCTTGCATGACTCGTGTATAATGGTGTGGGGTGGCTAATAGCCAGGCGTGCATGACTCGTGTATAATGGTGTGGGGTGGCTAATAGCCAGGTGTGTATGACTCGTGTATAATGGTGTGGGGTGGCTAATAGCTAGCCCACTTGCTTAACAATAGTGGCTTCTTTACATTGCTAAATTGCTACTTTAATTGAAGTAAAAAAAATATTTATGTGCTTATATTGAATGAACCAATGTGCAAGGACGTTCTGCAAGTGTTGCATAGTAATAAGCCTGTGTGAATGTTCGAGCCTGCATTGATATTGGTCGCGTGAATGATGTGTATTGTGTAGTTCTTTCCTTTGTGCCTGCACCTGTGATTGTACATGACATTGTGTTCACCTGTGATTGTACATGACATTGTGTTCACCTGTGATTGTACATGACATTGTGTTCATCTGGCAGGTCACATTATATCAATAGGATTGATGAGAGGAAAAAGTTGACTGGATAAACAAGGATAGACTGCAACCTGGGAAACAGGAAGGATAAGTAGTTAGGGGCATGAGTGACAAATAGAGCTGAGAGTTGAGGTACATTTTCTATCACACCATGTGTGCGAGTTGGGGAGAGTATAGCCTTAGCTGTGTAGAGTCCAGCAGCCACTGCATCAGTAAGTAGAGGCAGTCTGTTGGAGTAATGTGCACTACTAATGTTCTAGATAGTACTTGAACTGAACACCAGCATTATTGATGCAGTGTGGTGCAGTTGTCCCCATCAACCCAAGGAGCATGTCCACCACTATACTCAGGTGCACATTGAGAAGCACATGTCTATTAATGACTGCTGCTAGAGAGTACCCAAGGTATACAGGCACAGTCAACAGACCACTATTAGTGGCAGTGAGCAGATGTTAACCATGCTGGTCTGTTATTGGGGTGGACTGTTAATTGATACACATTGTGGTGTTGATACATACTTTGTCTGCGGTTCAACTAATGAGTATGTGTTTAATCAATGCATGATCTTTATTGTTGAATTGTGCATGTTGAACATGTTGGTGTAATTAAAAAATGTGTCCTGTCAATCAAGGAGCTGAAGTCCCCTGCACAAACAGCAAGATGGGGAGAGAAAACTGATAATCCTTAATCTAAATACTTGCCCAGTTTTCACTTTGTTGTTTGGTACATTTGTTTGCTTACCAAGTGAGAGTTTTAATCTTGAGGGCTGCCTGTACTTCAGCTCCCGTCGGAGAACATACATTATGATGTAGAGAGTTATTACTCAACACCTCATTGGAGAACATTCACTATGGCTGCATTATAAATCAGTTAATCTAGTTTATTTATTGCCTGTGCTGTTGTAAATGAAGTATTATAATTATGAGTTTCAGAGTGAATAATGCTACTGCTGCTTAGTATTAAATTGCCAGGGTTATAAATCAATCCATTCCTGTATCATTTCATTACTTATGTAGCCTGTGGTTGAATGAAAGCAGTTTCCATGTTTTATTATTAGATATTACATACAGTAATTATTTTCTCGGAGCAAACTAATTTGATATGGAAATGGGTGAGGTATATTGCCAGCCTTTCTGTGCCAAGTTCTTGAGATGATTAATTGGTCCCAGAGAGAAGTAATGATTGATCTTAGAAGCTGACAAAATTAAATCAACCATGGTAATCTAACTAGATTTGCAGTGTTGTGTCATACAGATATTATTGGTGTGATTTATGAAATTGTGACTTCAGGCAAGATTGTGTAAATCAGAGTGAAACTTGATTTATAATAATTAATACAGTTATGTTAATGCAGCATAGCACATACCCGTTGGTATCTGATTCATTCAGTTGTGATTTTATGTCAGGACTGAGCTCTAATGTCAAGCCTACATTTGTGTTCACTGCAGATATGGTGATAATATTTATTTATGAATCTAGTAGAAATTTAGAATCTTGCAACTGTGAATAGATTCATCAAACTGATGATTTTAATATATTTATGTTTTACTTGGTTTTTACTGTAAATTTTACCTTTTTTCTTTGTAACGTTTCAACAGCTTTCAGAAACGTTACAAAGGGTAAAATTTATGGAAAAACAAGAGATTAATATATTAAAATCTTGCAGCATGGAGTGTTATGCACTAAGCAATGAGTTTACTAGTGCTGTTATGTAGGAGTGCCCTGGATAGTTATGTTTAGTACGTGCCACAGGTGCATGCAGCAAAAACTTACTTGCACACAGAAATACACTTTTGTCTGACATCAAAATTGCTGTGGAATTTGTACCATCTGGGTTGTCTAACAGAACCAATGCTTGTACTGCCAAAAGCCAGGGCAGCTTTACAGAAACAACTGGGTAAATGCTCATGTATTATTTGTTATATGCAGCAGCGTAATAATGTATGAGTGGTGTAGTTTACATGTATTTAGATTTTGAGGTCTGTGCTGTCACTAAGATGAGACCACCTTAACAACAGTAATAGAGGTTCGAAAGGGTAACTGTTACTTCATTAATAAAAGTAATCACAAAAGTCTGTAACTATGACTTTTAGCTGATGATACTGCAGTAATTTGTCCACAGCTAAATAAAACTAATGAAACATCCCTCTAGCATTGGTGTTATGTTGCGCTATTAAAGCTCTTCTGAGTAATTGGGAAAGAACACACGCAGTTTATTGGAAAATAAATTAGGCATGTGTGTCAGTTATTAGTTTTTTTTTAAATGCCAATTATATATAACGTGAATGATGAATTGTGAATGGTTATTTTTAAAGTCATGTCAATACTGGGGCACCAAATGTTCTCTGTTTTTATTGGCTCATTTGGCTGGAAAACAGTGTATGGTACACATTCTGTAGAACAGATACACGAGTAGCACACAAAGTCATGTGGTACTAATAGGAGTGCCATCATAACCTCATGTTACTAGACTGACGAGAGGGTCATGTTCGAGAGGGTCACTTGATGTACCCCAGTATATATTTATATATAAACATCACTTATATTTCACTAACAAGAACCAGACGATGGAAGAACCTTTACATTTGAATTTGCATTATATGTACCTTATTATTTCCATGCAAACACAGATGCAGCTAATTACCAGCTGGAAATTCTGTCATTCGTGATTGGTGCATTGGAGCTTTTTTGGGGTGCAGTTTACATGCATAATTTAAATCTGGTCAATGTTGCAATAGTTGAACACTTGTTCCTGCCATAATTTTATGGCAGTTTAACACATGGTTCATTACATGGTTAGGTTAACAGGCAGTTTAACGACTGCCTTGCCAAAGACAGGCTATGCTGTGGCGTTTCATTGGTGCTGTACGTAGGTGGATAAAGTGGACATAACTGACACGGTTTCTTGGAAGTTGCTCACATGTCTTATTCTTCATTTAGTCACATCGTCTGTGTGTAATGCTGCTGGATAACTGGTGATGAAGAGTTCACGTCATAGCACCATGCTCTAATGAAACACTCCTTTAGCGTTGGGCTGACATTCTATTTAGTCAATTTGGCTAAAGGCCAACATTTTGTTTAGCCAAATTAAAAACGTGTTTTGTCGATTTTCCATGGTCGTGCACCGTGATGAGCAACTGCTGGCATTTTGGTAAAGATGTGGACCTCGACATGTAGTCAGTCCACAGAGCTTTCATGTTTTACAAGATCAATCTATTTTACTTTGCTGCAGTTCTTTCGTAACACAAATGCATTAGTTTCTTTGCATGCTTACACAACTTACACCTAAACACTCACCTGACTTTGCATGCTTACACAACTTACACCTAAACACTCACCTGACTTTGCATGAACCAATCTGCTTTAATCAGTTTAGTCTATAACATGGCTAGAAATTTTAACACTTTGCAAGACAAGACCTGTCAATAATTATGGATATATTTCTGTGTCACATGCTTGTCCATGCACGTATGCATGCATGCACACACATACGCATACACTGTACTGAACTAGATATATTCATTCTATGACTTTGTGTATGTTTCAGGCCAGATGGATGTATAAAAAGTTATATTGTTTTACATTGATACTGCTATTCATTCAGTTTACTTCGTAACTGTCACACTAACTCCTATTCTGCATTAACAGTGGAACAGTGACCCTAGATAGATGCTACTAGTCTACATATTCTGAAATTGAATGTAAGAGTTGTTAGTTGTTTTGGTGCCGATTGCAATGAGTATTACATGGCTAGTGTTGAGTGGAACCAAAGACATTTATTTGGAGCTGACTGTTCGCCTTGGCTTGCTGAGTGTCAGCTGATCATTTGGCCATCTGTGTCTACGCAGCTTCTGCCTGTATAGCGCAGGCAAAGCACACATTAAATGGAATAGCAACAAGGCACTAGCTAAAATGCTTTTCTGTGTGTAAACAAAGTTTAATATTGTATGTACTACATGCCAAAATAAAAAATTAGGAAAAATTTAAAGGTAAAATTAGATGTTTAATGAATCTAACTCGCAAAACGGGCATAAAAAATCATAATGTAACGATTTTGAACCGCTAGTGGCAAGTGATACCACAGAATCATCTTCAAATTTGTCAGTTACCTTCGACTTTGAACTTATTTACTTTCTGACTGAACCATGAAAACGACCACATAAAGGTAAAGTCATCCCCCAGGCATTATGCCTTAGGAAGCCATGAAGGCTTATATGGCCAGTGTTTAAACCTGGTTTCTGTAGTGCGAAGCAACTTAGAGTGCAGTTATACTGACTCTCCTGGACGGGACACTAGTCCATCGCAGGTACCTTCCAAACAGTGTTTGTACTCATTTGCAGCTGAGTGGACTGAGGCAAAGTAGGGTAAACGAAATTGCCTAAGCTTCGAAAACGAACCGTGACCAGTGTGGGTCTTGAACTCACAACCCTTGAATTTAGAGTCCAACAGAGCAGAGCTAGGCATAGAAGATTATAGCTAGCTTTTGTTTGTGTAATTTGTTATCGTTACATGGTAGTAATGTTTGACTACGTGACGTATATATGTATGGTAAATATATGAGAAGTTTGGCGGCTCTAGGTGGTCGTTTTCATGGTTAGATCAGAAAGTAAATATTGCAATAGCAGGAGTAACGTTGATGGGTGATGGTGATTTCGGCCCTTGGAAAATTCAGTCCAACTGCCATGTTGTTTCGGCTTGGTGATTTCAGAAACTGATGTGACATGCAGGATCTATTCACTTAGTACTCGTTTCTAGCTAGTAATGAATTAGCCTTCACTTTAAGGGTTTGTTATTCCTGTACTTGTCATCAAAGGGATGCCAAGTTTAACTAGATACTGTTGAAGTACAATGCTTTTTTTGTTTCGTACACTGCAGGTGTGAATAAAAGATCATGCTTCACATTTAAAATGATCTGACGAAAAAAACTGTATAGATCAAAGACAATTATGCAGGTGGCTCCTTTGTATTCACAATACAATAATCGCTTATCACTGTCATTACTTTGTATTTGATTTAATTTTTTTTAATCTCCCTAGTTTTAAAAGACGATAATTCCAGTGTTAAAGTGGCTGATTTCAATGACCCATCAGTGTACGTGTGCGCTGCCATCTTGAAACGGCTTCGGTCTGTAACGAGTGGTCATCTGTCAATGGCTTCTGTCAGTGTGAAAATATTCGTGAGCCTTTCGGATCTGACATGGGCACAGCCATCTTGGGTTACGGGCTACACGGAAGTATAGCCTGTTGCAGGCCAAACTCTCCAAAGACAGCTTGCTGATTGCTCACTTCGATCCTAGATGGACCGTGGAGATTTAAGCAGTCGAAACAAGTTTTTTCAAAGCGAGCAAAGCCAGCTGTGCTTCGTTAGATTGACGTTTGCTTTTTTAAACATAGTTGGCTCCGTAGGGAACTTAAACCAACTACATGTTACTTTATTCTTACTACCGTTTGCATTACAATTGAATGCCGCACAATAAACCATTCTGACACTCACTTATAAACAACCACTGTCGCTGTCAACGGTACATTGAATGCATGGAAAGTCCCAGTCTCGTAGCACTTCCTTGTCATCATTGACGTCACGTCGAAGCTTGTTGATAAACGCGGGGAAAATATGCATGATCGAGGCAGGCTGGTAGAACCGAGTATTATTTTGAATTAATCACTGGCTGCCAATTAAAAGTAGGGTTGAGTATAAGATACTCGTCCTTGTGCACAAGGCACTCTACGGAGGCACACCAGAGTACCTTGCCGCACTGCTGCACCAGTACGCACCAAGACGTGGCCTACGCTCTGCCGGCGGGCTACTTCTCGACGTGCCACGAGTCAACCTAGAACGTTTCAGCCGCCGAGCATTTGCCTGCGCTGGCCCCACGCTGTGGAATAAACTGCCTGCCAACATACGTGGAAACAGCAACCATCCACAATTCAAGAAGCTACTAAAGACATTTCTTTTTTCCACTTAATGGGTTTTACCGCTTTGGTATTGCATTTTTAATGATCTTATTACATATTATCAATCCTATTTATGTTCTGTATTATTGATGATATTAGCGTTTTATTTCCTATTTGAGATTTATCTTTTATATACAAATGCCATGTAATCAGTATACTTTTTCTTAAAATAATTTTACATACGTGAACATTCTGCATAGTATTTAACATTTTATACAGCGTATGTATTATTGTTATTATCACTATCTACATACAAGTTTGTGTCGTGTGAACTGATGCCTGTACACACCCGTGAACGGGGCAGTAGCCCCGGATTTGATGGTGTCAAAATAAAGTTTTATTATTATTATTAATTAATGGAATTCTAATGAATTTTTCAGTGTTATGGAAATATACTACAAGATGTAATATAATATGATTTCAAGCAATCGTTGTTGTTATTCCTTTTAATGTTACATCTAAGGAGATAGCTTATTCAGGCCTATTTCTTTCCTGCCTGGAGTATTCATTGACACTGCAAAGCGTGTGGCACTTCCAAGTGTGGGCAAATCATTCAGTACATCTAATATACTTGTTCTTGTCTCATCATTGCTGCTGGCAATTTCCTCAATTTGAGCACAGGGCCAGACATCTGCCATCACCAGAAGGCCAAGGGCCAATATGTTTGGCATCCATCATCTAATCTCATTTTGTGGTTAGTTTTTCCAGTTTTTTTAATGCCCACCCTGACACATGTCAAAGAGCTGAAATCTGTATTTGACAGGTCTATGCTGCACCTAATTAAATATCATGATTTAGACCTGACAAAGACAGTTTGTACAATTCTTTGTGGTCCTCAGTTGACTCAGACTCTCATTTTGACCAATTAGTTGAGAATATTATTGCAAACCTATGCGGAAACAACAGAACAGAACTTTAAATAAAAACTACCTACTGTTGAGGAATTTGGCATGGAATTCTCATGAGTTTCTCGTTTGTGAATTGAACCAAACCTTTTGGACTTTTCAAATACAAAGTGGCTCGGTGAAACGACCCATCCCACCACATTAGTTACATCGACAGTGAGAGTAAGCTACCTAAAACACTATCCGGTAAGAGGTTTTGGTGTCTCATTTGGCAATGTCTGTACAGATGACTCCCGATATTGTTGGCAAGGATTGTAGACCACAACATTTCACACATTATTGAACCGCGAAGTAGCATTACCACTTCAGTGGAGCTGCTAATGGCGTGCTATTGATGTCGGTGATAATGGCGGTCGCACAGACTGTGGTACTCGTGATGCCTCTACATATGCCTATAACCTTCCAGCTGGCTCCACAGGGATTTCATCAAGAACTCATGTATTTCCTGCTGATAATTGATGATTCGTGTTGGAGCCTGATGTTTGTTTTCTTGCAGCCGTGTTAAGACTTGACAATTTGCAGGAATCATGTTTTTTCCTGGGGTTCGTTGTAGCTAATGAGAGGACTGGATAAGTTACATCATTCACTGCGCCGCTGCCTTCATTGCATGCAGTCAGTTCTGTAATATGTACTTATAGATGGCAGTGTTTGTTAGTGGTGCTGATGGAGCGATGCGTTGCTGTGCAGCTGTGCACCGCCTTGCTGCAATTGATTGTATGATTACTCTACGGCCGGGTGGTCACACCGGATTTGTGTGCTCTTTTGTCACACCATTGATGGATATGAGCCACCCCAGTGCAGCACTTTATATATTAGCTTGCTTAAGTCCTTTTAAAAAAACACTTGTTTATAACAGTCTGTTCTTGCTAATGTCATGTTGTACGGGGATTGTGAAGATTGCCAATGTCGAATAATTGCTATCTGTGGCAGACTGCTGCACGAGGGAGAGAGGGGAGATTCTGAGTTATATTGCAGCCCTAATGTGATTTTCTTTCCGTGGATTGCCATATTTCCCACTGCACTGAGTGCTGTTTGTGCATCTAATGTAATGTTCTTTGTCCAATAGCATTGGCAGAATCTCTCATGGGGTGTCCCACTGATGGCTGGTACACTCAGACCAGTATGTCTGGAAGTGCCTCATTGTGCATGCTTCATTGTTCTTACTGACAATCTTTATGGATTTACTGTGTAGCCCATATGCATTTGCCTTGTTTCTTGGACTGCTGCTGGCACATTTTTATGTAACATCCTCTGGCTGTGCCCACAGATGAATACATTCAGGGGCAGATGAAATTTCTCTGGACAAGTGCCAGTGCATTGGTCACTGGAATTCTGAGAATTGAGTGTGATACAGTTGGTGACAGTTGAATCTGATTGAAGTTGAAGAAACTTAGTTCTGCTGAACATTGATACCAGTGGATTATCTTTTAAATTATTCACAGCGATCACTCCACACAAACATATATGGGAACTTGATGTCTTTTACTCTATTCAATTTATTAATGGATCCAAAAAGCGCTCTGGGCCTAAAAATGCAAGATAGGAACAGCCTTTGACTTTGAAGTTGAACGTCAGGAAGCCTGTGAAGGGAAAAGAAGAAGTGAGGAAACACTAAAAAACAGACAACCCCTTTGACATGGTACTGGGCAGGCCTTCATCTGTAATTGATACAACGGACCTTGCATTTCAAAAATCGGCTTGTACAGATAATATTCGACGTAAGTTGTACAAGTAAAAAAATCTGTTTAGCTACTTATGAGATAGATGTTGATCAGGTACCATACATATGTCGTACAAATAATGTTTTACATGTGATTAAAGCAAACAAAGTTTCTGGGTTTAACCGATTTAAACATAGGATTGTATCATTCCATCACTATGGAATGCATGGCTTGATTTGATTAGAATATAATTGTAATTGGTTAAAATATAAGGGTGTAGTCATAAGTGTAATGCTCTGTAATAAATCCATGTAATCGGTTGCAATGAAGAGAATACAATTATAGCTGCAGTGCAACTTGCGTAATTGTAATCACAAACATTTTATAATTTTACCATCCAAAGATAATGATACGTGTATGGAGTTGTTGAGGCTGCAGTGTGCGGTTTCCTTAGACTGCATGAGACTGTATTATTAGAAGGTGTTGATATAGACACAGTGGGTGTCAGTAGGTTCCACCTCCCTGGACAGGGTCCGCAGCTGTGGCCAACTTATGATATGCTAGAAATAGGGCCATGTCAACCACTGGGGGGGGGCCAGGCTGGCTCAGCTTTGACGCTCTGGCGCTCTGTCATGCATACCTAGTCTACCTTTCAACAGATCTTGGTGCAAGTGCTCATTTCAAGAGAAAGATAGTCTAACGTTTTGTAACATTTCCTAAGTGTCTGCATCAGGAATTTGTGCATAGGGAGATTTGTTGTTGAATTTACTCCTTTAGGTTGTGATAAACCTAGGCTAGTTATAGAGGTAGTTTATGTTAGTTGTTTGACAGGGTAATTATGCATTTCTGTTGGCTGTATGGAAGTTCTCACTGGTGCCCCAAATTTTAATGAGGGTTGTCTCTTTCAACCAAGTTGACCTTTTAAATGCAGATGCTATGCGTCAATAACATGCTAGTTGCCGGCCACCTTCACCTGGCTGTCCGTGGCCCCCTTGTGTGGCTACAGTCTGCAGTGCAAGAATGCTGCAGTACTGTATATACAAGATCTTCTTGCAGTAGTCCATGGGGACTTGTGTGTGTAGCCAACATGGACTTCTTGGGTGAGGAACTTGTAGGACGTGACAAGAATGTTGCTGTATTAAGCATAATTACCTCTCAAGAAACTTGTAGTTTGTTCTGAATATTTCCACTGCATCTCGCAGTCATCTTCAGCAGACTGAAGTTACAGATGTGTCACATGACCAATGTCATGTGACACAAGCTGGAGTAGGACTGGTGGGAGCTCCTGGCCGACGTCTCGGTTCAGCGTAGGTTTCTTTCTGTGGATGTTAATCGCCTCCTTTATGTTTCTCCTGTGCCAGTTCTCCTCGTGGTCTAGAATATTAACGTCCTTCATAGAGCACTGATGGCCTGTGTTCAGTTTGTGTTCACTTATAGCTGATAGGGGTTAGCGACAAGATAGATGTTCTTTGATTCTTGTGCCAAGTGTTCTGGCTGTTTCTCCTATGTAGTGTTGGTCACATTCTGGGCATTGTATGTCATATACTACCCCACACTTTGCTGCCTTTGCTGTTCTGTCTTTTGGGTGTACCAACAGTGACCTCAGGGTGTTGATAGGTTTGAGGTAAACCGGGATGTTATAGGACTTAAAAATCCTTGCTACTTGTTCTGATAGTTTACTAATGTAGGGCAGACCTATGGCATGTTGTCTTCTGCTGGTTTCTGTGGTGGTGTTCTCCTTCCTTCTCATTGGTTGCGTGGTGTTAAACATCCAAGTTTTGTAACCGTTTGCTTTCAGCACTTTCTTGATGTGGTCCACCTCTGTGTTCTTGTCTTCTTCTTCTGTTATCAGGTTTTCTGCCCTTTGGAGGAGTGTCCTGACCACTGATCGTTTGTGTTCTATGTGGTGATTAGAATCCAAGTTCAAATATTGGTTCGTGTGGGTTGCTTTCCGATATATCTTGACCTTGGTTGATCCATCATCATTCAGGCATACACACTAGTGCCCTGCGCGGGCCGGGCTTTGAGTCCAAGCCCAGCCCGCGGGCCGGGCCGGGCCTCTACATAATTCCGCGGGCCGGGCCTGGGCCTACATGCTGCGGGCCCGGGCCGGGCCTGGGCTGAAAACAATTTAAACACATCGGGCTTGGGCCGGGCCTGGGCCTAGTGTGAGCGGGCCGGGCCGGGCCTGGGCCTGGACATAATAAAAATATTCATAAAAAGCACCGATTATTACTTTATTTTTTAATAAAACCTGATTATAAATTGTAATTCTGGTTAATGAATGCTTAAAATTATTTCTTTAGTATTATATAGTTGCAAATTGAGACCTTGCATGGAATCTAATGGCCCCATAAGTTCACTTGGTTGGAAGTAGCCAGCCCCAAATGTTTACTTTAGAAATATTTGCAGAGGCAATCAAGCCATGATTAACCATCAACTTTGACCCTACCAGTGAACATTCTATTGTCTAGGTCTTCCCTCCAAACATTGCCCACCTGAATGACCTGCCCACTGCTAAGTGGCCACTAGTCCACTACCCAGTACCCAACCCAGTTGGTAATTGGTATTTCTCCCCAGTCCTAATTCATTCACACTTGTACTAATTCACACATGTCTGAACCAGTCTGTCTCAGGCTAGTGACTGCAGGCCTGCTGGAAATGCCACTGGGTGTCAGTGCCAGTGGGTGACATTTAATTGAAATATCATATTAAATTATGTTAACTTAGTTGACCTAATTCAATTAACAATATAAATTGGGGTTATGGCTTGCATAAGGGTTAAGTCAGGGTTAGATAAACAAATCTCGTACCCTAACCATAAGCCAATACATTAAAGTCAAATGTAACAAATCTTATCACATTTAAAAGTAATGACACTAAGAAGTTTTTCTTTATTTTCCTTCAGGATATTCGTCCGTTTGAAGAAGTTGGTGGTGCTGTATTTTTAGAACTCGTCCCGCACACTATGGACAAATAAACTGTTTTACAGTTTATTTGTTTTTCGTCTTTGTTATAAGATTATAGGTTTATCTTCTCTAAACTTAGCGGGCCGCGGGCTTACCCATCTTTGGCCCGCGGGTATGGGCCGGGCCTGGGCCTGAAACTTGCGGGCCGGGCCGGGCCTGGGCCAAACATTCACGGTCTGGTTCGGACCTGGGCCGGGCCTGGGCCTAAGTTCTAGTTTGCGGGCCTGGGCCGGGCCGGGCTTGAAAAATTATTGCGGGCCTGGGCCGGGCCTGGACTCTAACTGCTAATTGCGGGCCGGGCTTGGGATCAAATTCTAGGCCCGCGCAGGGCACTAATACACACGTGTCTAGAAAGGCTAACGTATTGTCCTGTTCTGGTTCTACCTTGAACTTGAACTACCTTGAAATGTTCTACTTCGCTCTCTTGTAACACTGTGAATGTGTCATCTACATACCTCAACCAGATGTCTGGAGGATGAGGTGCTTCTCTGATGGTTCTTTCCTCAAAATGTTCCATGTATAGGTTTGCCACTATCGGAGAGACCGGTGAACCCATGGCTGCCCCCTTCTGTTTGTAGAACACTCCATCATAAATGAAATATGTGGTGTTCAGAGAGATTTCTAACAGTCCTACTCCAGCTTGTGTCACATGACATTGGTCATGTGACACATCCGTAACTTCAGTCTGCTGAAGAAGACTGCGAGATGCAGTCGAAATATTCAGAACAAACTTCAAGTTTCTTGAGAGGTAATTATGCTTAATATTAATAACCAAGAAACCGGATCATCTATCCATTCAAGAATGTTGCTGTAGGTTTCTAACTTGATCAATACAATGCCAGGTGAAATTCTGTGTGAGGAAACAACATGTAATTGAATATCCTGACGCGGTTTGTACATTGTTGGCTCTAGACTGTACTGCTGGGTGGATTATACCTGGTGGTTGCAGACCATAATCTAGACTACAGCTGTGAATGCAATTATGACCAGTGTCTCTATGTCTGTCTGCCCATGGCTTCATTGAAAGAGAGAGGGTTCAGTATGCCGCAGGGGCTCTCATTAAGGTGTCTTCAATTGGTACAAGAAGCACAAACATCTTGCCTTTATTTACAGGCACCATCCTCATTTCAAGATTCACCAGGGAGGATATATTGATTTGCGTGTGGTGCTTGGGGTAGGGCAGGGGTTGCGCCCATTAAACAAACCGCGTAATTGCCTCAGCGTACTGGATGCTCTTCCCAGATAACAGTGTTGTCATCAGCGATGTATTCTGTCAATGCCCATGCGACACTTAGGCACCATCATAGCAACTAAGGTGTGTAGTGGCAGTGGGAATGTTGCTCAAACATGTGTCGTTAACCACAGTTACTTGCTTGTGTTCGGTACGGACTAATTGGGTATGGATCTGTGCACGGTTGTTACTGAATTATGCAGCGCTTGTTTGAGTAGATTCGTAGCTTATGTGGGCAGAAATGGCACGTTTGCTCCGTGGTAGTTAGCACCGTCATTATGTTTATACATGCAATGGTTGTGCATCATTATCATTTGTTTTTATGTATTTGGGTGAAGTAATTCTACTTGTAAGACAGGAATATATGACAACCTTGAATATATGTTGTAATAGTTGCAATCCCATTATTCAGCACATTTTTCATGGACTTACAGTTGTGGTAAATAATATACTATCCCAGACATATTGAAATTTCCTTCATTCAAACTATGTCACTCATATGCTTTAGTAAGTTGAACTGCTGCCAATGTTGCCTGTTTTCAGTTCAGATGAGCTAGTGTGTAGCAAGGAGGGTTGAGAGACTGGAGACTGGAGGGAAGTGTCCAATGTAAGCTGAGTAAGAGGAGTAAACAATGCTACAGCTATTAGTTTACAGTGTGTACACAAGGATGTACAGCTTAAAAGCTGTACATCCTTGTGTAAACTCACACATGGATGACTGTTGTAGTTACCTAGCCACTAAACATACATAGTACGTTTGACAAACGTAAGTTAAGTTGATGTAGCTGACATCATAGTTGAGTGCTGTAATATGGTCGCTAAGGCGTCGGACAGTCAATTGAGAGGACCAGGGACCAGACCATAAAATCAACAGGTCCCTTCAACCTGGTGCCTGTGCCAGGGGAAGTCAAAGATCCCACACTGGAGGTAAATGTGTAAGTGTTGTGGAGTCTATAGAGTGGTGGCCTCTGGTCTCTAACGCACTGGTTCTTGTTCCCTCCATGTAACAGCAGGGCAGTGGCCGGAGCTTCTTGTTCCCTCCCTCTAACGGCAAGGGGGTGGCCGGAGCTTCTTGTTCCCTCCCTCTAACAGCAAGGGGGTGGCCGGAACTTCTTGTTCCCTCCCTCTAACAGCAAGGGGGTGGCCGGAACTTCTTGTTCCCTCCCTCTAACGGCAAGGGGGTGGCCGGAGCTTCTTGTTCCCTCCCTCTAACGGCAGGGTGGTGGCCGGAGCTTCTTGTTCCCTCCCTCTAACAGCAAGGGGGTGGCCGGAGCTTCTTGTTCCCTCCCTCTAACTTCAAGGGGGTGGCCGGAGCTTCTTGTTCCCTCCCTCTAACTTCAAGGGGGTGGCCGGAGCTTCTTGTTCCCTCCCTCTAACAGCAAGGTGGTAGCCGGAACTTCTTGTTCCCTCCCTCAAACAGCAGGGTGGTAGCTGGAGCTTCTTGTTCCCTCCCTCTAACAGCAAGGGGTTGGCCAGAGCTTCTTGTTCCCTCCCTCTAACGACAAGGGGGTGGCCGGAGCTTCTTGTTCCCTCCCTCCAAAGGCAAGGGGGTGGCCGGAGCTTCTTGTTCCCTCCCTCTAACAGCAAGGGGGTGGCCGGAGCTTCTTGTTCCCTCCCTCTAACAGCAAGGGGTTGGCCAGAGCTTCTTGTTTCCTCCCTCTAACGGCAAGGGGGTGGCCGGAGCTTCTTGTTCCCTCCCTCCAAAGGCAAGGGGGTGGCCGGAGCTTCTTGTTCCCTCCCTCTAACAGCAAGGGGTTGGCCGGAGCTTCTTGTTCCCTCCCTCTAACAGCAAGGGGGTGGCCATAAATTCTGAGCAATGAGCAATAGCTGCATTCCCACAGCTTAGTAGCAGTTCCAAAAGTCTGTAATTTGGTTTTAAAAATGCAAATGAACAATTTATGTGTCACATAAATATGAGTATGTATGTTGGTGTTTTACTTAGTTGGCATTATATTTTATGAGTACAGATTGTGGCTGACACTTTTTGTAGGTGATCAATCTAAATGAATTAGTGTTCTAGCTTACTACAGTGCTGGTTGCTATAGATAGTACTATGTACGTAGTAATTCATGACGTTCCTGTAAAACAAGTTTAGTGTTCTGTGTGTAAATTGAAAAGTTGATGGGTGTGAGCATTTCTGCAATGAATACATTCGGCTAGATCACAATCAGGTGTCCATTTATGTTGCACTAAGTTTTGGATTAATTGTTTCCTATATATATTGTATGAAGGGCTCTGGGGGCTGCAGACAGGACAACAGGTCCCAATTTCATGAGACAGCAGATATAAATGTGGTGAAAACACATTTGAATGTGGTGAAAATATATTTTCATCTTGCCAAAAAGTATTGTATGTGAAATCCAGTTACAGCTGTACATGAAGTGTCTTAACTATTTTGAGATAATGATATAACCACATTATCCTTATTTTATATTTTGCTTTCTAAACGTTAGTTTTGACGTCTAATAATGTTGTCAGACAATGAGGAGATGCACAAATAAATTCAATAAACTAATTGATACAAACACACAGTGAGTTCAGGGAACTAGTAAAAAAGCACAAATTTGGTAATGAATGGGTAGTTGCATATTGTCAATACAATTTGAACTGTAAGAGCAAATCTAAATTTCCTAAAATACTCCCATTCTAGTATCCCCTCGAAGTGCTCAACGACTGGCTAGATATGATGATGTTAGTAATAGTATGATATTTCTGCCAGTGACTGGTACAGGTGTCTTTCACTCATAGAGCAATCAAAGAGAAGAAGGTAGAGGGAAAAAGAGATATTTCCAACCCCTGATTCTGGCATTTGCAAACTGCAAAGAGAATTTATGTTTTAATTTATGTTCTATTTGACAAATATGTTGTTATTGTAACGGTCCTGCCGCAGTTTTACAAACCATTTAACATCCAGCCTTTCTGATTCATTCAACTTCCTGTCTTGAGTTGCAAAAAGAAATAAGTACCAGTGTCATAAATTATTCTGTTGTTGAAGAACACATTTTTGCAATGAAAACTAACTTTTTATTTTCATGATTCTGAGTAGGTAATTAATTAACAGTTTGTTCAAATCAAGCGATAGTTCATTCAGTTAATGCTTGTATGCTGGGCTTTTCATGGCAATGTAATTATTTAGGATACATTGCCTGTGTTGGTTCACTAGGACACAGAGAATCTCCAGATCATTTGTATTGTCTAAGAGAGATTAATTACAATCAACTTTCTAATCAACCCATAGGCTGTGATGTACCAAGGGAGTGCTGAAGGTTAATTACAAATATGTAGTGGGTTATATCATCTGCCTGGTCTTGATGATCAGCTGCTTCTATAGCGGAGGCTCTTACTGATGCCTTCTGGTGTCTGTTGCTTAAACTAGTTGCTGCATAACCATAAATATTGCTGTATTGATGTGATGCGATCTTCTCTCACCCATGATCACATGCACAGCAATACAGATTTGTTTATCAGGTGGCCGAACAGATATACACATATGGATATGTTATGTGAAATGCTATAAAGTAAAACACATGTATCTGAGGCAAAAATTCCATTATAGTTTTATTGCAACCATAGGATAAATGTAGGTATCTAGAGCAGACAATATGACAACGATGACCTGTCAGGAAAGTCATTTTGTTGTCATATGATTAATTGATGTCAGTGCTGGTAATGTTGATGTCAGACTAAGCAATGACAGCATAATTTCTTCTAAATAAACATTCAGACAAATCTCAAATAAATGTATGTGAACATTAAAGCTAAACAAAAGTCATGGTTTTGGGGCTTCACACCTAAAAGAGATAATAAAAAGTAACTATGTGCAATATCACGCCAGTGGTTTACTCAGAATGTGTTCTAAAAGTGGGAGATTCCATTCATTTCTCCGAATGACTGAGGGCTGACATGTTAACAAGTGCAGTTCTATGAAATTGGGGTAACCTAGACTACAAGTGAAGTATTAAGCGAGACCGGCATTCACAAAACCAATGCAAACTCTCAAACAAACATGTTATTTTGACAGAAAGAAGACTAGTTTAGTAAACAAAGGCCAAAATATGTTACCTAAGTTGAGTTTCGGACACAAATAGCATGGCCATAGGGAACTTAAGTCTTGTGACCTAGATTTATTAAGTTCACTGGTGACCTCAGCTGTTTTGATGCCTGTGTAAAGAGTAGGATTATATTTTGTTTTTGGGTGTACTCACAGAACTGACACCAAAGTTACAAACGGTGTAAATGTTTCTGGTTTCAGACTGATGAAAACATGTTAAAGGTGTGTGAGAAACTTTATTTATAAGAGAGTTATTGACAACTGGATACCATGTATTATCGCTTGCGCACTGCCGGCATAGCAAAATCTATAATTTTATGCATAGCGCATCTGTTTACTTTACTCAAAACAGTCCGTTTGGGGCATGATATTTGTGGGCTTATGTGCATTTAGACACCTTGTTAGGCATAAATACTTTAAGATTTTTCAACAGACTCCACACGTCTAAATGAGGAGTTTTAGTGATAATCTGTAGTATGTTTTTAATATCTGAAGCGAGATCCGATATTTAAATAATTATTTCAGGGACAATTAATTGGGAAATTACATTTCTGACTCTTCAAGGTTGTCTGACAGTTGTTCCTTTTGATCAACATTGTGATTAGCATAACTATTTTCTATTTATAAGTTCTTATGATTATAGAAACTTTAAGTATTTTACCGTGTCATTATTTACAATATTAAAATTGATACTGAAACATTTGTATTACAGCTGTACATGAATTATGAAGCTTTTGTTGTGACTGAATCTGGTGGATTATAGTTACAGATGGAGAGCATCATTATAGTGAATAGAAAATAATTAAATATATAATTTCAATGCTGTTTAATGTAAGTTATGTAACATGTTCTGCAAAAGGTAATAATGTAATTTGAGTAAAGCAGAGTTATTCAATTGTAAATAACTCTCAAACAATTACCATGAACATTTTATATATAACGTTTCTCACACACCTTTAACATCTTTTTATTGGTCTGAAACCAGAAACATTTACACCGTTTGGTGTCAGTTCTGTGAGTACACCCAAAACAAAGTATAATCCTATTCTTTACACAGGCATCAAAACAGCCGAGGTTGCCCATGAACTCCAGAGCTAAAACTAGGTCACGAAACTTACGTTCCCTATATCTTATTGGCAAGTATAGGAATAGGTGTATACAAATATATTTTCATTTGGCGAGCGAATATTTCCGGAATACCACAATCGTGACATTGGGTTATCTAACAGTATGGTGTAGCCCATGAAATTAAGATGTGTGTTCAACAAGGTTTTCCTAGTAAACCACTGGCGTGCTATTCTTAATTGTAATTACAAATGGTTATGTTTTAGTAACACTTATTGATGCATAGGCCGAAAACCATGACTTTTGTTTCTCTAACTGTTTGATTAAATGCCACAAATCAGTAACATGGGAGTATGGATGTTTGGTAAATTATTTTATGTAAACATTTAAACATTACATATTACATTTATAGTAATGTTACTGACAATATAATATCACATCAATTTGAAATACCTTAGTACAAAAATAATTGTGACACTAAGACATTGGCAGATGTGGTGTAGTATAGTCTTGTTCCAAATACTACGTTAACCTCATCTAGTTGAGGACTAACATATGTAAGGTGCTGGTGCGCAGCGTAAAAAAACATAGTCGGATAGGTCTTGCCTCTACATATCAGTTCAAATCATGTACAGCTATGATGAGGGATTCCAAAAACTTTTCTGATATTGTCCTAGATGATTGCCCTGGAATCTGTCGGGTCAACCAATTTTTTTATTTTGCTTTGTTCCTCAAGTTTGCCTTCATGTATGTCCCAAACAATTCTCAACCTTCTGCCTTCATGTATGTCCCAAACAATTCTCAACCTTCTGCCTTCATGTATGTCCCAAACAATTCTCAGCCTTTTGCCTTCATGTATGTCCCAAACAATTCTCAACCTTCTGCCTTCATGTATGTCCCAAATAATTTTCAACCTTCTGCCATCATGTATGTCCCAAACAATTCTCAGCCTTCTGCCTTCATGTATGTCCCAAACAATTCTCAGCCTTCTGCCTTCATGTATGTCCCAAATAATTCTCAACCTTCTGCCTTCATGCATGTCCCAAATAATTCTCAACCTTCTGCCTTCATGTATGTCCCAAATAATTCTCAACCTTCTGCCTTCATATATGTCCCAAACAATTCTCAACCTTCTGCCTTCATGTATGTCCCAAATAATTCTCAACCTTCTGCCTTCATGTATGTCCCAAACAATTCTCAACCTTCTGACTTCATGTATGTCCCAAACAATTCTCAACCTTCTGCCTTCATGTATGTCCCAAATAATTCTCAACCTTCTGCCATCATGTATGTCCCAAATAATTCTCAACCTTCTGCCTTCATGTATGTTCCAAATAATTCTCAACCTTCTGCCATCATGGATGTCCCAAATAATTCTCAACCTTCTGCCATCATGCATGTCCCAAATAATTCTCAACCTTCTGCCATCATGTATGTCCCAAATAATTCTCAACCTTCTGCCTTCATGCATGTCCCAAATAATTTTCAACCTTCTGCCATCATGTATGTCCCAAATAATTTTCAACCTTCTGCCTTCATGTATGTCCCAAACAATTCTCAGCCTTCTGCCATCATGTATGTCCCAAATAATTCTCAACCTTCTGCCTTCATGTATGTCCCAAACAATTCTCAACCTTCTGCCTTCATGTATGTCCCAAATAATTCTCAACCTTCTGCCATCATGTATGTCCCAAATAATGTTCAACCTTCTGCCTTCATGTATGTCCCAAACAATTCTCAACCTTCTGCCTTCATGTATGTCCCAAACAATTCTCAACCTTCTGCCTTCATGTATGTCCCAAACAATTCTCAGCCTTCTGCCTTCATGTATGTCCCAAATAATTCTCAACCTTCTGCCTTCATGTATGTCCCAAATAATTTTCAACCTTCTGCCATCATGTATGTCCCAAACAATTCTCAGCCTTCTGCCTTCATGTATGTCCCAAACAATTCTCAGCCTTCTGCCTTCATGTATGTCCCAAATAATTCTCAACCTTCTGCCTTCATGCATGTCCCAAATAATTCTCAACCTTCTGCCTTCATGTATGTCCCAAATAATTCTCAACCTTCTGCCTTCATGTATGTCCCAAACAATTCTCAACCTTCTGCCTTCATGTATGTCCCAAATAATTCTCAACCTTCTGCCTTCATGTATGTCCCAAATAATTCTCAACCTTCTGCCTTCATGTATGTCCCAAATAATTCTCAACCTTCTGCCATCATGCATGTCCCAAATAATTCTCAACCTTCTGCCATCATGTATGTCCCAAATAATTCTCAACCTTCTGCCTTCATGCATGTCCCAAATAATTTTCAACCTTCTGCCATCATGTATGTCCCAAATAATTTTCAACCTTCTGCCTTCATGTATGTCCCAAACAATTCTCAGCCTTCTGCCATCATGTATGTCCCAAATAATTCTCAACCTTCTGCCTTCATGTATGTCCCAAACAATTCTCAACCTTCTGCCTTCATGTATGTCCCAAATAATTCTCAACCTTCTGCCATCATGTATGTCCCAAATAATGTTCAACCTTCTGCCTTCATGTATGTCCCAAACAATTCTCAACCTTCTGCCTTCATGTATGTCCCAAATAATTTTCAACCTTCTGCCTTCATGCATGTCCCAAATAATTCTCAACCTTCTGCCATCATGTATGTCCCAAATAATTCTCAACCTTCTGCCTTCATGCATGTCCCAAATAATTTTCAACCTTCTGCCATCATGTATGTCCCAAATAATTTTCAACCTTCTGCCTTCATGTATGTCCCAAACAATTCTCAGCCTTCTGCCATCATGTATGTCCCAAATAATTCTCAACCTTCTGCCTTCATGCATGTCCCAAATAATTCTCAACCTTCTGCCATCATGTATGTCCCAAACAATTCTCAACCTTCTGACTTCATGTATGTCCCAAATAATTCTCAACCTTCTGCCATCATGTATGTCCCAAATAATTCTCAACCTTCTGCCTTCATGCATGTCCCAAATAATTTTCAACCTTCTGCCTTCATGCATGTCCCAAATAATTCTCAACCTTCTGCCATCATGTATGTCCCAAATAATGTTCAACCTTCTGCCTTCATGTATGTCCCAAATAATTTTCAACCTTCTGCCTTCATGTATGTCCCAAACAATTCTCAACCTTCTGCCTTCATGTATGTCCCAAATAATTCTCAACCTTCTGCCATCATGTATGTCCCAAATAATTTTCAACCTTCTGCCTTCATGTATGTCCCAAACAATTCTCAACCTTCTGCCTTCATGTATGTCCCAAATAATTTTCAACCTGCCTTCATGTATGTCCCAAATAATTCTCAACCTTCTGCCTTCATGCATGTCCCAAATAATTCTCAACCTTCTGCCTTCATGTATGTCCCAAATAATTTTCAACCTGCCTTCATGTATGTCCCAAACAATTCTCAACCTTCTGCTTTCATGTATGTCCCAAACAATTCTCAACCTTCTGCCTTCATGGATCTGAATGCTTCTGCTCTTGCCTTGCAGCTTGCTTGTTATTGTTTTCTTACTTAATGATAATTTCTGCTCATCTGTACCATTCCTCTGCATTGTGTAACAATAAATGGTTTTCTAGTTTGTGGCTTCTTTTATTTTATATCCGTCAATTGTGTGGTTGTACCGTACACATTGTGCATTCATCACTTTGAAGATGCCACAAACTTCATTTTAAAAAGGTGTTTGGTGAGAGAATGGTTCTCTTTGCTTGACTACCTGATACTCAATGTTCTGTAATGGTAATAAGTGTTATTCAGGCAGTCGTTAGGCAATTCAGTCAGTATTTAAACACCAATTGAGCTGGCACAGAAGTCAGGTACAGCCTTTTGCTCATATATATTTATTGCCACTTGATGTTCTTGTAACCAATTAGGGGATAACTTTGCAAGATGCTTGTAGCAGGTGATCATCTGATAATGCCTTGCTGTCATGGAAATAAGCTGAGCTGGTATGGGGATATCATTTGAAACGGAACATTGCAGCTTTGCCACAGTTCTAACCTAAAGCGAAGAATGCAATTTGGTGTCATTAATCAACATGTTGTAATCGGCCAAATCAGTGATTGCCAAATCTGAGTTGTCTGTATGTTCGTGCATCTGGGCAGCTGTCTTGCTGTCTGTGTGGCTGTCTAGCTTGCCGAATGTCTGGCTGGTTGGCTGGACTACTGGCTACAAGTTCCAAGACAACTGATGATGTTACATGAATGCAAAGTGACCAGGTGTGAAGAACCAACTGATCTGGTGTCTGCTATCACAGCGTTAGTGTTGATGGTAACACATGCTTTGAAACTGTTCATTTAGTTGGCACATCAACATTCCTTTATGCCATCAGCTAAGAACTCTGGGGCTATGATGGCACAGGTCGTCTCATCCCTTGCAAACATTAATTCAGATGCATATCAGAATGTTAAAATATTAACATCTCTTTGTAGATAACAAGTCTGTTGGCTATAGTGACCATTGTTTTTGCTCAGCTGGTTGAAAATGTCACAGTACATTTGTGTTAGAAATTAAGGCCTTTTTATCAGCAGCCACTGCCGCCAGTTCAAAATGCTTCCCACCAATTCAGTTATGCAAAATGCGCAAGTTATTGGCCCCACCCCACTGATTCATCCCAGCGGCCACGGCTTGGTCAGACTCTATTAGTGATGCACATTACAGTACTTACTGATCTATGCTAATTCGATATAAATTAATATAATTGTGGCCAACTACTTCTTCCTTGCTAGCGACAAATCACTGCCAAGGCAAAGGCGAAGTCTGCATATGCAAGGGAAACCCCCTTGCATTTGTAACATGGATGCCTATTGGATGATTCACATTTAATGACGTCAGTATCTTCGGGAACACCAAGGAAACACCAAAGCAAAAATGGCGGATGAAGTGAGAATATATTTATTCTATATAGGTGATACTAGGGAGGCAGACAATCCGATTGACAATATAATATGCCAAGACATTCTGATTAATGTGATATTTGGCTTTGAATGTGGAAGCTTCAATTTAGATTGAATTGAGAACGGCATACCATGCCACAGGGCAGTGGCCAGTGGGCGCAAAACGTTGACATCAAACATAATGTTACTTTCAACAATTGTAACCGTTTAGCAAATAAAATTCACATTGAAATGTTTATTAAATTCATTACTTTATTTTATTGATCTCCTAGTTATAAGAAATGAACGATAATATTTGGCATGGTTTATATTTATAAAATTATTATTGATCTAATTTAAAGCAGTGTTTAATGCATAAAAACTGCTTTATTACGTATACTTATGATTAATATATTTTGTGGGGCCAGTTCAAAATCGCCGGTTCAAAATAGAATTGGGCCAGTTAAAAAAATCTGGATCAGTTCGTCTTTTTGCTAATATTAGCCATTGTTCCTGCGTGTTATTGTGCGAGATTCATAATCACCAAGCTCCATCAAATGGACCTTGATGGTTGGCAAACCTGATGTTAATTTGTGTTCACTGTCTATCAATGATCTTTCTGCATTTAGCCCCTTGGTCATGTTTCCATTTACCCATATCCCTGTCACTAACAAAATAACAACCAAGCCTAGGCTTCATTCACACATTGCTATTATTATGCAGAAAATTACAACTATTGCATGCCATGCTACTAGCAAAGACACAAGGGCTGTAGTTGGCATCTGTTGCCATGAGATAGGCAATTTAAGAACGTTGGATGGTGCTCACTAGGAACGACAACCTTCGCGTGAACTCTGACGGAACATAAACCCTGCTCGGTATGTGGGCTTCATTTTCGTGGCAACAGACTACATTTCCATGGACACCAGAATGGCTGAGTTTGATCAACAAGTACAACCAAACCATGACCGAAGAATGTTCAGTAAAATGTCAGGGCGATCATCTGTATAGTTTGAAAAAAGCCAGCTCATTTGATGTTGGACATTCTGGCTTTGTCAACATGCACTGAGTACCCAACTAGGCTGGCGAATTACACGAAACTCCTCGTTCACGACTGGCACATCATTATTCTAAACTACAAGCATTTCTTTCATCAATTGAGTGACATATTTACGATTATATTTATACCGAACAACTAAAAGATGACACTGCACGTATTAAATGTAAAAACATAACTTTTTCCTGGCGTGATTATTACGGTTAGTTGCATACATTTTGTGCATGAAGCGAATTTGACCCCGTTGACTATTGTGAAAGCCAAAAGACCCATGGTCCGTGGACCGAGTACGACTCCTCCAATGAGTGTCGATGGTCGTCATGTGTGGCCTCATCATGTAATCCAAATGCTTGGGCGCTTTTCTGTGTTATTGTTGACCACTTTTCGAAACAAAACTAAAGCCTCTGCCTTGGGGTTGTGCGCTAATCCACTTATTGAGGTATGGGTTATCACTCAGGCGGAACCAAGCAACCCCTGATTATGCCCACAGTGCAGTGCGCGGCCAGTTTGTTTTGAATTCTGATGTCATCATGCAAGGGTCTATTGTCTGCTTAGAAACCACATTTGTTGTACAAGATACACAGTTGTTGACTTCCCATCATTATTAATAACCAGATATCGATCGTGGTATCACATTTTAAATATATAATGTTGATTTGGTCAAGAGAAATATGTATAATGTTTAAAATTTTATACTCTGACCTTGTAAACTTTTATTGAAATAATATCTTAATTCAGAAATTACCTTTATTATTGAATATGTGTGAGGTAATTTAAATTAAGAAATTATACATTAAAGACTGGAAATTCCACACAAGAACGTTTAAAGTGTTCATTTCATAAAATCTGGACATGCACAAAGTATTTACTTGTAAACATGTCTTAAATTGTTATTTTGATGTGTGCTACATGTGTATTGTAATCCGCATGCATGCACCAAACCTGTGGTCTGGCTTTCTTTTTATTGCAGCAACATGGTGTTTATGTATGGGTGACTGCGGACAAAGGCCCACCAACAGTTGATTCCATTAGTCATTACTCATGAATGTGTTGCACCACAACTATATTAAATTGAGAATTTTCCACATTTTTTTCCCATCATCCGATTGAAGTGTGCTGACAGATTATTTGTTGACTCATAGAGCAATGTTTTTTTCTGCAGAATGATGGCCGATGTGTACATGATGCATCTGTAGGGGATGTATGGCTGACTGGTTACAGTTATATATCGTATAATAGATATAAAACATGTGCAGGAATTCTGCTGTGGTACAGTGAACCCTGTTAGTCCGCTCTTCCATAATCTATTTTATTCAATAATCCGCATGTTTTTTTTGTGAGCAAATCTCGACACACTGTAAATTGCTTCATTATTGTGTGATTTGCCAGTCCGGCAAAAACTCTTGGGATTTATAGTGTGCGGATAAACAAGGCTCCACAGTACCATATTAAAAATGCAGTGTGAAATGTGACTATACATTAGTAATATTTTATTTGGAGATATTGGTATTAAAGTGATTTGTTGTAAAGAAATATAAAATAAATGTTGATTGCATTTTAAAATATATATAATAATAAAACTCCACACTTTCACTCAATACATATTAGAAATTATACTAAATAAATTGTGTTTATTTTAAATTGATCATAAGTGGGAAAACATTAGAGGAAATAAATTATAGTTTACACCAACATAGTTACTTGCCCAGAGGCTGCTGGAAAGTATTTTGGGAGTTCAGAATAGTGACAAGTGAATGATCATACCAATTGCCATTACATTAAATTCAGTGAAAGGCCAAATTGTTTTCTACTCAGACAGTCTGCACAGCTAATGACGAATGCACTCATGTTAGGCATAAACAGAACCGTGGGCCTCATTGCGTGCTGTCGCCTCAGTCCAGTATAGCTAGCTGCACATCAGCAATGTCCAACAATGTAGATTTAATTGGGTTAGTGGTGAGCTGCATCACTGAGATAGGCACACTGAATCTAATGTGGGCGCTGGTGATTGTGTACGTATGTTCACATCATCCATCGGGGTATGTGTGCTTGTCACCACCCCTGTGGCATATTCTTGAAAGTTGTTGCTACCGTGTAAATAATAATAACAGTAATAATATGAAAACTCATTGTGCCTACATCTTTGGAAACCCGAGTTCAAAGGTGTATCAAAAGGAAAGGTTTCTAAGCTATCTCAAAATTGGTGTTCAGTGTTAAAGTTATCAACAGATGGAAGAACTTTTTAGGTGCAACTTTGCTTTTGTAACGTTGGCTATGCCTGTGATATAGAAAAGGAGCCAAAACATTACAAATGAATTGAACTGTTATTTATCTGCATAAACATGTTCTGTTGTCACCTAGAATGACTTGGATGTGCTACATAATAATAATATCTGTCCTGACATTGGTTTTGAAAACATGGTGAATGACAAAATGCCAGGAACATTCTCAATCACTTGCCTGAGATTGTTTTGAGGGCACAGTGCTGTCATCCCTCAACACTGCCTTATTGGTACTACGTGAGTAATATTGCTTTTTGAAAAAGTAGTTGTTACTTGTAACTTGGGCACTTGTACCCACCCTAGCCCAAACCTCGCAGTAATGACATTGTACATGTCTGCTGCCTGTTGGCGGTCCACACCTGCTAAGACACCTACGCTAGTCTGTCATCACTGTGAATGCCATGTTGCACAGGTAGGCAGAGTGCTAAGCTCACCAAGTTCCCTTTGGTGTCATGTAATAACATCTCTTCATCGCTTGTATTTCTGGGAATTCATTCTCATATGCAGGGGAGGCTTTCACAGATGTGGAAACTGTTTAATAAGAATGCAGGATAATTGCACTATTGTTCATAGCAAAAATGTGTAAGATAGTGTGATATTATGAAATATATTGATCATGGCTCCAAGATTCCATTAGAAAGTAATAATTTAATAATAACTTTGGAGCAAAAATTGAAACGAATGCGATGTTTTGACCCGTTCATGCACGTGCACTGATGACCTATGTTAGTGGCTCAGATTCTGGCGGAATAATCTGGTTGTAGATGGCGGGTATACCACCTACTAATTTCTTGCATGTTATGTATAGATATATTTATTGCAGCAATTCCCAGTGGATGACAACGGACAGAACTTTTAAATTCATTCACACAGGTGTCACTGCCCATCGTTAATATTCATACATAGTAGTGTAAACATGTTGAATTTTTATTAACACATTTATTATTGATGCTCGCGGAATATGAAAGAATGTCACATCTGCAGGAAAACAGTTCTGCAGGAAAAGCCACGCTGGAGGTGAGATGGGAATCACTTATTCTTTCTTTTCTTTCCTTTTTGTTAGGACTCTTAATTAAATAACACATATGATCGCTGTTCAAATTTTATGTTCCTTGCTGCTGCTACTCTTTAAGAAGGCCGACATAAAAATTTTAGCATTAATAGTTAATTAATTAATTATTGATAAGCACTATTGAAATATATATATATATATATTTACATGAATACAGTGTATATCGGTAATATAATATGCTTGATCTTTATATAATTATAGACAAGTAATGTTTAGTTGACTTTGCATTCACCAGGTAGCTTCACTTCTACCGGGTAACGTTAATTAAGGTAGTGTACTAAGTCTTAGATGATTTCACAGTGTCTGTATGCAGAAGTATAGTACATGATGTCATCAAGTATGGTTTTGCTGTTTTGCAGTGTTGGTTGGTTGGAGGTTTGCCTTGCAAGAGCAACCTCAGTTCCATATGCTGACTGCAGCTCCCATCAGCCACTAGGATGTGGCTTGACAACTAGGAGCAGCACCTCAGCAGGCTCTAGCAACAACTCTCATTGATGACATAAACTGCTGGTAGGATCCCCAATGTATTCCAGAAAATAAATAAATTAATACTTTTGTGTGCATTATCACAAAAGCTCAAATGGTCACCTTCATGTTATTATTGTCAATTGAGTAATCATACTCATACTCAGTTGACAGTAATAATATGAATGTTTTTATTTATTTAATTATGTAAATTATATTCTTTAATGTGATCGTTATTGGCATGATGATTTCATGCAAAAGTCATCATAATCGATTACCGTAATTTTTTAAGTAATCATACTTGTAATCATACTCATAAATATTAACAGTAATTGTAATCGATTACATTTCTAGTGTAATAGAACATTGAGCATTCCTCTTGATTTAGGACTTGGTGCTGTCTAGTAAACGCCAAGAAGCTGCGCAGTGACATTGTTACAGTGATGTTTGCTTGCTGCCACCAGGGAAACACAACAAGACACCAGGCATCATGGGGCGAGGCAACAGCAAACAGAAGATGCTGTTGTCGGACGAGTATGACTTTCTGCTCAAGAACACAAATTTCAACAGCGACCAGATCCTAGAGTGGTACGATGAGTTCTTGGTGAGCCACTTCTCTTAGTTGTTGACCCATTACACACCTGTAACAATTACACACAATTTTTATTACACAACCGCAGTGACACATCATGCTGTGTGCATTTGCACAATTATGGATATTTGACTTTCAGCCCATTATTCTGAAAACAAATATTTCATTTTATCCTGCCTATTTGTACTGGAGTTACAAAAAAATTTTGTTTCGGGCATAAATCTTTTTCAAGAAAATGTGCTCAGAATGAAGAATTTGTAGAAAGTCTTGTGGAGATGTCATAGAAAATAGATGATTTACACTTTCCTGGGGCTCTGTTGCGATGGTAGGATGGATATTGCATTGTTAACATTGTTTTGTGCAGGTCTTTGGTGTTCATAAAATTATCCTCGTTACATGAGACATGCATTTGTGCAGACTGTACTGTTGACCTAATGTTCTTGCCTTGCAGCAAGACTGTCCCAACGGCCAGCTGACTCAGGACAAGTTTGTGGAGATCTACACACAAATGTTCGCCCGTGAGAATGAAGTCGACAATGCCCTGAATTTCTGCAAACACGTGTTCCGCTCGTTTGACACGGATGGCAACGGCTACGTTGACTTCACTGAGTTCATGCTTGCCGTTGACATCTCGTCGATGGGCTCACCAAAGCAGAAGCTTGCCTGGGCATTCCGCATGTACGACATCAACGGCGACAACTTCATCGAGCCAAATGAGATGAACGAGATCATTGCAGTGAGTGCTTTATATGCTTTCTTGCTCAGCACAATCTTATTACCACATCAAACATGTCAAAGAACAGTTTAATTGAAAGGTCCCTCCTCAGTTATATTTTTTCACTCGTCTCATTCCAAGCTCATTTTGTTCGTTTGTGCAAATTTTTATTTAGTTTCCGTGAAATCATCAGACAAAGTTCAGTTATTGTACAAATTTGGCAAGAAAGAGCAAAAGTTATCCAGTTCTTGATGCTATTATATAAGGATGTTCACACTTTCAAAAGATCTAATGATTAAAGCTAGTTCTTTTGACAATTTTAACAAAAGTTCGCATTCTTTTATTAAACCCAATAGACACATTACTAACACCATCCACACACTACTAATTTGAACATAAATGAACCTGATTCGTGGTAGGCTCAATCAATTGTTGTTGGCCTTAGTCGAGTGTGAGATTGTATCAACATAGCACACATATGTAATGTATGATATGTCTATGTTTACATGTTGTCAAAGTATTGGTGCACATGCTTTACCACTTGGGTGTGGTAGGCACAGTAGCTTTGCAGTGAGCGTGCCAGACTAGCAGTCAAGGGGACCAGGGTTCCAGTCCAGCTACTGCCATTAAATTAAACCTGGGCAATTTCAACCACCCCACTTTGCCTGGGTCTTTCGGAAGATACATTAAAAGCCATAAGTAAAAGATCCCGCACAGGGGGTAAATGTGTTATCTAATGTGGACTCTATCCCTCAATCACACAAGTCACAGCAAAAGTGTCTATGGTGCAGCTCAGTGAATTCTGCTAACTACCTCGCATGAGGACACGATTGAACAAATTGTACCTGTGATATACTGTCATTTAGGTGCGGGTGTTCTCCAGGTCCACTGTGCCATTGTTGACTGACTGCATTTTTTTTGTTCAGGCCATCTACAAGATGAAACACAGCACAAAGCCGGAAGAAGCACACGGTAGCAGCCTGGACTTGTTGGAGCCACAGGAACGGACAGCGGCCATCTTCCTAAAGATGGACACGGACAGTGACGGCCGGCTCACCAAGGATGAATTTATCAGTGGCTGCCTTGCTGATGAAGGACTCTTTAAGGTCCTCTCGAATCTAGGGCCAAACCACTCCTAAACACATGGCCTTGTCTCAGCTGGGAGACAGTGCTGGACTTCGAACAAGCGAAATATCAAGGAGGCTGTGAAAAACATAAGCTAAATTATCACTGCAACAGAGACGTCCAGATTGCAGTTGATTGTGTAATGTTGTGTAACTTTGTAAGCTTGCATTTCATATATGCTAGCTCTTCACCCAGCTATTCCCATCTGCATCCTCAACTGAAAATATGGGTTTTCATAAAAATGCAACTATTTACAAAGAAACAATGATTTCATATCAAGCTGCAATGTAATTTTTTCTTTCCTTGAAACTGGTTGCTTATATTGAAATTGAAGTAGCATGGCAGTCATGCTAAATTGAAATAAAATACACCAACACTATGGCTAACCTGTGCACTGTGGATCTGTTAACTTGTTGCCAGGACAGGAAAGACCCCATAGATTTTTTCTTTTTGAAAGAAAGTTTTGTTGTGATTATATGATAATGAGTGCAATTTGTAGACATCTTCAGACACTTTTAATACTGGTTTACCCAATTGGTTGGCTGACAGTGTTGCGTGGTGTCATAGAGCAAGAATAAGTTGTGTAAACACCATTGCAAGACCGATTAGTGAGGCCAATATGTGTCTATGATTGTGTCGGTGGAATTGGGGCGGCTCCCAATTTGACTGACAGTAATTTTAAAAACAGTGGCCAATCAGCGATCAACAGCAGGTGCACCTGTTATGACCTTTTTTCAAAGCTCAAATCGGGAGTGGTGCAAGTCAAGTTTTAGGTCACAGTGTCTAGACATGTTGCTCGTATAAATGTATGCATAATTCAGTTGTGTGGTGTCATGCAACACGACGTCGTCCGATCAATTGGGGCGCAAATCGTTTGTGTAAGCCAACCTTTATCAGTGCTATAAAGCCAACATTTACCATTTTGTGTGCACACCTGTTGACTTTCACAGTTACATGTGGGTATAGCAGACACCATTGGCACTTGCGGATACTCATAACAGTTCCCTCACATCGTTGATAGTCTTGTGGAGTGGATTGTTTGCATGCTAAACAGTTGTAATTTTCTCGTGCCACTTTGTAGTTTCTACGCACGGCTTGTTGCATGGAGATAAACTTCCTGCAAAGAATGGCTGGGCCTTGGTGCATAACGCATTTCACTCGCATGTTACATTTGTATGACAGGTAGACAAACTACTTGCAGTAAGTTAGGTGTGTTACCACGTAGTAGTAATAGGTATTAACCATTATGTCAAAACAAGTTTTTATAACACTGGTCACCAGTTCCTCGCCAATACCTGTATACCCATATACCAGCAACCCTTCAACAGATCATTACCAAATTTGCAACAGATGTTACTTATACATTGTAAGTCATTTGCATATTGGTTGCCATGATAACCACTTATAACCTGGCAAAATAAAGTAGTCTTCTTTATAAACCAAATACCCAAAATTGTCCTCACCAAGTCACAATCTATATAAGCACTAGGATGTTTGCATCTTGCCACCCAGGTAGATGTTCCAAGTGGTCATTGTCACCCAGGTAGATGTTCCAAGTGGTCATTGCCATCCAGTTAGATGTTCCAAGTGGTCATTGCCACCCAGGTAGATGTTCCAAATGGTCATTACCATCCAGTTAGATGTTCCAAGTGGTCATTGTCACCCAGGTAGATGTTCCAAGCGGTTATTGCCACCCAGGTAGATGTTCCAAGTGGTCATTGCCACCCAGGTAGATGTTCCAAGTGGTCATTGCCATCCAGTTAGATGTTCCAAGTGGTCATTGCCACCCAGGTAGATGTTCCAAGTGGTCATTGCCACCCAGGTAGATGTTCCAAGTGGTCATTACCATCCAGTTAGATGTTCCAAGTGGTCATTGCCACCCAGGTAGATGTTCCAAGCGGTTATTGCCACCCAGGTAGATGTTCCAAGTGGTCATTGCCACCCAGGTAGATGTTCCAAGTGGTCATTGCCACCCAGGTAGATGTTCCAAGTGGTCATTGCCACCCAGGTAGATGTTCCAAGTGGTCATTGCCACCCAGGTAGATATTCCAAGTGGTCATTGCCACCAAAGTAGATGTGCCAGTGGACAGCAATGGATTCTTTGTTTATGAAGAGTTCAAACAATAACTTGAAATGCTGGGCTTAAAACATGATAATATGGAATGCTATATGAAGTGTCTCCTCATGGCCGCATGTCAGTTTCACATCGAAACACACGAAACAAGAACGACGTCGAGACGATACCACATTTGCACACCACCTAATCATAAAACTCAGCACCGAACCATCATACACGTTTGACAACAAATTACCATCTGTCTCAAAATCATCTAATCACAGATGCTCAATACGGTTTTGTCAAAGGACGGTCTACAGAGTGGCAGCTACTGAACTACTGTAGTTTGTGGGTTAAGGCAGTAGACTCAAAACTGTTTGTTGACACGGTGCACATCGACTTTTCCAAAGCGTTTGATACGGTACCTCAGCCTAAATTATTATACAAATTACCCAAGTATGGAATTTCCAGTAACATTTTACAGTGGCTCACCAGTTTCTTAAGCAGCCACAACCAACAAGTTAAAATAGGCAAAACATTTTCTGGTTATACTTATGTCTCGTCCGGTGTCCCGCAAGGTTATTTATATTGTATGTAAATGATTTACCTGATGAACGTTTGACCGCTAACAATAGTGTGTGCTTGTTTGCGGATGATACTAAAATATCCACTGTGTTCGCGGATTTTTCTGAACGGCCTGTCATGTAAGAGTGTCTTAATGAATTCGTGGTCTAGGCAGATTGGTGGCAACTTCAAGTAGTTGAACTGACTACCTACCTTGGTGTGCTAGTGGATGATAAATATTTATTTAAACAGCACATTTCATCTATTTGTTGCAAAGCATACAGCACAATCAATGTTATTTTTTGCTGTTTTCATACTGCTAACATTGATTAAGGCATACAAATCATTTGTCCGCCCAGTGCTGGAATACTGTTCAACGGTATGGAACCCATACATACCAGTTGGGCATAACTGACCAGTTAGAGAATGTGCATCAGTTCTTTATGTGCCAGGTCTATTATATACCAATCATGGTTACATACAAAGACTCGAATATCTTAAACTCCACCGGATTTATAATGACATGGTCATGGTATATAATATCCTGCATGGACATGTTAATGTATCAGAAAATAACCTCATGTTTTGTAATAACACTGTTATAAATACCACAGTTTCAACAAGAGGTCACAAATTTAAGCTTAAAACAACACGCTTTAGACTTGATATAACAAAAATCCATTTTTGTAATCAAGTTGTGTATACCTGGAACATACTTTACTACCTGAACGCATAGTAAACTTAACATCCAAAATACAATTCAAGAAAGCTCTGTGTACCAGTAAAGTTTGAATCTGCAACAAAGTTTGATAGACAACTGTAGGAAATTATTTGATTTGGAATCTCTGTATACTGCACATTATCATGCCACCCTAACTTTTAACCAAAATTATGCACTACATATAATGATAATGATGGGTACATGAAAAAACATTGTATTCTGTATTGTATTCATTGTAATGTTACTGTATGTATATGTACATCTGCACATGTTGTAAGCATGGGACACAGTTTCTTAACAGTGTTGATCCTAAATAAACCATCAGACTCTAACCACGGGATACTACTGTACTGCGCTGTTCCTGGACATAGTCATTATTCATGTACTTGTTCTTGTAGGACACAACTGGTGACTACCTACAAGTCATCTCAGTCAGCGACCATTGTCGGTGAAGATGGGAAAGACACAGAGCAAGCTGAAACCTGAGATTCTCGAAGAGCTGCGGCTGAACACGGAGTTCTCGGAGGAAGAGATTCAGGAGTGGTATAAGGGCTTCCTGAAAGACTGCCCCACCGGACACTTGTCTGTCGAGGAATTTAAGAAAATCTACGGCAACTTCTTTCCATACGGCGATGCATCGAAATTCGCGGAGCATGTATTTCGCACGTTTGACACGAATAATGACGGCACAATAGACTTTAGAGAATTCATCTGTGCACTGAGCGTGACATCTCGTGGGCAGCTGGAACAGAAGCTGCGATGGGCTTTCAGTATGTACGACCTCGATGGAAACGGATACATCTCAAGGCAGGAAATGCTAGAAATTGTTACCGTGAGTACATCTTGATTTGTTTTGCCGTCTTCATACAGTAACTGAATTCTATTCGATTTTTTCTACAGAATAAATATGTATTACAGTGTAGTTGGGACTAGCTATTCACACATCAGGAACCTATTTATTGGTTATGGTAGTTACAATATGATTGACCAGACAAACAATTAAAGTGTCATAAAATGTTTTTTATTTAAACAAATAGAAAAACTTTTATAATGTCAATCTATACAATTTCACGGCACAGAGTATAAACATGAAGATATATCTGATGCTGCTCGTCTGATACAAGTTTGTAAAAACAGTGCTTTTTATGTCCCGTTATGTTCACATAACAGTGTCAACATTTGTAGACTTGATAACCAGTGCAATGATTAACACTGTAATTTGTCCTAGAATAAACAATTTAGCTGATGTTGGGGAAAGTTATCACTGGTAACATGCGTCTCACATGGGCTCCATCTCGCATAGAGCATCTTCTTTGCATTTCACACATACCAGGGTATTTACAACTCCATTCTCACTTCTTTATCCATGTAAGCTCTTAGTATTAAACAGAAGATACCCACTAGAGCTTTGAGAAACATCTCATGGTATTTCTCCGCCTTCTTTTAGATCTTCTGCAGTTTGGCGTGACTAGCCATCTGGTGACTTTCTGAGTTGATCTAGATATTCTGAGTCGATCACCAGATGTGTTTCTGTGAATGTAATTGTGCCAGACAAATATCAGTGACTTGGAAATGATTTGTATGCTTGCCAGTGCTGTTGGCAACTGTGGTGTTGAAGGGTCTTGTGTGAAGGTCAAGCGAATGATGACATCAAATCAGTATATCTCTGTCGGCCAGCAACAGCCATCGTATGAGAATGCACTAGCTAGGAGCTGGCCAAATATTTCATTGTAATTAATCAATGGCACCAGGAAGGAAATGAACTGTGAGTGAGGCCAGTTAATGACCAGCAATTCTTATGAATTGAAGGGTTAGTTGGAAGGTATACATGAATATGGCCTCAATATTCCTAAAGAGAATTGAAATCATGGAAGTAGATGTTTTTTATTGAATGAATTAAAATGTGTACAATGTGTGTTTATTAATTTTTATTAATCACATGACTTTTCTAGTAAGAAAATAAAATTTCTTACATTTTGATATGGTATTATTGTAATCGTATATTCTATCGACTATTTGGGAATTTATAGCATGGTAGAAGCAATTGATAGGGCTCTCTCTACTGCATGTATTTAAGTACTGTTTTTATGCTGAGTAAAATATGCTGTTGGGATGACTATTGAGTAGCTCTGTTATGGAGGGGGGCCTCACCACTTCATCTCTCATTCTTTATGCTCTTTCATTTCCCATGTCAACCTTCTCTAATGCATACTCAACCCAGGACAACACATTTTACGTGTCATTTCTGAACTTAACATAGGAATTGTCACATTTCCCTGTTGTTTTATTTAGCAATAATTGTTGATTAATGTTCTGATATTGCCACTGAATTAAAACAGTTTCTTCACCTAACGTGTCCGACAGTTAATCTGTTATGGGCAGTCTACACTCTACAATACTAGGAAAAATACCACAAATTACCCATCCTTCAGACGGGATAACTTGGTACAGCTGTAGTTCATAAATGAATGTCATGATAACAATATTTACACAATTTCAGGATACACGACATTATCACAGAAATATCCATCTATGCCAGTCAATATCTTTGTCTTCTTGAAATCTAACTCTCAAAATTGTGATGTAACACTGGCAGTTATAGTAGCATTTAGCTAGGGTGAATCTTGAAAAATAATCTTGTGTTGTGAATCCTTCGTGTGGTTGTAGATGAAACCCTGAAAGTTTGGCACCCGAGATGTAAAGTGTCTAGGAGGAGTAGCATAACAAACATACTCTAGCTCGATTATATAGTAAGATGGCTGTCAGGTTCATTGATTCATCCATTGCTGGCAATCTACAATATAGCTGTCAGGCTCATTGAATCATCTGTTGCAGGCAATCTACAAAATGGTTGGCACCGTCATGAAGATGCCCGAAGATGAGTCGACACCAGAGAAGCGAACCGACAAAATATTCCGCCAGATGGATAAAGACCTGGATGGCAAGCTGTCAATCGAGGAGTTTATCGAGGGTGCAAAGAGTGACCCATCGATCGTGCGACTTCTACAGTGTGACCCAAACTCGTCGGCATAGGTTCGCACGTTCTTACCGACATTGACGTGGCAGCGGGCACGTGTTCCCGGCGTGCGAGGCTGGTGTTTGCATGCAGCGACAGCAACCCAACTTGACAACTCGTGGCAGTTTCAGTGATGATATTCAGACCATTCCTGTTATGACGTGTGTGTGTATGTTAACAACAACATTGATAATTGCCATTATTTTCTGTGGCATTCCAGCATTCATGCATGCTGTTTAGCATTTAGAGAGTTGGTCTTTCCTTTTCACTGTTCACGTTTGGTTTTTCTTATGTCGCTGAGCAGTATTTAACTGTAAGTAGATGTGATGATGTGTTCTCATTTTGACTGTAACATATGTATATGCTTAACAAGTTACTATACAGGGGGATTGCCAGATTGAAGTATAGATATTTCCGAACTCCCACATAAAACTACTTTTAGTTCTTGGTTGTATCATGGTTGTAACATTTTACTAACTGTGCAGTGATTATTTATAAGCCCGTTCTAAAGATCTATTTTATGGTAGTGTGGACTGCTATAAGGGTATCTATGTTTTATTAATATAAATACTTTTGTCTACAACAGTGAGACGTGCATGTGTTAGCATGACTTGGGGAACTGTTCGGATACATTACCTGACAACATCATTCTAAGTATGACAATATCTCAGCATTTCTGTTAGTTCTCATTTAGAATAAATCAAAAGAACATGTATTATTTTACCACTATAATATGCCCGCACGGGTTATACTACAAATGTCTGATTATTTGAACTAATAAATCCATAAGCCTTTGAACAGCAAATATGGTGGCTGCTGGTAATTGATGTCAAATCATCAGCCATTTCAACATTGCAGTGCTTGTTGACCTTGTTGTATTTGTTTGTAATTATTAGTGAGTTGCAGACATAATATGTTATTTATTTTCCCGTAAATCTATTGGTTGCTAGGCTGTGTGGACATGACATGACAGCACAGCTTGGAGGATGGTTTAATGGGATTCGATTAGTGACACTGGCCAGTATGTGTCACCAGTATCTGCCAAGCCTGGCATGATGCCTGTCATGTTATGTTCTATTTGTATGGCAGCCGATCTGTGCTATATGGCATCATTTCTCATTTATGTGCAGTGTTGGCCCACTGCGAGAATGTATGCCTAGTTGTTGTGTAATTACTGAGCATGTAAGAGGATTGTATTTGAGCACGTCTTATGTTCTACCACCGTTGTTCCGCCTCACACACACACACACACACACACTTGCACTCTTCAGTATCATCACTAATGACAATGTCCTGGGGTTCACCTACAGTGTGACTTCATGATAGTGAGAAGACCGCACCTAGATAGTTGTACAAATAACAGACCTGTCAGGCAGTAGAAAGCCCTTGCTGAGTCGCTGCCAGCCTTACAGTAGGCCTTGGTATTTCCATCTTCAACAGTGGACTTCTCGGTTTTATATACAGTTAGCTTTTCCAGTAAAACGCAAGGCTCGTAGCTTTTTCCAAGTGTAACTTAACTTAAAAGTGGTAAAAGTCCACCGTTTGTACATATTTGACTGCTTTGTGCTGTTCAGATGGTTCAGTTAAAAGATTGATGATCACTTTGGTGTAACTAGATAGTTTTTTTGCGGTACCACGTAGGTTGTTAGATAATGAAAGGTTAAAAGCAATGAAAGGTTACAAAGTTGATCGCCTGAAGTCAGGTATTTCTCAAGATTCTTATGTGGCTGGTATATAAAACAGCCTTCTGCAGTAATGCAGAATTGTTTCATTTACTGTGTAGCCAATACAGTTTGTATTGACAACATTTACTGTGTAGCCAATACAGTTTGTATTGACAACATTTACTGTGTAGCCAATACAGTTTGTATTGACAACATTCTTAAATGCATATTTCATTATTACAGTTATTTGTTTCTGTGGTGCCAGACTTATCTAGACATGTATTGCTGTGGTGCCACAAGCTGTCTTAGCACATACTGCCGTAGTGCCAGTTTGTCTAGACTTGCTGTGGTGCCACAGTTCGTGTATATGCTGTTGGTTCATTACTGTGGTGCCACAGTTTATCTTGACACTTTTTATTGCTGGGGTGACACTTTTTCTTGACAATGTTCTTTGCTGTGGTGCTGTGTTTTGTCTTGACAATGTTCATAACAATTTCGCTAGGCTCGTTGTCTACCTTAACACATTTTATAATATAATTTGTTGATTCCCACCAAGAGGAAGTTTCAGAAAAATGAGAACCCAGATAATATGTATTGGTCTAGATTAAAACAGTCTTAATTTTCCTAATTATACAAAGAAAGTTTGAATGAAATTATTTTATGGATTTTCATCAAAACTCTATGAAGTATAGTGATGTGGACCTGACAAAATGATAACCTTCAACTTTCTCAAGTAGGTAATGACATATTGAAAATATAAATGAGAATGTATGATTTACCTAAGTTCAGTGCAAGAGATTAATTTGGGTGAAATAGTCAAGTGACTTGTGGTATCCCGCGGGCAATGAATGATTAGATGGTCACACGTATGTAGATACCTTCTACGAACCCTGAATACCAATAAAAGTAATGAAGGCAATCATTGAGGGGTGGCCGGTGGTGGCTATCTCAAATTTCAAAATCTCTGACTTTTTCGACAGTGGTTTGGACTGTGAATGTTATATGAAGCTGTTTTTAGTGGCAAAACCTACATTTTCAATGGCAAGGAGCTTAAAGAAGACATTATTTAGTGAATAGGAATAACAAATCAATTGTTTTCAGCTATCTTGAACATACGTACAGCGTATATTATGCATCATGCGATAACAACCATAATGCTGAGGTTGTTAGGGTCGGCCACTACATCATTCAACCAACCATAGCCTGAAACATTGCACCTAGTTGGAGGTAGACCTTCAGATTATGCTTACTTTTTACAGTCTCCACCTCGCATCTGCTACATTTGTCAGTTCTGTGCGAGACAAAAGCAGCTTGCATTATATGCTTCAAGGCCTGCAATTAAGGCTTCAAATTGTGTATCTGTTGCACCAAGCTGTGCAAGTGTTTGCACTGTCTCATCGTCTTCATGAAGTTCTTGCAGCACTTTCCAACATGTAAATTTCCCCTTGCCAGCACATTTACCAATTATGTCTGCCCCGGATAGTGCAAGAAAGCTTGGCAGTGCTGCAGCTTTGTTGGAAATGCATCGTAGATGGATTTAAGTGGTATGACTCTACGTTTATGTGCAATTCCTGTCACAAACCATATGTCTTGGTAGAGATCTGGATAGCATTTTACAGCTATCTAGCACAAGAATGTCTGCATCTAGAGAGGTGGGTCCTAACTGAGGTGGCCCCATTTGATGTAATGTCAAGAGAATGAATTGAATGATTAGCTTGGTGCCTGCCTCTTCTTGACTACTTCAGATATACACTTTTGTGAGTGGCTTTTGCATGACCACACCATGCCACTACAACTTTCTTTCCATTTCTCAGGGTATGCTGTAGAACATTTTGAGCTAGATATATTGTGGGTTCATTATTTCTTTATAGGAGCTAGAAGATTATGAATGCAAACTCTGGTGATTTGATGATGTATGTGTGATGTGATATGCTACAGAATGGTTACCACCATCTTCTCTCTCATGTAGATGTTTTCAGTGGTTCAGCAACATCATACCCGTCAAACACGAAATGCACATCGTCATATTCGCTGTGTCTCTGCTTTGCTAGATCAGAGCAATTGGTGATCCCCTCTGGCGTGTCTAGTGATTTCAGACAAACCATTCTGTTGATAATGGTGACGCGTTTGCAAATGGAGTCGGTTTGAGTATCAGACATTAGATTTCCCACTGGCATTTGTTTGTCAAGATTTAACAAGATTGCCATCCCAAACAACAAGTTCCAGATGGCAAGTGGACAAGGAAGCCATTGGCATATCGAGAGTCTAACAATTTTCTCATCTATGTGTAGCCCAGTCATTTGGCAGGACCTCAAGGATCAACATCAAATCACTCTTTGATGTGACTTGGAGCAGAGAACTGTCAGCTGCAAACTGTCCTCATGGTACGACAGAACATTCATAGGTTGCAATGGTCTAATATCTCTATATCTGTCTTCACTGAGTTCCACAATGTTACCAAAACGGAAACATTCAAGCTTCAAACTATGACAGTTTCACTTATTTTTTCTCTACATATCCCTTGTTCTGTAACTTATAGGCACTGACGCCAGCTGAATCTGTCGGTCACATGTTCTCCATAAATTTTGCGCTGAGATACAGATACATAATTATGGAGAGAATGGCCCCATTACTGAATACGCTACTGATCTGTTTTTATACGTTATTTCAAAGAAAACATGGTTAAGTTTTACTTGTGATGTAATCTAGATATCTAAGAACAGTTATAACTTAACAGGACCGGGAAAAGGGAAAACACCAGTAATTTTACTGTAGGTTATACATTCAAGAACGAGCCGACATCCACGATGGTGGAAAATCAATCAAAGGTTGAAGGCCAATAAATACACTAGAGGGGTGTATGGCAGGGGTCTCAACCTCAGTCCCACCTGTTTTGGGGGCCAACCTCCTGCCACCCCCTTCACACTAGCGCTTAACAGGTAAATTCACTTCTTCAAATTTATAGCTGAAACTACATTATGGCTACATATGAGATAAGTTAAACTTACACTGTCCATTATTTTAAGTTGACATATGGCAGTCATCTTGAAAAACAAAATTAATATCTAATAATATTGCTATGGCTGAATTTAAAATGTGATTTTTGAACTATTTGGCATTGAAAATGTGGGTGTAGCCACCAAATTGAATTTCATATGATATTCATAACTGGAGTTATGGTGAAAAATATAAATGGCAGACTTTTGAAAACCAAGATGGTCGTCCTGAGACACCACTCAGAGTTTGCCATCATGGTTTTGTTGTTCGTTAGGGTTTATAGAAGGGAAGGTCTTTAAACCGGTGGGATGTTGTAATCATCTTGTGCCCACGGGGCCTTGCATCATGACATAGTGCACCAGACTAAAACATGTACTGGATAGAAAAGCCTTGAGCGACGCTTATCAGCAGACAAACTAGACTGTATAAGAAATTATGTATATATTAAGATGTTATTTTTATTACTGTTGTGTTTAAGCCACTAATGACTGTCTGTGTCACTAATGAGGTTCATATATTCATTGAATAAAAGATTCCTTGCTCCATTTTGTGTTTAATACCGACTCGGTCCTCAGTTCTGTCAACATCCAAGACAAGCCTTTAAAGGCAGTCATCCCATTTGTTACTCAGTGTGCCAGTTTTCAATACAGGTCATCGTACCGGGGTATCAAATGTCTTTGCAAACACACATGCCCAAACTAAAATGTTCCTGTTGAAATATTCGGAGAATACAAACTTGTTTCTTTAGAGGTAATCACCATGTCCAATGCAACAATCCAAGAAACCGGAACATCAATTAATTCAAGGGGAAAATAGGAAATAAACAGGAACCCAATTTCCAAACTAAAGTTCTTCCTCTAGACTAATAGAACTGTACCCAGTGAAGCGCACCTTGATTTATGATTCACCAAGTTTAGCAACCTTATAACTGTCAACAGTATAATGCCCCTGCTTCAATGTGGATGAGCATAGTCAAACCCCTCTTTTATGACCACTCTCTTTGATTGTATACATGGTTTTTCATTCCACCAGCTATTCTAAATCAACGCCTGAAATTAGCATGTGAATGCAGCACTAATACTCCATGATTTGAATGGTGCCTTATATTTTACCCATCTTTGACACTCGTCAACTTTAATAAGTGCAGAAAGTTTGTAAATCGGATGATTGCCTATAAACATTGCTCGAAGTAGTACACCATAAAATAAATATAAGTGCATTAGTATGGCACTATTTTTCTTTGTGTTTGTCATACAAATATTCCATATGCCAAAAGCGTACCGACTCGGCCCATAACAAATCATCACAGCCAGCTGTGCATTTGATATTAATTTCCAAAGATTCCCTACAATTTTGCCTATCATCGCTCAATATGTCCCAGCTTGAGATGACTTGAGTTTTTTCGCGTAGTTCGCCACGGCGCCTTCCTGCTCACGTGTCTCCACAGAGCGGGGTCTCAGCCTGCGGACCTCTCTGATGGCGGTCTGTGCGTCCATACCCTGGTCCTTGACCAGGTATGCAGCCAGCATGGTCCCCGTGCGTCCGCGGCCCCAGTGGCAGTGTACAACGACAGCCTACAAATGGGCAACAGTTGAGTTGGTTCATGTTCTTGAAGTGGAGCACCTGATTTTAAAATAAGCTTTACAAGTATCCTTCCCCTAGACAATGGCATCCTCCCTGCAACTAGTCAATTTACTTTAAGCATGAAACCTTGTTAACCTATAATCCATTTACATGTACATTTTCATTCATGAAAATTTGGTTAATGCAAGACAACTTTTCCTTAGTTCCTTAGAGTTAGTCTAGATTCATGGTTTATTAACAGCACAAATATACTATTTCCATGAAGAAATATTCTGTTTAAACACTAACTGAAGCTTATCAGATCTGAGTAGCATCCTTGACCAAAAAATTTAATTAATAGTGTATTTTAATCCTATAATTTTTGCATGACATTTTTTATGAATTTAAAGCTCCACTTGTAGTTGTTCAAATCAACAAACCAACCACATTCGAAAGAACACTGCACCAAGTACTGATGTAAAAAATTATATATCACATAATATGGGATTTCCCCCAAATCCGTCATTATAAATTACATTACAAATTATGATAACATTATAAACTGAACACTTTTATTTCAACTGCATCTCGCAGTCTTCTTCAGCAGACTGAAGTTACGAATGTGTCACATGACCAATGTCATGTGACATATTTCACTATTGTTTCATGATAGTCTCTTTTACATGCAACTTTAGACATGTGCTAAGGAGAGTAACCCAACCTAAATGATTATTTTTGCAACAAAAATCATGAATTTTACAGTATAAAGGCTATCTTAAGATTTGTTATCGACTTTGGAATTCATATAGCATAAAAATTTCATAATAATGCAGACCAATAACGACAGAAAGCTGACTTACGACACAATGCACTGAAAATGTTTTGTAACAAAGTCACAAACAACTGACCTCTTTCCTTTCCCGAGTAGTGTCCACCAGCGAGACAAACGTCTCCAGCTGTTCAACGGATGGCGCTTCAAACTCAACTACAGGCATGAACACGTGGGCTAACCCTGCATTGACAACAATGCACACTCAAATTTGACGGGCATTTTGTTATAGTGCTGTCATAAAAAGTCATGTTAGCCTGTTCATACATTAAACTCTTTGCCAATAAAGTAGTCGGATGAGGATTTAAAGTAATGTGGCATCTTCATGAAAAATGTGCAATATTGTTTTCACCCCAAGTGGATCCACTAATCGTCCATGAACAAAATTGAGTCAACATCATACCAGTTTCTGCATAAACTAATGGGATGCTTTGCTAAGATTTTTCTCGGTTACACCAGGGCAAGTTAAATTTGGCAAATGTAGCTTATTTCCTTTTTTTAATCGCAGATGAATACAAAATCATCCTTAAAATATACATAATAGGCTGTAGCTGTATATCAGTGAAATGCAGATTAGTTGAAAAAACGTCACTTTTATTGGTCTGAAAATTTTGCTTGTCTTGTATTGTTACTGGCCAACACTCCTATGGAGTCAAACGGTCAGGGTTGGGTGTGAATGCTATTTAGTCATGTTTGTTTGGGGCTAGGTGTGTTGCTTAGCTCGATATAACATGTTTGTGAGGTATCAGCCAAATGGTGACACGAGGAAGTACTAGGCAATTACTAGAGCATACAAATATATTGGTGTAGCATTAAATTACCAAATTATGAAAACTGTAATTGACTTTCAAGCACTGTTTCTCTCTCATTCACCAGGTGGAGACACCAACTGGCATGCATTCAGTGAAAACATTGGCAAGAGCCAGGCACAACTCTGTTCTACAACATTACACTAAAATGCAAGTGATTTTTTATTTTTTACACAATGCAGACATCATGATTTATAATAAGGCTAGCTTTAATTACATAGCGTAAAATAATGACAATCTCATTTAGATTGGTTGAAAATGGAGAGGGAGGGAGAAGTATAGACCTACTGACCTGGCGGTGCTAGATGCATTGGAGGTTTGAACTCTGTCAGAGTGACGAGGTGTCTGATGCCATGGTTGAGCAGGTACTGGAAGTGTCCGACCCGATAAGGCAAGGCACTACCAGCCAACACGTTCTCAATGAGCCAGCTGAAGTTGTCTGGTTTCTCTTCTTTCTCTTGTCTTGCCATTGCATTCTAAAACATCACCAAATATGTATGTTAATTTATAATAATAATAGCAGACATGTTTTATTCAAAATAAATGTGATAACATATACATCTTAAAGTTGATATATATTGTAGGAAGTTTAAGTGAGTTCAAGACAAAATATAGAGTTAAATTTAGAGGCCCCAGCATGTACTCAAAACCCACTATCAACCTATTTGTACTAATAACAAACACTAATAAAAGCAGTTAAAACTAAAATTGATATAAACCACACTTGAAAATGTTGCTGTGTATGCATAGTAAAGGGAGGAGGCCTGTAAATGTTGCTGTGTATGCATAGTAAAGGGAGGAGGCCTGTAAATGTTTGTACTAATGACTGATGGTCTTTTTGTCACACACATATTATCAGTAAATGCCATGAATATATGGCAATGGTCAGCAACCTGCGGGCTAAATGTGGCCCGCACAGGTGTTTCCTGTGGCCTACAGACCGACAGCAAGATTGTACATAATGTGGCCCGTGCCCGCAATTTGAATATATACAATTTTGTAGTCACATCATATACTGCAACTCGGTTATATCATTGAAACATGTGTGGCAAATCTGTGGAAATGCAGCAATGGGTGTTGTCGACTGAGAAATATATTCGCCCTCGCAGTCTAAGCCACCTGCAGTTACAGATCAAGTTCTCATGTTCTACAGTGAAGCTCTTTCATGTGAGGTGTCTTACTGTATATTTTCAGACCATCAACCATACTTCCTTTTTTTAAATACAATAAACCCCAAAACTAGTCAAAGTAAATGTACAAAGTGAAAAGGTCTTTTACAAGTTTTTAAACAAAATAATCACATCAGACCTATATAACAAATTGGACAAAACCCTGATGCAGACCAAAACAATAACTATAACATAATACTATCTCAAATAAAACTGGCAAAGACAATCCATATGCCAGAAAAATTAGTCAAATTTTTAAAACATAGACATAAAGACAGTTTTGATCACTAAAGGTATATTCCATGTTAAAATGGATTTAATAATTTATGTCTTACAAGGAAGTCCTCCTCCTCAAGGTCAGGAGACACTTTGTGAGGTCTTCACTGCAGGTGTGTTAACCAACCATCTATTCTGTAGCTGTGTGGTTTACTATCCAGGGACTTAACAGCTGTGTGGTTTACTATCCAGGACTTAACAGCTGTGTGGTTTACTATCCAGGGACTTAACAGCTGTATGGTTTACTATCCAGGGACTTAACAGCTGTGTGGTTTACCATCCAGGACTTAACAGCTGTGTGGTTTACTATCCAGGACTTAACAGCTGTGTGGTTTACTATCCAGGGACTTAACAGCTGTGTGGTTTACTATCCAGGACTTAACAGCTGTGCGGTTTACTATCCAGGGACTTAACAGCTGTGTGGTTTACTATCCAGGACTTAACAGCTGTGTGGTTTACTATCCAGGGACTTAACAGCTGTGTGGTTTACTATCCAGGACTTAACAGCTGTGTGGTTTACTATCCAGGGACTTAACAGCTGTGTGGTTTACTATCCAGGGACTTAACAGCTGTGTGGTTTACTATCCAGGACTTAACAGCTGTGTGGTTTACTATCCAGGGACTTAACAGCTGTGTGGTTTACTATCCAGGACTTAACAGCTGTGTGGTTTACTATCCAGGGACTTAACAGCTGTGTGGTTTACTATCCAGGGACTTAACAGCTGTGTGGTTTACCATCCAGGACTTAACAGCTGTGTGGTTTACTATCCAGGGACTTAACAGCTGTGTAGTTTACCATCCAGGGACTTAACAGCTGTGTGGTTTACTATCCAGGGACTTAACAGCTGTGTGGTTTACTATCCAGGACTTAACAGCTGTGTGGTTTACTATCCAGGGACTTAACAGCTGTGTGGTTTACCATCCAGGGACTTAACAGCTGTGTGGTTTACTATCCAGGGACTTAACAGCTGTGTGGTTTACTATCCAGGGACTTAACAGCTGTGTGGTTTACTATCCAGGACTTAACAGCTGTGTAGTTTACCATCCAGGGACTTAACAGCTCTGTGGCTTACTATCCAGGGACTTAACAGCTGTGTGGTTTACCATCCAGGGGCTTAACAGCTGTGTGGTTTACTATCCAGGGACTTAACAGCTGTGTGGTTTACTATCCAGGGACTTAACAGCTGTGTGGTTTACTATCCAGAGACTTAACAGCTGTGTGGTTTACCATCCAAGGGCTTAACAGCTGTGTGGTTTACCATTCAGGGGCTTAACAGCTGTGTGGTTTACCATTCAGGGGCTTAACAGCTGTGTGGTTTACCATCCAGGGGCTTAACAGCATGAAGGGAGTAATAGGTCTACAGCCCATGTTGAGGACCAGGTCCATCTACTTGGCATGTGTAGAGCAGCCCCATACTTGGCAGGCATATTCAGCTGCAGAGAAAAAAACAAGGCAAGGGCAGTACTTTGTATGGTCCCTGGGTCTGTTCCCCATTTGGAGTTGGACAGCTTCCTTAGGATGTTGTCCCTGGCTCCTACCTTTGCCTTTGTTTTAATGACATGATGTTTGTAGCTGAAGGTATGGTCCAGGGTAACTCCAAGGTGCACTGGCTTGGGAATGTGTGTCAGTGTTCTCCCATTCCAGCTGACATTCAGCTGTTGGTTTGTATCCCTGTTCTTAAGATGGAAAGCACTGATTTGCGTCTTCTCTGGATTTGCCCGCAGATACTTGCTGGATTTGCCAGGCAAAGTAGTTGGTTAATCCATCGAGTGCATCAGTGAGGGATTGTTCCACTTTTGCGAAGGATTGTTCCTGGGATGCAGTAAAGAGATTGTCGGCATATAGGAAACTTCTGGTGTTTGGATGTATCGGTTGGTCATTTGTGTAGATGTTAAACAGTAAGGGAACAAGAATGATTCCTTGAGGTAGTTCATTCTTCTGTCTGTGCCATCTGCTGTGTTTACCCGCAAGGTCCACAAAGAAAAGTTTACAGGCCAGGATGTTTTGTATCAATTTGGTCAGTCTTACATCCTTTGTTATCTGGAATAACTTCTGCACAAGAATCCTGTGATTGACCATATCGTATGCTGCAGACAGGTCAACAAAGGCAGCACCAGTTATTGACCTTTTCTCATTTCCATCCTAAATGAATTGAGCGAAATTCAAAAGCTGGCTTCTGCAGGATTTTTCAGATCTGAAACCTGCTTGCTCGGGAATGAGATGCTGATCCACAAAGGGACACAGACGATTTAGAATGAGTCTCTCAAATAGTTTGTACGTGTGACAAAGCTGGGCGATGGGTGTGAAGCTCTTGGCGTTGGAGGGATCTTTTCCAGGCTTTTCCAGTATAGCCACTATACTAGCTGGTCTCCACAACTTTGGGATTGTGTTAGTGCTCAAGCAGTTGTTAAACATGTCTAGTAATCACCAAAGAGCAGATAGTCCCAAATGTTTGAGTTGTTCACAGCGGATGTCATCAAGTCAGGCAGCTTTAATGCAAAATAGGAGTTCACTCGTGGCAAAAGGTCTAGTGAAGTTAGTCATCCTTGTCATCTTCAGCAGGCTTTGGAAGTTTAACTCTGTTGGGACGATGACCTGAGTTTCGTCGAATGTTCACGAGGAGCTGGTGAGCAGCTTTTCTGCTGTGACCTCATATAGAGGTTGTGTTATTATGTAGTCATTTCCCAACATCTTTATGTTCTTCTATCCTTTTCTGCTGCAGTGAGTCATGTTTGTAGGCTCAGTCAGCTCTTGTCACTTATTGCATTACTCCTCTGATATGGAATTCATAAGTCTCTCTCCAGTCTCCAGAGTGTCATCCCCAAAGGGATTTGTTTGGTAGCAGTTGATGTAGTCCTTGTGTATTTCCTTAGCATCTTATGACATTCCCAGGATGTAGTTCATCCTACAGCCTCTCGGGATATTGATCCTAGAGGATTTTTTCATCCTCTTCACAAAGACATCGTAGTTAATTGGGGAAGCTGGTAGGTCTTTGATTGAAGCATCTAAGTCTACTGAAAAATTGTTCTTCAAGTTTGCTGTTTTTAGGTTGAAACGATGGTGGAAGGGAACTGCAAAAGGGGCAACTGTATGGCCATTGATTCTAATCGGTCGGTGCTGGGAGTTTGGGATTGGGTCCAGGACTATTTTCTCACATCGGTTAGCAATACGGTTTGAGGCAAACACCAGGTTCGGGTTATACCTATGTCTCCATCTGCTGCTACTGAAGGAACCCGGAAGCTTTGCATTGTGGATGAGGGATAACTGACTTGCATCTGACCAACTTTCAACTAATTCCCAATCATTGTTTGTCTCTGAATATCCCCAAAGTACACTCCACTCCAGGTGATTTATTATCCTTTATTACCTTTATTGTCTTAGCTACCATTTCTGGAGTTACAGTTAACTGCCCTAAATAGTCCGATTTAGCCACCTGAAATTTAGCCTCTGGAACTGGTAATGAACCAATATTATTTCTGGTAAACACTGAACTGAAGTATCCATTTAGGTCTTATACCATTAAAAAATCTTGTGATATTATATTTCCAGCACTGTCTTCTAAAGGTCCAACATTGTTTCATACATTTTGTTTTAATCCTGACATATACATAAAAACTCTTGCTGTAATTTTTTACATTACATGCTAATTTTTGCTCATAGTCTCTTTTATACTGTCTAATTTCAGTTGTAGCTGCATTAAGTGTGTCTTTGTAATTTGTGTTTCCTTTCTGGTATGCCAATAAACCCTCTACATAGTTTGCTTGTATGCTATTTTCTAATAGCTTCTTTTGACAAGTGTTTCTTTCTAGACCATTTTCCTTCAAACTAATACAATCAATTACCATCACAACACCCATGGCAGCAACAACATACACACAGAACAGAATAACAAATGAATCTGCCAAAAATGTATAAGGTAATAAATTAAAGGTACAAAATACTGCTTATTAAACAACACTCCTGAGTCAATAAAGAGCAAAATACAAAGTTTAAAGGGATTCACAAGCTATGTTAAGTCGTTTTACCTACAGAACTATTAAGAACCATGTATGATATTGAACTGCTACATATGCCAACAAATACAATGATTATACACACCCTGTGCCCTGTCATCATATGTGTGAACAGAATCAACAGATACACAAGTTGTCTCTGATGTATTGTTGATGGACCAAAATTACAAGATATACTAATCACAGACAAAACATTATATCGCATTATACTTGTAACAAAAAGAAAATAGCTATCTTCCGCAAGCACATTAAATGTATGAGGTTACACTTAATCAGGGTGGCTCCTAGCCTAGGCTACGATAGCGATCAATGTTGGTCTTAACAGGAGCCTCCCTGGCTCATATCAGAAATGCACGTTTTTTTGAATTCGATTATTACATGTCAGCATATATCTTACCCAATTATTGCAACAAATAGCACACTTTTTTACTTTTCATTATTAAATAAACGCGTTGTTTAATATGTAAATTATATGACAATGCTGCTGATGTATTCCAGTAATGACTAATGCAGTTACAGTATGTTTGTAAAGTGCAAATGATGGGTCTAAATAAACGAGTATTGTATTATATTGTACTTATACTTATTTCCCAAGAACGTGGAAGAAAAAATACTGATCTATTCCTTGTTGTTGCTACCAAGGATCAGGACGCTGTGGTTGCTACGGCCTACTCAGCTATTTCCGAAGTTCAGACATAAACACCCGGAGAGTTCGACGAAATCCTCAATTATCGCCACCAAAATAATAATCTTAAATTAATAGATAACGTATACCTGACATCTTGCAGCAAGTCTTCGGTTAATATATCTAGTAACACCAGTCTGCCTTTTAGTACAAATTATTATATAGAATGTTCCACTTTCATTGCCATTGGTATTGACCATCAAATGAGACCGGTAGGTGGCAGGACCAATGCTGGCCTCGATTATCCAGACACTGAAATGATACTTCATCGATAAATGAATACCAGTTGAACCTGTTTATTGGTGAACTACAACATACACAATTAGCTGAGCCCATGCTGGATAAGTCCGAACCCAGCCCCCAGCACATCGACGAATCATAGTGATCTCGGCCCTAGTGATCTCGGCCTGTTTTGGTGAGCTCGGTCTGGTCTCTGGCGATCTCGGCCTCGTGTTGCAATACATAATTAACAGTGTTTATATGATCTCGGCCTGTTCTCTGGTGATCTCGGCCTGGTCTCTAGTGATCTCGGTTTCGTGTTGCAATACATAATTAAGAGTTTTTATGCCACTTTTATGCAATGTCGCGATATGCGTATGGGTAGTTGTTATGTCACAAGTCATATATGTCCTAGACGATATTTCATAAATTTGGAACATTATGTTACAAAACGCTTGGACGATTTGTCACACATTTATTTTAAGTTTTTATTTTGTTGTTCACGCACTGAACATAAATCGGTGATTATTTGGTGTAATGTTGGCAAGGACTCTGCCGTATATCTGGGCGTTTTAAACGTTACTTGTTATCGCCCAATCGTCGAGCGCTATAGATGGTACTCGCGCTGTGTAATTCGTCGAAATCAAATAGAGTGATGTATATTAGGCAAACCTAGTTTCATTATTATTTTAAATATAGTTCACTATGTTTGCAGTCTCCACCCTTCATGTTAATTTGTGTCACATATACATAATATGTGATTCGTGTATTGTATGACATTTTATGGACATATTTTGGTAGTAATCAATACAACCAAAAAAGAAAAAAATCAGTCAAATATGAAAACAACATTTTATTTATTAAGCTCATGTTTGCTTTTTACTAAAATTTCTACATAATTAAAATCCTGATCTTCCACCACACATATAATGCCAACATGTAACCTTCTAATGGAATACACTAATATAAAACACTAACGGATCATACTGATATACAAAGACTAATGGAACATACTATAGCAACAAAGACTAAATGGAACACTAACATCAGAGAATAATGGAACACACTAATATAAACGACTAATGGAACATACTATAGCAACAAAGACTAAATGGAGCACTAACATTAGAGAGTAATGGAACACACTAATATAAACGACTAATGGTACATACTAATATCAAAGACTGATGGCGCACACTAACATCACATAATAATGGAACACACTAATATCAAAGACTGATACATATACAAACAATAAAGGAAAATGTCATATTAGTATCAAGTTACACAGAAATTAGATTGGTAAACATATAATTGTTAAATTTTAAATTGCCAGTACGCAACTTGTATGAAACGTAAAATCTCGACATAGGTAACTCTCGGCAATTGTTAACGGCTTCCCAAACTTACGATATAGCCTCCGTAAAGCCTACACTCATTGTTTGCTGGATAACTAGAATTTGCAATTCACTCACGTTACATTGCGGGTGGAATTTTCTGCGAGCGTAGGGTGGCTGAGATGTTTTAATACTACATGTATGGGTATACGAAAATATGGCAGCAGAAAAATGGCATCCCAAAGTTGTTAGGTAGTACATTGCATCCATAAATGTAGCCAGCAACTCGCATATCACAATTCAGCTACCAGTTGATAAGTATTATTTCACGGTGTCAACCCATCTTATGTAGAACGAATAAGAACAGTTTCCTGAACTGTTATGTGCATAAACTAACCGATAATCAGACCATCCACAAGGTATTGTATACAGTAGTCATTACGAACGGTTTTCCCACCTAGCAAATTTAGTTTTCTATGTTTCCTTTGCCATTATTTCCGTTACAAATTAAATCAACATGGAAAACTGGTATAACATTCGACATACCTGTCTCGCATACTTTTTGTTGCCAGCGGGCGCAACCATCGCACAACAGGGCCTCTTGACGCGCACTGACAACTCGCAAACAACTCATACACGTCTCTTCAGACTGCATATCGTAGGGCGATCGCAAATGATGATTGTAACTAATAGTTGTGTTTTCGCTCTGTCTGTTGACCTTTGTGGTGAGTCGATCCCCTTCTAAATACCCCGGTGGTGACTTACCTTCGCTTCTAATCGGCCAATCATAGGTATGGTATATCTAATTGGACCACTTGTCTTATCTCCAACACTCGACCCGCCTGCCACCTGAGCGCACCGATTCGGCACAATAAAGTCCATTCATTCATTCATTCCATACCATTAATTCCATTCATTCATTCATTCATTCATTCATTCATTCATTCTGATGTGTTCTTCTTTAGGCGCCACAACAAAGCGATGTTTGATTGGGGAAATCAACAACCCCAACACAAGTACGATTGGTGTGAAGCCATTGTACGACATAACTGGCCCTGCAATAATCTTTTCCGTCAAGTTGGTTAACTGTAATATTGACTGAATTACGATCGCATTTCACATTGATTTTAAGCATTGCATCTCACTGGAACATAAGTCTTCACTGTTGTATATGCTGATGTGTTATGTTCTACTAAGAAGATCGTAGTCGTCATCATCATCATCATCATCATCTAGTCGTCCGTAGAACTGGTCCAGCAAAACTCACAGATGATGAATGATGCTGCGGTGCGGTGAAACGTTTAATATTTCTATATATCTATTTCTATGTATTGTATTACTTCTTATTGAATAAATGATGGAGTCAGTTTAATGTTATTTTAATGCTAAATGTTTTTAACTAGTGGCTTGGATTGAAGTGACGCAAGATCTACTCAAGTCCTCATTTCCCACTTAAAGCATTCGTGGGCAGCCATGGGAAACGCAGCTAGTAGGGTCTAACGGATTATCATATTTTCAGCGATTGTTATTCCTGTACTCGTAATCAAAGTGAAGCCACGTTTATTTAGAAACCGCTGATGTTCAAAGCTCTGTCTCATAGAATGGACATACAATGCTTCACATTTACAACCGTGGTCGCTACGAGCCAGGATTCAATCAGTTGGAAACGTTGTGTAGATCAAATACCATAGAAGCTTACCTTCGTTACAAACATAGTATGTCCGTGATCATCGATATTTCTCTGTACATTCTGTATTTTAAAATTAATTTAGCACACGAATTTCGGCTGAACAGTTTATAGGCAGAAAACGAGGCATTCCGAGGACATATTGAGTGAATTATACAACTATATTTATTTATAAGGCATAAACACCATTTTTTACAGCGATCATAGATACCGAACAATAAGTACATACTACAACTATAATTATTTCGAAGGCATAAACACTCTTATTTATGTATCGCAACACGAAGCCGACATCACTAGAGACCAGGCCGAGATCACCACCGAACAGGCCGAGATCACCAAAACAGGCCGAGATCACCAAAACAGGCCGAGGTCATTGGCAACGACATCGACGCTCATTGCCGTTTATAGCCTAGCCAATATTACTACATACACCAAGAGGTGGCACCACCGTTTGTTGTCCCAGCTTAGAAGTCTGGAATTAAATCACTTACCTGGTGGAACTAGCATCGCTTGTCCGACTCTCGCTCGCGTTTGTGAATTCGCCGAGTAGAGAGTCTGGCCTCAGAGGCGTGGTCTCATTGTTACCGACTGTCACCACTCCATTTTGTGTAAGTATGACAGCATATCAGGCTCACCTTTAATGTTTAAAGGCATGCCTTTAATTAATTAAAGGCATGCCTTTAATTATTTAAATACGTGTATGTAAAGTTAAAGGCGTGGTTGTAACATTAAAAGCATGCCTTTAATTAATTAAATGCGCGTATGTAATGTTAAAGGCATGCTTTTAATTAATTAAGTACGCGTATGTAATGTTAAAGGCATGCCTTTAAATAATTAAGTACGCGTATTTAATTGTAACCAATCGGAACAAGCGAAGTGTATTGATAAAATTTTGTTTCGTTGGTTCTGATTGGTTACAATTAAGTACGCGTACTTAATTATTTAAAGGCATGCCTTTAACATTACATACGCGTACTTAATTAATTAAAAGCATGCCTTTAACGTTACAACCATGTCTTTAACTTTACATACGCGTATTTAAATAATTAAAGGCATGCCTTTAATTATTTAAGTACGCGTATGTAAAATAACTTTACCCAAACATGCCTTTAAATAATTAAGTACGCGTATTTAATTGTAACCAATCAGAACCAAAGAAACAAAATTCTATCAATACACTTCGCTTGTTCCGATTGGTTACAATTAAATACGTGTACTTAATTATTTAAAGGCATGCCTTTAACATTACATACGCGTACTTAATTAATTAAAAGCATGCCTTTAACATTACATACGCGCATTTAATTAATTAAAGGCATGCTTTTAATGTTATAACCACGCCTTTAACTTTACATACGCGTATTTAAATAATTAAAGGCATGCCTTTAATTAATTAAAGGCATGCCTTTAAACATTAAAGGTGAGCCTGATATGCTGTCATATGTAAGCGTTCCGGTGAAGCGCCAGCAGCCAATCGGCGTCATTATTGAGATTCTACACTAAACAATTTAAGCGAGAGTCGGATAAGCGAGATTAACCCGGTACCACTTTTCACTGTTACCGTTACCAGGATGTTTGTCCAAAATTTGGGTAGCTGTTATCTTGATTAATAAGCTATGAGTACAATCAATAAGCGCATGAAATGCTTTCGAAAACAGTTGAACCTTCGATTATATTGACACAATCCACGCAAAAAATAATTAGCATAATTAATATTTAACACTGTCTTTGCCTTATGTCGATAGGCTTGTGGACTTCGTGACGTGAAGTAGCAAATACAACTGAAGGGTAATGGGGGATGAAATACACTAAGACATGATAGCTGTGAATTGACGCGGGCGCACGCACGTACGCATGCACGCACGCACGCACGCACGCACGCACGCACGCGCGAGTATTAATTTAGCACAGAAAAGAAATACAGACAGCAAGGAAAACAAGACATTAGTGATTACATTAAGTGTATTTTATTTCAAAGTTGTGTAATTAATGTGTTCATACATGAAGTTATAGAAGAAACGCTGCCAGTACAGCCACGTTATTCAACCATCTACAATCACACAAGTTAGTGGGTTGTTAGAAAATAAAAAGCCAAGAAGTCGCCCATTACAACAAGGTGAGCATTAGATATGCAATAATCACATACCCAAAGCGTACGTTTACAACATGTACATGACATCGTGAAACCACAGGTCGCAACTACACATCTTTACTATGTGCAATTTAAACATTGAAATATGTCGGCAAAAATATTATTATTTCAACGTAAGTAAATTTCTCTATTAGACATATTCTAACTTATTATAACATGGTGTATATTATGATATATTACAGTGTGCTTAACTTTGCATACGTTTTTAAAGACAGGTAGCATTTAAGGAAATGGACAGGAGGAATGTCAGGGTGGCGCAAGCAAAACAAAACAGTTATTTAACTACTTACATAAGTTGGCATAAGTAATTGCATAAGATTACATTTTTACCTAATATATTATACGTAATGGTGTATATGATAGATTGAATGAACTGTTACATCTGCTGGGTGGAGTTAATGAAAGACATCCACCGGACTTAGTGAATACATGCAAAGCATGTTTACTTCATGATATATTAAGTCTGTCATAAATATAAATATAATAAGTCTGTCATAAATATAAATATAATAAGTCTGTCATAAATCCTGCCTCTTTGTTATGATGGGACAGTCCTGATAGGTGGGTTGTATGTATGTATGAATGTATGTATGTATGTATGAATATACGTATGTATGTATGTATGTATGTATGTATGTATGTATGATTGTATGTATGTATGTATGTATGTACGTATGTATGTATGACTGTATGTATGTATGTATGATTGTATGTATGTATGTATGTATGATTGTATGTATTCTGCACCTAATCATGTCAGAATGAAAATAATTAATACAAATACCAACATAGTATTAGTATTGTTAGTTTACTGTATGCTGTGTTGTGTTGCATCATATGATTTGCCTTGATGGCGCTGTACCAACAGTAAACCAAAGCTGTATTGGCCTATAGCCTTTTGGAATAGTTACTAGAGAACCAGGCATGCTAGTTGTAATGAATTACCTGAGGTATTGCGCTTAAAGTTAAGTATTCATTCTGAGATCAATTGGCAGCATTTGACTGCAATTGATTTTTATAAATGCAGCAATATTCACTGTCTTCATCCACTATCTTTATGCTGGCAAACCTCCTCTGTTGGTCCACTGTCCCCTGATGGTCCACTGTCCTCTGTTGGTCCACTGTCCTTTGTTGGTCCACTGTCCTCTGTTGGTCCACTGTCCTCTATTGGTCCACTGTTCTCTGTTCGTTCACTGTCCTCTGTTGGTCCACTGTCCTCTATTGGTCCACTGTCCTCTGTTCGTTCACTCAACACCTAGATGGCCTTGGACACACACGAGGACTGCGGACATCCATTGGTATTACTGAGTTGATTGTAGATCTCCCTGCAAGTGGTCTTCCTGCAAGTATACACACACAATCCAGCTATCTAATCCAAACTTTGTTTTTTTTCATATAGGCCCATCGTTTGAAACATAATTCTGAGGCCTGAAATGAAATGGGGCTATTGAATATGTTTTGGTAGATAACTTCGGAGAAAAAAGAATGTAAACTGACTCAACAGAAATGGTTACACGTAAGCTGTGGGGTATCCCGGGTTCACAAGAGAGTAGTTGGCATACACACAGCACAAGTAATCAGTTGAAGAGATACTTTGGAGTTGTCTTTAATAATATTATAAATATCCTGCATATCTCATAGCAGTGCAGTCATCAATCAGAAATCTCACAAAATGGCCGATTCTATGAAAATACGAACTTGCTTGGATTTTCTAATCAAGTGTAATAGGTTTCTTTAAAGTTATACCCCGTGAGTAATTATCTCATTTAACAAGACCTTTTAAATTAGCCGCCGGTGTTAACCATTTTCCACAACCTTATATTTATAGATGCGTAGCCACACCAAACCACTGTACTTCAATTGTATACCGGTAGAGGTCGCGGTGTAATTGCAAAGATTCAGTGACGACAGCAGACAAAGACAACAGGAGCAGCACCCGACCACTGATGCCACCTCCTATCATCCACAGTGTCATTGAGTTATCAAGCGTTCTGACAGGGTCCCTGCAATACAGAATAATCATAATTCAACCGTATCTTCACGCGAAGTAGTTGTAACACAACTGACTGAGCCGGGTCGTGGACGCGTCTGCGATGGGTCGTGAGAGATGGAATCTACAGCAGGTTACACATTTGCTCCATGTGCGAGATTTCTTAATTCCTTTGGCATAGAAACTAGGTAGAAGCGACCAACGGCTTTTAGCATCTCTTCCGAAAGACACAGGCAGAGTGGGATGAACCAAGTTGTCTAAGTTTCGATACAGCAGCGCAGTGGACTTGAACTCCCTGTCCTCTCCATTGACAGTTGATGCTAATGATGGCATCTGTATTGATATATGTGTCCGTGTGCACCTGTTAGTGCCCTGCGCGGGCCGGGCTTTGGGTCCAAGCCCGGCCCGACCCGCAGGCCGGGCCGGGCCGGGCCTCTACATAATTTCGCGGGCCGCGCCGAGCCTGGGCCTACATACTGCGGGCCCGGGCCGGGCCTGGGCTGAAAACAATTTAAACACATCGCGCTTGGGCCGGGCCTGGGCCTAGTGTGAGCGGGCCGGACCGGGCCTGGGCTGGGCCTGGACATAATACAAATATTCATACAAAACACCGATTATTACTTTATTTTTTTTAATAAAAACTGATTATAAATTGTAATTCCGTTTAATTAATGCTTAAAATTATTTCTTTAGTATTATATAGTTGCAAATTGAGACCTTGCATGGAATCTAATGGCCCCATAAGTTCACTTGGCTGGAAGTAGCCAGCCCCAAATGTTTACTTTAGAAATATTTGCAGAGGCAATCAAGCCATGATTAACCATCAACTTATCACCCTTTGACCCTACCAGTGGACATTCTATTGTCTAGGTCTTCCCTCCAAACATTGCCCACCTGAAAGAACTGCCCACTGCCAAGTGCCCACTAGGCTACTAGCCAGTACCCAACCCAGTTGGTAATTGGTATTTCTCCCCAGTCCTAATTCATTCACACTTGTACTAATTCACACATGTCTGAACCTGTCTGTCTCAGGCTAGTGACTGCAGGTCTGCTGGAAATGCCACTGGGTGTCAGTGCCAGTGGGTGACATTTAATTTAAATATCATATTTAATTATGTTAACATAGTTGAGCTAATTCAATTAACAATATAAATTGTGAATATGGCTTGCATATGGGTTAAGTCAGGGTTAGATAAACAAACATCCTACCCTAACCATAAACCAATACATTAAAGCCAAATATAACAAATGTTATCACATTTAATAGTAATGACACTAAGAAGTTTTTCTTTATTTTTCTTCAGGATATTCGTAAGTTTAAAGAAGTTGGTGGTGCTGGATTTTTAGAACTCATCCAGCACACTATGGACCTTTTTATTTAATAAAACAATAAGTCTGTTTTACAATTTATTTGTTTTTCGTCTTTGTTATAAGATTATAGGTTTATCTTCTCTTAACCGCGGGCTTGCGGGCCGCGGGCTTACCCATCTTTGGCTCGCGGGTATGGGCCGGGCCTGGGCCTGAAACTTGCGGGCCATGATACCTGTGCCTATGGGAATGATTATATCTTATGTTAACGACTTCAGAGTTATGGTTAGCTAGGGATGGGGTTAGCTAGAGATGGGGTTAGCCAGGCATGTGGTTAGCTAAAGATGGGGTTAGCTACGGTTAGGGTTGCAAAGTACTGCACACAACATGAAATTGGTATTGATATGTGGTGAGCAGACATTTTGGAAAGGCAACAGTTATTGTTGATATTAAAAATTGCTTATTGTACACTTTTAGCTTACTACAAGTTCTATAATGCTATTTTAGCATATGAAAAATAAACAAATTGTATTTATTAGCAATGAAATATCATATTAAACATCAACTTGCGCAATATATCAGCTCGTGCACATCAAACGTTATAGTACAAAACTGAAATGTACATTTATTTGACATGTTTTATATTTAGTAGATCGGTTATAAGACACCTCCTAAGGGAGACTGTTAAACAGTTTAAATAGTAGCGGCGTTTAACCAGTAATGATCTTGTTCACTAGATGGAATCTATAACATACATATAATAATATAATATTATCCAGTCTGACACCGACAATTGTCTAAGTCAAACACACACAACATGGGACAGGTTAGCAACCGTTTTTATTTATTTATTTATTTTCCAAAATATGAGCCCTAATTATATTATCATAATTGCAAATTATAAGAATTTTTTTATAACAAACTAATAATTTCATCCAAATTACGTGTAATATCCACAATTAAGCTAATAACAACGACGAAAACATAAGCATATCAACATTTTATAACCGTGTTTGTGACCCCGACTTCCGTCTATTTGGAGTCAGACCACAGTTGAAAATTGCATTGGTGGCCATGTTAACGTTTTGTTAGATTATAAGAAAACGTGACCACTAAAAATTCTGAAACTTTTTCACAGCATCTGCCATCATCTCATTGACATGCTGACCAAGTTTTATCAAAATCACATACCTCCAGCTCTTTTAAAGTTCTGACATTGTTATTCTTTGCTCAGTGTAAGTTTGGTCTGCTTTCTGTTTTCACGTGCGAAGCATCGACCGTGACGTCAGCGGACATCTGAAGAAGGGGCATCGAGCAAAAGGTACTTCTGCCATTGCTGCTGCTGTTAAACATTTTACTTTTTGTTTTGCTTTTAAGATAATAGGGCCGCAGCCCGCAGGCTGGTATGCAGTCGGGTGTGTGGTAGTCCATGCCTTAGTTAACCCGGCCGAAAGGGTCCCTGCCCAGGGTCACTGGTTAGGTCGTTGACGAATTAGCGTCGTTAACTATACAGATATGGCAACGGTTCCGATATTATAAAGCCATCCTTTGTTCAGTTTAATGTTATATGTTTTCTGGTTTATGCTGCAAGGCAGATCAACACCACCCGAGTCGTCAGCAAACATCAAACGAAGCATAATCAATCAACATGTATGTAGTGGTGTAGAGACGTGCTGCAATTATTTTTTTATTTTTTCTTAGCTTATGGTAAAGGTCGTAATATCTTGCTGCTTCGCTCTGATCAAATTAATGATGTTTGTTATCTCATTCCTGGTGCGAAGCGTGTGCGTACACGTATCATTTGATATGCATAATGATGAAGATGCTAATTTTTTACTTCTGCGTTTTCGTTCATGAATTAGGATTGCACTGCCGACAGCCTGCGCGTGATGTTGACAGCTTGACGGAGCAGACTGAAGGTAAGGCAAGGGCACATGTATAATGGTGGTATTTTTTATTTTCTGTTTTTTTTCATGCATGGTGGTTGTAGGTTGTAAAAAAATAGATACAGTCGATGGTATGGTGGGGAGCAAGAGCATGATGTATGGTGGGGAGCAAGAGCATGATGTATGGTGGGGAGCAAGAGCATGATGTATGGTGGGGAGCAAGAGCATGATGTATGGTGGGGAGCAAGAGCATGATGTATGGTGGGGAGCAAGAGCATGATGTATGGTGGGGAGCAAGAGCATGATGTATGGTGGGGAGCAAGAGCATGATGTATGGTGGGGAGCAAGAGCATGATGTATGGTGGGGAGCAAGAGCATGATGTATGGTGGGGAGCAAGAGCATGATGTCGACGTCTTGACGCAGAAAACTTTGAAGGTAAGATCACGGATATAGTGGTGGTATTTTGAACTGTTCTGTGTTTTCGTTCACGCATTACGGTTGCAGGTTACGTCGAGGGTGGTCGTCACTTCTGCTAGTGAGCGCAGACTTTAAAGATAAGGCACATGTATAGTGGTGGCATTTAGAATTGTTCTGTGATTTCTAACATGCATTGTGGTTGCAGGTCGCAAACAGATGTGCAGTCCAAGGTGTCGTCGTCAGTTCGTCACTGCAGAGAGCGAGCGCACCATGTTGATGTATACGCTATGTGCGTGTCTTGGGACACAGTCATATAATATAGTGTTCTTTTATTATTGTATTATGCATTCTAATGATTCGAGACCTCAGTGATTCGCTGGTTGCGATGCTGGGTTGAGTTTACGCGATTGCTGGTTGAAGCGGCGAGACAGCTGGTTGAGTTTACGCGATTGCTGGTTGAAGCGGCGAGACAGCTGGTTGAGTTTACGCGATTGCTGGTTGAAGCGGCAAGACAGCTGGTTGAGTTTACGCGATTGCTGGTTGAAGCGGCGAGACAGCTGGTTGAGTTTGCGCGATTGCTGGTTGAAGCGGCGAGACAGCTGGTTGAGTTTGCGCGATTGCTGGTTGAAGCGGCGAGACAGCTGGTTGAGTTTACGCGATTGCTGGTTGAAGCGGCGAGACATCTGGTTGAGTTTACGCGATTGCTGGTTGAAGCGGCGAGACAGCTGGTTGAGTTTGCGCGATTGCTGGTTGAAGCGGCGAGACAGCTGGTTGAGTTTACGCGATTGCTGGTTGAAGCGGCGAGACAGCTGGTTGAGTTTACGCGATTGCTGGTTGAAGCGGCGAGACAGCTGGTTGAGTTTACGCGATTGCTGGTTGAAGCGGCGAGACAGCTGGTTGAGTTTACGCGATTGCTGGTTGAAGCGGCGAGACAGCTGGTTGAGTTTACGCGATTGCTGGTTGAAGCGGCGAGACAGCTGGTTGAGTTTGCGCGATTGCTGGTTGAAGCGGCGAGACAGCTGGTTGAGTTTACGCGATTGCTGGTTGAAGCGGCGAGACAGCTGGTTGAGTTTACGCGATTGCTGGTTGAAGCGGCGAGACAGCTGGTTGAGTTTACGCGATTGCTGGTTGAAGCGGCGAGACAGCTGGTTGAGTTTACGCGATTGCTGGTTGAAGCGGCGAGACAGCTGGTTGAGTTTACGCGATTGCTGGTTGAAGCGGCGAGACAGCTGGTTGAGTTTACGCGATTGCTGGTTGAAGCGGTGAGACAGCTGGTTGAGTTTGCGCGATTGCTGGTTGAAGCGGCGATACAGCTGGTTGAGTTTACGCGATTGCTGGTTGAAGCGGCGAGACAGCTGGTTGAGTTTACGCGATTGCTGGTTGAAGCGGCGAGACAGCTGGTTGAGTTTGCGCGATTGCTGGTTGAAGCGGCGAGACAGCTGGTTGAGTTTGCGCTACGGCGTCTCATATCCGGCCCACATCTCGATAATCATTGCTACCAGTTTGTACCAGCGAGTCCAGTCTTTCGGTTATTACGTATATTTGCTAAGCTAGACATTAAACTCGCAACGACTTCTTATCAGGTTTGATTCTAAACGTCTGTTGCCAATGTTTCAGCACTGTCCGTATATAATAATAAGTTTGGTAAACGTTTTGTTTGCATGATACGATTGCAATAACACCGCAACGTACTTCAAAATAAACCACTTTCTGTACAATACTGTCAACATTTACAACTTGGGTTATGTTTTCGTTATAATCGAAGAGAGCTCTCCGCCTACATCAACGAGCGCATGAATATATGTGACTTCTGATGATATATTTAAGTTTCGTTGGCTGGCCTTTTCATCTGAATGATTTAACGCATCTAGAATATAAATGGAAAAAAATTCGCCTTTGAATTTTCCCCATGTAAACTTACTATTACATTAGATGTGTTGCTGGTTGTAATGTACAATAAAGCATGTTGATATGATGTGGATGTAGCAAAGAGAACAACACTGTTTTTAATGTTCAGCGTAGTGCATACATTTCACTTCGTACATAGTGGCTATTGCACCCACCAGCTATGTTCATGCGCTCAAGAAGCGCTGGAGGAGTGGACGTATGTGTCCAATAAGCATGGACCTAGCATGAGTCTGGAGAAGACACAAGTGGTGAAGGTTGGACAGCAGAGGATTTGAACATCAGGTGTGAGGTTCAGCAAACGTACCACCACAGCTATGGGAAGAAGATCAAGCAAACGGATGGTACCTTGTGTACCTTGGCGGAATGGATACAGAAGACCGGCGTTCGGAGGTAGAGGTACGCCTTTGGATACAAGCGGGGGTGGACGCATGGAGAAAGTAGAGGGAGTCGTGACATACAGAAATATATATCAACAAAATTAAAGGGAAATATCTGTGTGACTACGTGATCTTCAGATCGTGGCAACAACAGAAGCTTCAACTTTTCGAGAACAAATGGGTCCGGAGAATTACAGTAGCAACGAGGACAGATAGAAGGAGGATGAATGACCTGCGGGAAAACATTGGTATGCAGTGCATCTTACGGGAAAAATAGTAAGAATTCAGACGGATGGTGTGGGAGTGTCATTTGGTTCGGGTGGATGAGGATTGTCAAACGCTAAATTTGGTCGGGAACAAAAACAGGTCCATGGACTTGTTTTAGCAGCAACAATTGATCCCCTTGAATAAACCTGCTGGAACAAAACAGGATTGGCTGTCAATAGTAGTCATTTGATTTCAAATTCAAAAGGGCCGCTTAAGAGCAGTAAAAATTAAACAGGGGAAGTACTAGACATAAGTGCATAGTTATAACGATTAACCGATAGCTACATGATTATGATTAATTGTGTACGTGGTGCTGTTTAGCACACATCTAGGCAGCAGGTGAGTTAACACGATGTCGTTGTGCAGATCGAACTGCGAAAGTGTTAACATGACTGTTTAGCACATACACGAACGTTAAACGCGATCAACCGGGGATTAGTTTTATTCAATGGGGACCATGCAATTGTTGCAGCTAAATCTGCCCCCCCCCCCCGACCGATTTTTACCCAGAGTAGAATTATCCTGACATGGCCGACTATCAAATAAAAGGTTCCAGTATATGCCATCAAGGTTACAGCATTCCATCAATTGAGACATCCTAGACTTTGCTCAACATCACCAATACCTAGGAATTTAGTTATCGGACGACCTCAGACGAAATTATCACATTTCACGTGTCTGCAAAAACTAACCGTGTGTTTGGTATATCCGGTGGAACCTGCATGTAGTAGCCATGTACACATGTTCGGAAAGAACCAAACACTCCGCCTACTTCACCATGGTTGATCCGCATCTCGAGTATGCGAGCTCCGCATGGGATCCATACGCACAACAAAATCACCAGACCTCACCTGGAACAAACACATTCATCAGTTTACAGCCTCAGCAAACCGTACTCTTGCACTCGTTAGACGCAACCTGTGCCAATGCCCTCGAAATATCATTGTCTGTGCATCCCTTGTTCGTACGCTTTAGGAATATTTTTCATCCGTATGGAATCCTTACAAGTAAGTCCTCGTTCACAAAATGGAGGTGGTACAAAGAAGGGTGGCACACTTTTGTTACAATTAAGTATTACGCATCCAGAGAAATGGGGGTATATTCCAGAAATGATAAAGAATTTACACTGGGAACAACAGTTACTAACCACCAGAAGAACTAACAGACGTCTCACCCTATTCTCCAAAGCCATCAAAGGTCATTTATCCATGTTGGAGACTTTCTCCAGCCCGCACAACATCAATCATGGCATCTCCACAGCAAAGCCTTCCACACCAGCAATCTTGAACTGATATACATTTTCCCAGGACAATAACAGATTGGAACTCACTACCAGACACAATAACCAACATCACAGAGCCCCAACAGTTTACGCAAGCTCGATATAGTGTAACCTAATCAGTTCCAAGCAAACACGATCGAGCAGCAATCACTCCACGCGCACACAACCTTAATTGACCGTTTGACTCCTTAGGAGTGTTTGTCAGTATCTTTCACAAGACAAGACAACAACAGCCAGGAAAGCAGTGTCACTCGAGATGATGAAAGATCTTAAGTGAGAGTTGCTGGAGCGCCGGAGAGAGATCAGCCGCCTAGTAGGCCCACTGTTTTACAAATCATTACATAATGGACATACAGCTCTTACTTTACCAGATCATCTCGTTCGGTCAAATAGTAATAGCCAATACACGTGGCCACAGTGACATAGTTATCCAGGTGCTGGTCGAGACACATGTTTATACCAACAGCTTTGCAACAGAACTGTAAAAATGGAATGAACTACCAGACACAGGTATTTACGCCACTGTAGACAAAGCAGAGACAATGAAACAGACAGGAAAGCTCACGCAAGATAATAGTGGCGCCACACGGTGGATTGGACATCAGTCTATGTTGTGGCCTGTAAATATAATAAGTAAGCATAACTCCGATTGCGAAACAAACAGTTGCCGCGTTCGTTGCGCCGGTGAAGTTTAGAGTTCGCGACCAACAGAAACATTGTCACTGCAAATAATGTCAATGCCGCTTAGAGAACACTTTCACTTGTTTTATTTTGCAACGCTGCTGACCTTTCCTTGTCGAAATCGCGTTTGATTTGGAGGTCAAGGCCGTATGTTGCACTGGATAAAAATGGCGATGAGAAATCGTTTTGACGCTGTCAGCTGTTGCTGTGAATAAAACCTCGTCATCACTTAAAATGACCATTTCATGATCGCGTAAGTGCATGCAATGAAAAGTCTGTTTTGTTTTAGGGGTCGGACTTAGTTATTATTCACTGCAGACGTTCAGGACACGTATACGACCTCTGGCTCTGTTTTGTTGACTGAATTTATGCTGCTCTACCGCTTTTGGCTTTGTTTATATTTACGTCCACCCAGGTGCGACGTCAGAAAATGTATTTATAAAGTATATCATCATAAAAGTATACATGAACAACATCAGTGTTCGACCCACTCGCTGTTTTATTTGACACTGTAACGACGCAACTGTGCTGTAGATCGGTATCGAGGTAGAACGTAATAGGCTGGAAACTTCGATTTGAGTTTGACAGGCTGCGTGCTACGCTGGCTAACTACGCATTCATTATTTGTTGTTATTTATCGGACAATGCCTCTTTGTGAGAACCAGACAACCTGAAGACTAAATAGACCACTGGAAACCGGCTCAGAACAGCTCCTCCAAAGAGGAATTTAAAAAAAGTTATTTACCAAAGCCTTTCCAAAGGTTTCTATATAGAGTAATTTGAAAGTTACTTGACATTGAGAAAGAAGCAGCCTTCAGAAAGTGAATGGTTGACAGTGACACCACATACGTGTCACACGTGTTAGACAAAGTGGCAGCTAGTATATGTATACACTACATTTATAATTCATGCACAATATTTGTTTCAAGTTAATACATAACAGTTGTGTTCATTACTGAGTTGAATGTTCAATCATGATATGATGCTATACTATTATAACATTAAATGAGTAAGGAAACACAAAATAAACTAACCTCTTTATCTTATTTGGCATGAACCACACAGCTGTCATCTTTCATAGCAAGTAGAGTCATTGTTAAGTTGTTGAAATAATAACTAAAATCTTCATAAGCTTGACGATGAACAAGTTTGTAAATTCTCTAATTACTTCTGTTCAGATGCACCTTACTGATGGTAAAATATACAAATAAATTGTAAATTATTTGTTATTGACACTGCCACATATATTTTTGTTTTGCATAATATCAGATTGCATGTTGCAGGCAGAGCTCCTTCATTTAGTTTATTCACCAAAACCATGGGCACCTGTCTCAAAATAATATCTATAACTGATCCAGGAAACATTGACCAAAATAAGAAAATATATTTAATTTGGTTAAAGTAACCTTTGCTTGAACTCTAGCTGATCCATAATGAATATGTAAGCTTATCCTATGAACTGTCCATACATAATAATTTGTATGTTATAATTGTTGTGCTTTGTGATCCAGCAACACTGGTGGATGCATAGAAACTTAACTATCCACACTATCACGACAACGCCAGGCGAGGCAGCATTGGGACAACAGACGGCAACACAGCACGATGTTGTATGTGTTTCATGTTGACACAGGCACCATGTTGACCTTTGACATGAACCTTGCCATGGAGAGGTGAGTGGGGCATATCCAACATCCACCAATTAAGGTGTCTGGGGCGGCTCATGTGTGAGTAAATTTTTTCTCAGTACGCTTTATTGCAACATCTCTCTATTTTTTCTGTTCAATTCTATTCTTTCTGGTCCTTTAACAACTTAGCAATTTCGATGTTATAGACGTACTTTTAAGAAAATTTTGGACAGTTTGTCAAGACTTGCAATACAGCACAATTGAAATAGGTGGATGTTGAAATGGGCATTATATGTAACCTACCTAGTACTATTAACAAGCCAAATGATAGCCCTCCAGCTTTATTAATTTTTGAGAAATGTTCTAAAAGTAGCTCCTTTATGGACGTACTCAGAGAAAACAAGTTTGTGAAGTATGAATACATGTACAGATATATGAATACATGTACAGAGTTACATGTGGTGTATATCTAGTGTAATTTGGATATTTCACAAAATGTGGTAGCTCTATCAAGTTTGCACTGTGAGAATTGTGTTATGGATGTACAGTGTTATGGATGTACATAAAATCTGTACATCCATAATGAAGATAAACCATAAACTATGATGAATAAAATAAAGTTAAGTACTTGTGTGTACTCATGACTATCGGTATATTTTTTTTTTTTTTATTAAGCAATCACTAGACAATACAATAAAAAATATATAAATATGTGCTATGGACGTACATGCCTGATGTGAACCAATTTGGAACGAGGATTCCTATAATCATGATGGATGCAGGGAAATTACATTTTACAGTAAGACTGCTATGTCACTCTATCTCATTACTACATTAAAAAGTATGTAACAAAACAGAAAATATGATGAAAAACTACGTTTCCAGAAAGTTTAATTCATCTGAAAAGTTGCATGTTCTGTACCACTGTCTTTGACATCAAATATTTTGTAATTTATGCAATAATATGATACATCCATCATATTTCCCTTTAATACAAATGTTTATCTTTAAAATGGTACCCTATTTATATAGATATACCAAACTTGAAAACATGATGGTAAGGTTGACTATGGTGGAATTGCCCAACTGCAATTCACTTCTGTCAACCTAAAGCTGCCTACATTTTATTAGTGACAATGACATACTTGTGTATGTCGTTTTTTCTTTGGGGTGTTTGTCAAAATAAAATTACATTCTGTGGTAGTTTTATCATCTTATTTCTTTTCTTAGAAGTGTGAAACATCATCAAAGTTTTAGTCACATAACAATTATTTATTGTCAACTTAAATGTGAGTAAACATAGTTAGCAGCCATTTTAGTTTTACTGTGTCGCACTGTTTACTAGTAACTATTAATTTATCATACAACATACTGTGTTGTAGTGGTATTATCTGAGGACATTTGTGTTGCATTGTTATCATCAAGATGATGTATTGAAGTATTATTATCTGATAACATACTGTGTTATAATGTTGTTATCTGACAAACTACTATGTTGAATTATTATTATCTGGCAGCGTACTTTTTTGCACTTGCAGTGTTGTTATCTGACAACATACTGTGTTATAATGTTGTTATCTGACAAACTACTGTGTTGAATTATTATTATCTGACAGCGTACTTTGTTGCACTTACAGTGTTGTTATCTGACAACAAACTGTGTTGTAACGTTGTTATCTGACAAACTACTGTGTTGTAATGTTGTTTTCTGAAAACATACTTGGTTACACTTGCAGTGTTCTTATATAACAACACGTTGTTATCTGACAACACACTATGTTGTTGTGGTGTTACCTGACATCACACTGTTGTGATGTTGTTATCTGCCAACATTATGTGTTGTAGTGTTGGTACCTGGCAACATTCTATGCTGTAGTGGTTTTATTTGGCATACTATGTTGCAGTGTCAGCGTGCTGCAGGCTATGATAGAGAAGATGTGTCGGATACCAAAGGACAAGCAGGTGCTTCTGATCAGTGGAGGAGAAAACCTGAATCCCAACTCTCGCGTCTGCAGCTATTCGGCCGGCACAGTCAGTTCCCACCTCTCACAACTTCAGTAGGGAAACAAAACAAACCTCATCAAACACATCTGGCACTGGACTGAACAGTGAATAAAATAGTTTTAGTTAAATATGCTCTGGTACTTTTGTGCGAGATTTGGCAGTAATTTCCCAAACTTTACACAGACATGAAGGCACTGCAGAGAGTTTACTCATGCCATGATAATGGTCATAAAATACAAAGTTGTTATGATTATTGACAGCGAACAGACTACTCTTACTACATACACCGTGTTACTGAATTATCGCAATGAAGTATGAACACCAGAGTACATAACAATGCATGCTTCCTTCTAAACAATGCTATATTAATGTAGTTTTGTCCTTTGAATTGCATGGCTCCACTCTTCTAGCTGTGGCTTCCACATCTCAACCTTATCCTAGCACTGACTTTTTGAACTGGAATTAGTTTTGAGAGAAAACTAGTTTTGAATGTACATTTTCAGTATTTGTTCGCAGGACACCAATCCAATCTATCTGTTCAGCAAGAGCAGTATAGAGGCAGCTACTCCACCCAATGCCAGTGTCAACTATGGCTCAGGTACACACAATTCTTCCAAATAATTACATTTGGTTTAGTGATGTCAGTGCAAAACTTTTCACTGAAATGTAGTGAGCATGATAGACAAGACTCGGACAGATGTTTCAGTAACAAGATTGAACTGTTTATTTCTGAAGGGACAGTTTAACTGTATATGTGAGAACTAAATATGGGCTCAAACAGGATTTAGTGAAACAAATCCAGAATGAGACGATGTTGACAGATCTGGTGGAGATGTTAGTCAGGAATATTATGGACTGAGTTGACGTGTCATGAATGATGGCCAGGAATGTAATTGAGTGCATGTTATGAACATATGCTAGCAATGTCAGTAAGACAGTTCCTGTGTGATGGAGGTGTGCTGTGTTGTTCCAGAGACAGACCTGAGAGACCAGGTGGAGGGCTCTCTCAACATGCCTCCCTCCTATGAGACGGTCGTTGCCAGGGCACAACTAGCCCTGGTCAGTTCACATCACCTGCTCTCAGCTCTATGGGTGTCAACACTAGCGATTCCAGGCGGGAAACACCGCTTTTCCCTCATGTTCCTGGTTTTTTTATGAAATGTCCCACTTTTTGTAATTTTATTTTTATGGAAAAATCTGTTTAGTGCACAGAAGGCCGTTCTATGGTTTCAAGTGATTTCAAAATATTTTCATGCATGCATTCGCCATGAACGAGAATGGCACATCAAAATGGTACCAAGAACAACATGTATAAGTCCACTAAAAATTGATGAAAAATTAGTGAGGAGGGTGTTTCCCACTTTTCCCGGAGCATTTTCCCATTTTTTTTCCATGAGTTGATAGATGTTGACACTTTAGGTGTATGAAACATTTATTGAAAATTTTTCACAGTTCCTGATACATATTACACTTTACAGTACCATAAGGTCTGAGTGATGGAATATTTGGAGCACATTCATGCTGTATTATTGTATATTTTCATGCAATTGCTTTAAAAGAATAATTAATAATTTTTTATTATAACATGTACATGTTTAACCTTGAATTTAATAAAAAAAATTGTATAGTGAGAAAAACCAACAGATGAGTTGAAATTACAGCATGAATTTTTAAAGGGTTGGCATAGATGGATCTTTCGTCCTGTATTGTTGTAATTGTACATGGGGAATGCAAGTTCTGTCGGGGCATGAATAGGTAATGGATTGAATACAGTAGTGACTACACAGATGTGTCTCTGTTGCTGTCGGTAGGCCATGAGACTAAGGCAGGGTTTGTGGGTACTGAGTATTAGCCTTGTAGTCTCGTCACGGTATTGTGTAAGGTATTGCATTATTGATAACTCTGTTGTTGAGTCAAAGTTCCCGTCTGACAGTGCACAGGATGAATACAAAGCAGATAACCTTATGTCTAATGATTGTTATATGCTTCAAGGTGTTGTGTCTGCTTCCTGAAAGAATTTAAGGTGTTAAAAGTGTGCTGGAAAATCTTGTTATTTACAACTTGGATGTTTTGAACTTATGTAGATATGCATGACGTGTTGGGGGCAACCTCTGCTCCAACTGATAATTTAGATCAATGATGCTTCAGATTAGTTGAATCCTGGTTGCCCTGATTTTGACAAAATAAGGTTCTACTGATGTGTGTGCGAATGTTTTACGCTAACCCTGGTTGTGTTATTTTGTGGAAGTAGCCATTGTTTGATTGTGCTACAGCAATTCCATGATGTCGCCAAGGAGGAGCTGCGCATGTGTGAACATCTGGTGCATGATCAGCATCTACAACACCAAGGATGGGCAGCTGTCATTGCAAACCTTGAGGACATCACCAGGTACAGTCAATGGCTGTGATGCAAATCGAAGTGTCGTACACATACCAACATAGTGACACAGACCATAGCAGTGACCCAGATTGTGTTTGAGTGAGAAAAACAATGCTAAAGTCTATTTATTTTATAATTATGTAGATAATTAGAAAGTTTGTCAGTCAGTATGACCAAACTGTTGTAGTAATTAATGCTATAAAATAGCGCATATGGGCTTGTTTAAAAAAATTACAATAATTAAAAAGGATGTGGATGCTCTTGAATTATCACAAATAAATTGGAAAGGTATGTTTTTAGAGAGTTTATCCCAGTTGAAATTTTGCAATACTCGACTTTCCATTCACTGCATTGGCAATGCACATTCAGTGCCTCTATTTTTGTCTTTGGATGGTGTATGGGTGGGTGAGATTAATGATATAAGTTTTTTTTATGTTGGATATTTGTACTTTTTACAAAAACCCTAAGCCATAGTTTTGTAAATGACAAAGATGTATCCACATTTTCTCGCTGCAGTGCTTTCTGGTCAAGGATCGATGTGTTCAAAAAGAATGTGCAGAGTTATCTGTCATCACGAGAAAACTACCTGGAGATATTAGCAAGGTGAGTGTGTACTTGAAATAATGTATCTGTGAGTTTCTTAGAATTCTGTGGCATTTTGCTGTGAAAGGTTAGCAGAATATAATGGGGGAGAACATTTGATGATCATTGTTTTGTTGTAAGTATACAGTATATAATGACAATTATTAAGGATCTGAAATGATGCATGTCTTGGTCGCAACATAGACAACAATATCTACTTCAGGTGTGGAATTCTAAGCATGACATTGCTCAAATCCTAACATAATTATTGTTGGTCTACAATGCTAATGTTTGTTTAGAAAATAAGTAATGTTGTTGTGATGCCGTCTTTTGATCACTCATTTAGAAAGACGCATAGTTTGTAAGGATGAAGGTGATAATTGCTTATGGATTAAGAATTATTAGATTTATGATGCTAAAACAGTCCCAATCCACATAAAAAATTAAGATACCCTGATGTTACACAAGACTTTGCTGAATATCTATGCTCACACAAAGACCAGTTTTAAATGATATTGGTGAGTTATTCATTGGAAGTTTGAATATGAAGAAACCTGCTCGTGTCAGTTTGAATTCTGAAGAAACCTGCTCTTGTCACTTCTTCAGACTGTTGTTTTTCCCCCCAGGTTCTCGGAGTCTATCCTGCTCCTGGGAAAGATCCCTGTGCTACCCTGTCTGCTCTCAGGGGTGCCTCGGGAGCTGGAGGAACGCAAGGGGGAACAGTCAGTCGAGGCTTGTTCCAAGACGTTACTCAACTGGATCAGTGCTCAGGTACAAGGCATAACATATACTGTACCTTTATTGTAAATGTAATTAAGTATAGTCAAAGCTAAAAATATGTCTGTATTGGACAGATACGTTTGTAATTTGTTATTCTGAGTCAACATTAAACTATTTTTAATGGGTCAGTTGTTGACAGGTGTTGACAGGTGTCCTTTATGGCTTGGTGAGGAATTTGACTTGAAGAAAGAATTCTAAGATGAAAGGTGGCACATGAAAATCTCTCGTTCTAGCCATGTGTGCTGGTATGCACTATGTGTGGATTGTGCAGTCAAAGAAAAGTTTTAGATTTTAGTATGAACAGTGCTAGTTAAATGTACCTTCTGTAGCAGTGCTGTGACGTTAGATCGTCAAAGCAGTGGCTGATGTACTCTTGTATCAGTTGTTGCTGAATGTTGCTGTATGTTGCGTTCAGGACAGTCGGAGCAGTCTTGAACAGATGGCCCAGCAGTGCTTGACAAGTCTTCACCAGGTAGGCTTCAGTGACTGGCAGACACCTTACTGCTGTTGTATCAACGTATTCTTGAAGATGTTGATGTTTATGTAACTATGAAGAATTGACTACTGACAAAACCACCACATTATTATCAGCTACTTCTGCATACATCTAGTGCTCCTGCACTCTACTTCAGTTACATAATTATGTACTGGTCCTTTGCAAATGCCTGTATCTCAGTCATGTTTGGGTGATGTGATAATAATTTTTTTCGATGGTAACAATTGAAATTAACCCATGCCTGCTGGGCATTTCCATATTTCTGGATGAGCTAGTTCAGTATCCTGCACTAAGTAGACTAGTCGAAGAGTCACAGAGGAATATCACAAGTCACAATGGTGGAAATATGGATGATTAGAGGGTTTAGAGAGGTGTGACTGTAATACATACACAAGTGTATGGCTTATTAATAGGAGTTCTATGGTATTGTGTGACATGATATTAAAGTGTTGCGTGTGTGGTCAGTTTGATGAGAAGGTGAAGGAGAGTCTGCTGACCGAGGCCCAGACCCTGCTGGACGCCATCAACAACCCCAGCATGAAGGAGGTTAAGGGTCTGGAGGACCGCCTCTATGGGCTGGAGCAACTCATGTTTGGGGCCAAGAAGATTGTCCAGGAGCAGGGGGAAATGGCACAGGTGTGGTCATGTTGTGGCTTAAAACTCCTTTTTCAATTAAATTAGCCCATCGCGAATCAGGTCCTTTGCTGTTAAAATCTGTCATGTGTGAATAGTCTAACATGTGCAGGCAGTCTAATAGAACTTTAGAAGAGTGCTTACTTTTTAAATCATCAAAACAATTGACTTTGTTTGTTAGATCGGGTAACTTACGAAAGTGGGAATAGCCTGATGTCATAGTATATAGTTTATTTTGTTAGATCGGGTAACTTACGAAAGTGGGAATAGCCTGATGTCATAGTATATAGTTTATTTTGTTAGATCGGGTAACTTACGAAAGTGGGAATAGCCTGATGTCATAGTATATAGTTTATCTTATGCTTTCACAAGAACTAAAGAACATATTTATACAAACGAGCTAGCATGTCATAGTGGGTACTTGAGCTAGCATGTCATAGTGGGTACTTGAGCTAGCATGTCATAGTGGGTACTTGAGCTAGCATGTCATAGTGGGTACTTGAGCTAGCATGTCATAGTGGATACTTGAGCTAGCATGTCATAGTGGATACTAGAGCTAGCATGTCATAGTGGATACTAGAGTTGGCATGTCATAGTGGATACTAGAGCTAGCATGTCATAGTGGATACTAGAGCTAGCATGTCATAGTGGGTACTAGAGCTAGCATGTCATAATGGATACTAGAGTTGGCATGTCATAGTGGATACTAGAGCTAGCATGTCATAGTGGGTACTAGAGCTAGCATGTCATAGTGGATACTAGAGTTGGCATGTCATAGTGGATACTAGAGTTGGCATGTCGTAGTGGGTACTTGAGCTAGCGTGTCATAGTGGATACTAGAGTTGGCATGTCATAGTGGGTACTTGAGCTAGCATGTCATAGTGGGTACTTGAGCTAGCATGTCATAGTGGGTACTTGAGCTAGCATGTCATAGTGGATACTAGAGCTAGCATGTCATAGTGGATACTAGAGTTGGCATGTCATAGTGGATACTAGAGCTAGCATGTCATAGTGGATACTAGAGTTGGCATGTCATAGTGGATACTAGAGCTAGCATGTCATAGTGGATACTAGAGTTGGCATGTCATAGTGGATACTAGAGTTGGCATGTCATAGTGGATACTAGAGTTGGCATGTCATAGTGGATACTAGAGTTGGCATGTCATAGTGGATACTAGAGTTGGCATGTCATAGTGGGTACTAGAGTTGGCATGTCATAGTGGATACTAGAGTTGGCATGTCGTAGTGGGTACTTGAGCTAGCGTGTCATAGTGGATACTAGAGTTGGCATGTCATAGTGGGTACTTGAGCTAGCGTGTCATTGTGGATACTAGAGTTAGCATGTCAAAGTGGATACTAGAGTTGGCATGTCGTAGTGGATACTAGAGTTAGCATGTCATAGTGGGTACTTGAGCTAGCATGTCATAGTGGATACTAGAGTTGGCATGTCATAGTGGGTACTTGAGCTAGCGTGTCATTGTGGATACTAGAGTTAACATGTCGTAGTGGATACTAGAGTTGGCATGTCATAGTGGATACTAGAGTTAGCATGTCGTAGTGGATACAAGAGCTAGCATGTTGTTGTGGATACTAGAGCTAGCAGGTTGTAGTTGATGCTAGAGCTAGCAGGTTGTAGTTGATGCTAGAGCTAGCAGGTCATAGTGGATGCTAGAGCTAGCATGTTGTAGTTGATACCAGAGCTAGCATGTTGTAGTGGATATTAGATAGGTTTGATTTTTCACAAAATGATTCTAAAACAAGATGAGGAAGAACATTGAATTGAGGATGGACCTTTAATAAATCAGGGGATTCCCTTGTCATGAATCTTGGGGTATGCACTCAGATTGACCTTTTTCTCAGTCACGGGTCAACTGATGATGCTGAATTTGTGGTAATAAATCTATATCTTTCATGCCAGGGCAAGTCTGATGGTTATATGTATGTTAATGTCAAGGCAAGTCTGATAGTTATATGTACAGGGTATGTTAATGTCAGGGTAAGTCTGATGGTTATATGTATGTTAATGTCAGGGCAAGTCTGATGGGTATATGTATGTTAATGTCATGGCAAGATTGTGATGATCAATAAAGAGAAGGTATAAAAAAAAACCATTCAGTTTCTACTTCTAGTAACTTTCAGTAATATTGTTATTTCTTTCATATTATCTAGTAACTTTTGTATTTAAGCAATTGTTTTAATATATTATTCGTCAAATTACAGCAACAAATTATGTTATTTTGTAAAACTAATCTGTATTTTTTTAGTTGAGGCAGACGCAGAAATAAGAAGAAATAAAAAGAAATAAAAAGAAATAAGAAGAAACAAGAAGAAATAAAAAGAAATAAGAAGAAATAAAAAGAAATAAGAAGAAATAAAAAGAAATAAGAAGAAATAAAAAGAAATAAATAGAAATAAGCTGTTGTAGTAGAATTTTCCCTGCACAATGTTGATTCACTTCTCTAACAATTTGTTCCATTGTTGTCCACCAGGGGTTTGTTCAGAATGAGAATCGAGCCCGTAATCTTGCTGATGCGTCCGTGTTGCCTGATCTGTGCAACAGCCACCGACACCAGCTGGTGGTGATGTTGAAGAACCACCAGAATCTACACGACATTCGCCGACGGTGCATGCTCGCCAAGGAGGAGCTCTCCATTAACCTTCACACGAGACTCAGGTGATTGCGAGGGACATTGTCTTCCATATTAATGTCATCACTGCATGTCATCATTAGTGCGGTAGTTGCCATATCAATGTGATCATTGTCACTGTTATTGGTGATTTATTGCTTGTTGACTTCCTGTACATGGTTACAGTTTGTGATTGTTCTGTTTTCCTCAAAATCGCAACAAAACATTTTCGTTGCAGGAACTCCCCTGTTTGTGATATATTATCATCCCAGTTCATGTTAGGTTTTAGTAGAGCAAATCTGCAAAATTAAATATATGTAAAAGTGTCTCCATGTACAATCACAAACTTTTAACGCAGCAAACTTTTCCAGTTGCACAATAGCCTTTTGCTATCGCCTCATATATGTCCACAGTTACCATTTAATATTAACTAGATGTGAAATATGTGATTTGGGCATGTATTTGGGCATGTATTTGGGCATGTATCCCTGCAAGTGTTTATTCAGATGTGTCCCTGCAGTGACTATCACAGTTTAATGTCTTTTTGCAACACATCATAATGGCTAAACATGTGAATAAGCAAAACATTTTTTATCTTGTTTGTAACTTGTTTATTGTTCATTTATTATATAATAATATATTAATAGTACATTTATTTCCGATATTACATATATGCAGTGTATATCCATACATATATCGTCTTGTTCCACTTTCATGTATCATAAGATATTTTATGTTTCATAAATTCCTACTAAAGTGCCAAAGAAAATCCGTTATTAGATATGACGGTGTAATACTTTTAAATCAGATTTATCAAGCTTACACTTGACCCTATAACATAATATGAGGAGAATACTAACGATGATGAATATTATTTGTCACAGATGGGTCATGTATATTGAGAAGTCTATATGTGACATTGATGGCAAGCTAGTCATCCATCATGAGACACTGAAGAAGTTAAAGCGACGACTGGAGATCATCCAGCAGACATATGATGCACCGGTGGTGTATGCGCGGGCGGTGCATGAGGTCGTCCGACGGCGCCTCTTTGCGACCCAGTTCCTTGAGGTTGTTATTTACATTTGTGTCGTATATTACAGAAAATTAGTGTGTTATTATGCTTAGCTGAAATTGTCTTAACTGGCAATATCTGTGTTTGGTAAGTTGGTAACCCTTTCATTACTAAAGCAATTCATTATGTTTCTATATGTTTATATAACAATGCATGGCTCAGAAATATAATCCAGTGTTACGCAATATCTGTGAGTTGGTAACCCTTTCATTACAAAAGCCATTCATTATGTTTATATATGTTTATAGATGTTTATATAACAATGCATGGATCAGTAATATAATCCAGTGTATACGCAAATAGTGAACAGTATTGCAGTCAGATTATATAGGTTATTACAATAACATAATAGTAACCAATACAATCAAACCACTGTATAAGTTACACACCAAATATATAGCAAATATATTTGATTAAATTATGATTTTAAAAAATGTGTATTAGATTAATTTAAATCTGTATAATTGAATCAGTAGTAAGATTCCTTTATTGTGTTTGCTGTGGCATTCCCCAGGAAGGCTGCGCTCACTGTTGACACTGTGCATGTCATCTTAAAGCTACAATTTCATGTGGAATGTTACTAGGGTTCAAGCCCTGGGCCGACATGATAAGTTTCATAACAATTGGGCATAACTTGCTAACTCATCTAGCATTAGACATATGGGTATAGGAAGTGGGAAATATATGTCTTTCAGATGAGCTGTAGGCCCGCTCTACCTGGTGTCTACGGCAGGGAAAGTGCAATGAAGTACTACACAACAATGAAATATATGTCTTTCAGATGAGCTGTAGGCCCGCTCTACCTGGTGTCTACGGCAGGGAAAGTGCAATGAAGTACTACACAACAATGAAATATATGTCTTTCAGATGAGCTGTAGGCCCGCTCTACCTGGTGTCTACGGCAGGGAAAGTGCAATGAAGTACTACACAACAATATATGTCTTTCAGATGAGCTGTAGGCCCGCTCTACCTGGTGTCTACGGCAGGGAAAGTGCAATGAAGTACTACACAACAATGAAATACAGGCTGCTGAAATCACTTTTGGAAATTAAAACAAAGTTTTTTCTATTTTTTTCTATTATTCTTTTTAATAAACTTTGCAAGTTATAGGCACCTATAAAAATAAGCGCCCAAAATCATACCTATAAAAATAATGGGTATGATTTTGGGCGCTTACCCCTTGTTCACATTATAAGGCATTACAGACACAATTTGCATTAAATGCTTAGTTCTTTTGTTGAAGTGCTCCAGTATAGCCACTTAGTCATTGGTGAAAAGTTTAGTAAATTCTGAGACACCAACTTTTTGACCATTGGTTGATTTTGATTAGACCAGTATCTTGCCATTCAAAATGCTGACCATTTTGCGCAGATGTTCATACCTCCTCATGCCTGTTTCAGTGGGCAGACAACCTGGCAGAGAAGAGCAGTCACATGCACCACAAGGAGGTCGTCAAACGCAAGCAGTTCGCAGTATACATGAGTAAGTGATCTGTCAGCCATGGCTAGGCTTTATTATAAAATTTCATTCATGTTTATGACTACTAAACCATAGTTTTATTATGATTAAACGTCTAACGTATAATCATGATGATCATAATTGGAATTGTAATTACATTATTTCTCTATAATTATGAGCTTTAATCATGAGCTTCAACTGTCATTTTAAAATGACATAAATTATCATTTAATGCCATGGAGTTAGAATTTATGTCTACAGGGAAATTATGTTTTAAATTATTTTATTATAATTGATTATGTTGTTTAATTACAGTGATTATATTGTTTAATTACAATGATTACATTGTTCAATTACATGTTTTTCACTGTTTGATTATGGTGATTGAATTGTTTAATTTCAGTTATTACAATGATCTCAGTCACAACATTGACATAATAGTTGACCATGGTTACATTTAAGATATTTAGTATGATCAGTTGCAATATATTCTGATTACAGGTGTAATTGATCCCAGTATTGTATGTTGGAAATCTGACAATTCTGCATGAAACGGTGTCAGAAAGCAGATATTTTTTCTTGATAGTTGAATTTTCACAATGATAACTTTACTTTCTAATTACAGTCCTTCACTTGCTGATCAGAAACATTAGTTTTGTCCAGATTGATTCGGCAGATAAATCTGATATTTTATGTAATGTCATCTTCACCGCCAAGGTCTTCTGACTACATCAGTACCCCTGTTAGATCTACCCTCACTGCCAATGGCTTCTGACTACATCAGTACCCTTGGCAGATCGACCTGTTGGAACACTGATTTGTCAGTTGCTGTATTGACCAATGAGATTAAAAGCTCAAATTTATGAAGCCAACATATGGGAACTCAACTTTGATTAGTTGTGGACCTGTCATCGCTGGTCAGATGGGTAATGATGACCATTTGGTGGGAACGTTCTTTGAAGTTTGGGCTTGGGTGTATCCGCTTCCCAGAAACACTGGAAAACATACTTCCCAGTATGTGTATTTCTTGCTTATGTTGCAGAGCACCATTTTCTGCAGGCGTTGTTCCCTGGCTTCGAAGACTCACCACCTGCATTCGCTGTCAGTTCACATACACATGTTAATCAATCTGAGCCATGGTTATTAATAATTAATAAAGAGATGTGATTAATTGTAAAAAAAAATTACAATAATCAATGATATAAAGCCAATTGTTGTTATTATAAATGAAAGGGGTATCATAACTATATAACAGTATTTTATATAATGGTTTTGTAGCAGGGTCCGTAAGGGGCCTCGAAAACCTTGAATTTTGGCTTGCAGCCTTGAAACCTTGAATTCTGACAAGGCAAGAATTCTAAATTTTCAAGCCACATTATGGCTAGACGCTGGCCTTTGTTAAGCGTCAGCTTATCTGCTTTCATTATGTAACCCAATAGCCTACCCACCCCATGTTATTGATGCAGTTATTCCCATGCATTAAAATCGGACTTCCTCAACCAGCCAGTAATTGGTTCTTGTTTTTATGGGTCACACTCCTGATATCTGCAGTTCCACATGCACTTCATTTCATTAATTTAGAATGGCACGTGATCTGAATCTTTGGTTTTAGTTATCATAACATGATGTCTCATGGGGAGAACTGTCTGAACAGCACAATCAATTTGTTGACGTTCGAATGATTGACTTTACACCATCAGAAGTTACAATAAATATGTAATTTCTGAATTTACAGTATTTAAATGATGCTTTAGTACAGCTCATTTTCAGTGTGCAGTTCGCCATACTGGTATAAAATTATGGCCCGTAAACAGCCTTGAATTTTTCTGTCATTGGCCTTGAAATAGCCTTGAATTTGGTGTCTGTCCAGGTGTGTGGACCCTGTCATAGTAATCATAATGTTACTATCTATATTAATATAATGATATGGAATAATATGATTTAAGAGTACATAATAAATTATGTGAATGATAATCACTACATAGTCTAATGGTTCCAATTAGTAGCATTTATGTGGTTTTACTAATGTTCTTGATACAGTGATTGACTTGAACCCATTAGTAGCCATGTAGACAGTGCGTCAATCCCCCCATCCTACTGTCTGTCTCCTACTCACTGTCTCTTGTCTACAGGTGAAGTCACCTGAGCCGTTTGATGTGCACTTACCTGCCATCCAGCCTGAAGACCTGGACTACCTGCGACACGAGGTTCCTCAGCTGGCTCCTCATCTCCAGTCAGTGCCTTGTTATTACTCCACATAACACACTCAGTGTGTTCAGTCGGCCTTCTCTCAACTGTTATTCTTAGAGATCCTTCTCTCAACTGTTATTCTTAGAGATCCTTCTCTCAACTGTTATTCTTAGAGATCCTTCTCTCAACTGTTATTCTTAGAGATCCTTCTCTCAACTGTTATTCTTAGAGATCCCTCCACAATTAAATTAAAGGTCCCTCCACAACCATGTAAATTGTTATTCTTTCTTAAAAGTCCCTCCACAACTCTGTCAATTGTTATTCTTACTTAAAGGTCCCTCCACAATTCTGTAAACTATTATTCTTACTTAAAAGTCCCTCCACAATTCTGTCAATTGTTATACTTACTTAACACTGCTTCCTCAACTGATTTAACTTATCACAAATCCGGTTCAATGGTGTCCAGATATGTAGTGTGTGAACAGTTTATGTAACATCCGCAGTCGATTTAATAAAAAAAAAGCCTATTTTTTTCAAATCATCGAAAGAATTGACTTTAGTCAATAGATCTGGTAAGGATCAAAATAGTGGATATCCAAAATGGTAAACACTGTGTGGGTCAATGCTGATCATGGGCATGACTTCCATCCTCTCGCCGATCACATGACAAAGTTACGAAATTTCCCCAAGGAAGAAAATCATGATTTTTTAGCAAATCTATTTTAACTTCAGTAAATGCTTGACCAAGCATTAACTAATTTAATAGTTTGTCTGATGATTTCACAGAAACTACATATAAACGTTGCACAAACGAGCTAGCATGTTGCAGTGGATACTACGTAGGTTTGTTTTTTTGCAAAATGAATTTGAAATGAGACTAGCAAAAAAATCTAATTGATTAAGCACCTTTGAAGGTCCCCACACAATTCTGTCAACTATTATTCTTACTTAAAGGTCCCTCCACAATTCTGTCAGTTGTTATTCTTACTTAAAGGTCCCTCCACTATTTTATTAACTGTCATTCTTACTTAAAGTTCCTCCACAATTAAAAAAATTTTCCGTCTCATTTATGATTCATTTCACTAATATTGAAACTTTTGTAGTATCCACTATGACATCCTAGCTCATTTGTACATATTTGGTTTTGGTGACATCATCAAACAAACTAGTAAATTATTTTTGACTAAATCTGGTCAAAATTCAACATAAAGAAATTTCTAACATTGCCCGGCTCTATATACACTATATACTCTATATACCTGGTACTCTATATACTATAGCATAAACTGTTCACCCTTTTGCGTTTTACCAGATCTAATGAACAAAATTAATTCTTTCGATACTTTTAGCAATAGTAAGCACTCTTGTTACACTGACAGACTCTTGTTACACTGACAGACTTTTGTTACACTGACAGACTCTTGTTACACTGACTGACTCTTGTTACACTGACTGACTCTTGTTACACTGACAGACTCTTGTTACACTGACAGACTCTTGTTACACTGACTGACTCTTGTTTAAACTGACAGACTCTTGTTACACTGACTGACTCTTGTTACACTGACTGACTCTTGTTACACTGACAGACTCTTGTTACACTGACAGACTCTTGTTTAAACTGACAGACTCTTGTTACACTGACAGACTCTTGTTAAACTGTTCGCATTAAACTGTTCGCACACTGCAAATGTGAACATCAAAGTACCTGATTTATGGTGAACTAAATCAGTTTAGGAGTATTGCCAGTAGTAATACATGTTTTTTTTCAGATTTATAGCAACCATAAAAAGCAGGATACATGCAGGATAAAGTAGTATTGACTATGTTTTTTATGTATGTAGTTCCTATTCACACTGATGTAGTTCCTATTCACACTGATGTAGTTCCTGTTCACACTGATGTAGTTCATATTCACACTGATGTAGTTCCTATTCACACTGATTTAGTTCCTATTCACACTGATGTAGTACCTATTCACACTTATGTAGTTCCTATTCACACTGATGCTTGTTGTTGTTAGAAGAAAACAAATAGTCCATGAGAGTTTTCTTTCTTGCAGACTCGATGAAGACATTGACCTGCAAAGGTTGTTACTGAGCATGACGAAGCACACAGTTGACGTTGCAGTGCCGTGTGACATGACACAACTAGACGACCCAGATCATGAGTTGTCTACGTCCGAGATAATCATCCTGCAGACAGAGGGTGACACCGCTGAAGGCATTCCCGACAACCCCTTCTACAACTCGCGCATGCAAGCGCTGCCTCTGTTGTCACTAGCCGGACAACTCCGAGAACATGTTGCTAGGGGTGACGACCCTGTTATCAAGGACGATTGCACGGATGGTATCAGACTGGACACTGTAGGAACACAGGCACCGTCGGAGCATAATTATGACCTATCCCAGAGTGTGGAAGTGCTAGAGACGATGGGGTCGACGGAGGGTGATGTAAACACCCAGCAAGAAGACTTATCGAAGAAGACAGGTGACACTACTCGGTCATTGGAGCTGGACAGTCACCAGACATGTGAGATAAACACTACATATGCCTCATCATCGCCGTTGCCCGAACGCCGGCATCTAGACTCAGGTCAAAGCGCCATGTCTGCTGAATTTGAAGAGTGCCAATCGGGAGGATTCATGACAGCAGATTTCTTCATTGACGAGTCGCTGCCGTCATCAATGGCAGAGTCTGCGGCGACGAAGAAGGTTGTTGAACTACAGATGACATTGCAGGAAAAGGTCCTGTGTCTTGAGATGAGGGAACGTGAACTGGAGGAACAGCGCCAGCTGGTAGACTGCATGAAACCAAGGCTTGCAAACATGCAGGAGAATTTCACAACGCTGAAGGGGATGGTTGAGAACGGTACGCACAATTTGAAGTGCAACATCCGCGACATGCAGAAGGACGTGCAGGCTGAGAAAGACGAGTTCCGCGTGTTTGTGGATCGAGCAACGCACCAACTGACGACTGCTATAGCTGACTTTGAGGCTGAGAAGGAGAAACAGAGGGAGGCACTGATGGCAGAGGCAACAAATCAACATACACAGGAGAAGACTCATCTCGAGGCCCAACTCATTGTGGCGAGTGAAAAGTTACAAACAGCACAGCTTGAGCTCGAGGTAACCAAGACGAGATTGAGGGAAAGCGAAGAGGAGTACGAGAGTGTGAAGCACGCCATGGAGTTGAAGATCACGGAGCTGAAGGATGGGTTTTCACAAGAGTTGCAGCAGGTTAAGAGTGAGCTGATGCTGGGGCATGAAGTGGAGATGGAAAAGACGATGAGCGACATGAGGCTGGAGATAGAGGACAGGGAGAGACAGATAGAGGAGACACAGGCACTAGCTGAGACACGACTCACAGACAACACTGCACTCATGGCAGAGCGCGACCAAATTGCCGAGAATCTGCGGTCAGCTTTTGAAGATGAGAAGGCTGAAATACTGAGGATGAACGAAGCCATGCTGGTGGAACGACTGGTAGAGGCTGAACGAACACTGCAGGAGTCTCTTGCGGAGACACACAGCAAGGAAATTGAGATTCTGCGAAGTGAGAACAATGAAACATTAAAGAATGCCATAATGAAGAATAGTGAGGAATTGACAATGTTACATGACACGGCCATGGAGACACTCCGCTCGGAGCTGTTGGAGGAACGTGGTCAGAAACTTGCACAGGTGACAGAAGAGCTGAACTTGGAGAAGGAGAAGGAACTAAAAGAGTTGCGTGACTCATTGGCTGAGACACACAAGGTCGAACTGCAGGACCTGGAACAGAGACTACAACTCAGTCACCAGGAGGCACTCATGAAGCTTCAGGAAGAGATGGACAATGCCCACCAGGTGGAGCTAAATAATACAAAGGAGGAGCATGAAAGAACAGTGTCAAAACTACGAGAGGAACTCGGGAGCGAACATGAAAGTGAAATGTTGAAACTGAAAGAACAGTTTGAGTTGGAGAAACACGTATTGCTACAACAGCTGCAGGAACAACAGCAGCAGATAGAGCAACAGCAGCGGGAACAACAGCAGCAGCTCGAGCAAAAACAGCAGCTCGAGCAAAAACAGCAGCTGGAACAACAGCAGCAGCTAGAACAAAAACAGCACATGGAACAACAACAGCAGCAGCTCGAGCAACAGCAGCAGCTACAACAACAGCAGCAGCTGGAACAACAACAGCAGCAGTCGGAACAGCAGCCACCAGCTGATGGAAAGAAAGCAGAGACTGTTAGCACCAGAGATGTGGGAGATGACGGCGATGCAGCATGTGTGAAAGCTGCATTTGAAGAGGAGAAGAGAAAGGCTGTTGAAGAGGTCTGTAGTACACTGTGCAAGTGAAATAAATGGGTAAAAGTAAAGTGTTGTCATAGAAAGTCATCAATTATGGAGAATGATTTTACAGCTTGGAAAACTCAGAATTGAAATGAACATAACGGATCATATGAATTTAATGGGTGGACGGACAATTGTTTTTATAAGTTCAGGTGTATACACCAATGATAGGTAACTGTTTAACTTGAATAACATTATAACAATGACATTTAAATTGGTGTTTATACAAAATGTCCAATACCTTTAGTAGAATTGTTGAGTTAAAGCCACAGTAACATTGATTGAGAGCTGTATACCTTGCTGAATATACCTGGTGTCCTTCATATGTTTATGCCACTGAAATGTTTATGCCACAAACAAAATCCATGTGGTCCGCAAATATTCACTTCAGCCTTTCTGTAATATCGAGGCATGTGCAGCCCAATATGCAGAAATGTGACTAATTACTGTACACAGTTATAAGTATTGTGACGTAGTATGACTGACCTTGTGTGTCCTGTGAAGGCGTTGGAGGCAGAGAGACAGAGGCATGAGATGGAACTGAAGGAGCATGCCTCACTGATGGAGAGAGACATGGCGGCACTCAAAGCAAGTCGTGTCGCTGAAAAACAGGTCAGAAATCATAAGACATTGTTTTTCAGCAATCTGATCTTGAGCTGCTTGACTTGACTTCACGTATCATAGCTGTGCTTGTAGCATTTTGTAGGATGCTTATATATGTTTCTATAATTGTCAATCTATATTGTTTACATTGACTACTTAGTTAATTAGTAGACGGCAAGTTGCCACAAACAGTACTGTGCTTATCTAGTCATGTAGCAGTGATGAGAAGCTGGTCATGTGATGCTAGTCATGTGACACTGGTCATGTGACATTAATCATGTGACATTGGTCATGTGGATGTGTGATGCAGGTGGTGTTCAATGAAGCACTGAACAAGGTGGTCGCAGAGAAGAACGAGGTGATCGAGAGATTGAAGGAGCGGGAGGCGGAACTACTGCGAGAGAAGGAAAGGGATGAGGGTCAGTAACAAATGTAATAATAATAAAAACCTTCCATAGCCTGAAACCTCAGAAATCCAAACTCAGAGGCACAACAAACTAGAATTGTTAAGCATGATGTCGTGAACAGGGACGCAAAAGTCATCATCAGACTGAGGGACCGCCGAGGATTTAGGGATTTGCAACTTAGAAAAAAGTCTTGATATTTTTGCCGGAGGTAGCTATAGTTACAGATGATTTTAAAGTGATGCGGAGCTCATTCCAGATTTTGGGCACAGGTACAGAGAAAATGTGCTTGCACAGGTTAAACTTAATTTTAAGTAAAAAGAGATCTGAGCTGCACATAGATGAAAAATAGATGAACATTTTTGGGGACTCAATAAGCCAATGATGTCCTTATCTGCATGCTTTCTGGAGCTTAATGTGTTGAATGGAAATGTTAAATATTGCTAAAGATGATGTTTCAACATTTGCTTGTATTTTTAAAAGGAAGTCAGTGATAGTTCTAAACATATTCCTTGAGTGTTTATAAAATAAATCGCTTGATAACTCCATTTGGCATCTAAGAAATAGTTTCTGAGAAGGAAATAGGGAAATAATTTGTGCAGAACGTTTGTGTAATGGGACATGAAGGTCTTTCTCGTGAAGCTAACAATGTTGTTATGTTGCTGTAGTGACCATAACCCAGTTGCGGTCTAGTAGCACCAAGAGTGACAAACAGAGGGACTTCAGCGAGGCACGGTGAGTTGATTCCCTCCACTCATAGCTTAGAGAGTAACTGGAATTATCGCTGATTGATATTGATTGTATTGAAGTAAGTAACCAGATCCTGACCACATGCCCTGACTACTAGCCAGTGTGGCAAGCTGGTGGTTATGTTGGTAATCCCACAACATTGGCACACATTTTGTTGTATGAAGACAACATTTACAGTGCTACGGCATCAAGAAGTGCAGTCGAGGCAGTTTAATGTGAATTCCCTTAGAAAAGTAAGATGTGAATTCCTCTAAAAAAGACCAATCAGAATATTCCAACTGTTGTACGAACAGGAACACCCTACTGTGTATATAAAACTATATATGTGGTATCGACTATATGTATTCTAGACTTCTCAAGTGTCTTAATGAACCATAAATCTAAAAATATAATTTGACCATTATCCGTCTATGAATATCAACATTGTTCAGCACACAATGTAAATGTGATATTCATGGCAAAACATTCACACGAAACAGATAATAATAAAATGTTATGTTTTAAATGTTCATTAAAACATATTTGGGCAGTGAAGATGTAAGAACAAATATGGTCTGTGTAACAGAACGTAATAATAAAGATGATCAGACTGTACCTGGATTATTTTGACACATGCCAAGCACCATTCCATTGCCCTGTCCCAGCCTCATCCAACAGACCCTGGAGGATGAGTTGGCGACTGCGCGCCAGGGCCGTCTCCAGGTAGAGAGTGAGCTCAGGGACATGAGACAGACGGCCCAGTCAGCTTTCACTCAGTCTGTCTTCAACCCGCCCGTCATGGCTGAGTCTGTAGTCACAGTGCCTGGGGGCACCATGATGACCCAGTCTGTGATGACAGAACATGGATCAACCGAGGACAGGGTGTGTGAACTGCGCAAGGTGGGTCTGTGAGGAATCTTGCGTGCAAGAAGACACAATTCATCGCCCACCTAGCACATTTAAATATTCTTTCACAGTCTCAAATTTGTGCTCAGTGTGGCTTTTAACCTCTTGGTCCTTTCAGTAGCATCAGTCAACTGTATTACCTTCCCGATTTTCATAAATAGCTGTCATATGACACCCACAAACATGGTCACATGACATGGGAGAGCAGTGAAATAACCAGAGTACCAGACTGGTGCCCAATGAAGTGACTAAGTGGTTCTTGATAGCTCCGTTGAACAAAATGTTTGGCTGAATGGTAACTATACTTTCTTTAAGATGAATGTAACAGAATCTGGTAACAACTGACGTGCTGGAACTTTGCTTCTCTCACAATGATCCATTAATTGTATCATCACACATATTTAACTGTCATCAAAGCAATAAGTAAATTGCCCTTTTGTCTGAAATGTTGCCCCTTTGAGGTAATTAAAAGTACTTTTGGGACTTTGCTTCATGTGAAAATCTACTATAAAACACCTCGAATCTTTCATCTGTAGGTTGTCTTCTGGACATAACCGCAAATGCATAACTATATGTGTGTAAATACACCATTTCTTAATTATATTACATTAATGTTAGATGATACTACACGGGGGAGTAGCTACTTACGTCTTGCAAAACACTTTTTTTATGTTTTTTAATACAATTATTAAAGACATAATATTATGCAAAATGGTTAACAGAATTAACATGAACAAACATAAGTTGATATGTGGTTGATGTTTGCATGTTGAGCCGTTCACTTGCAGTGTCTTCAGAGCAAGGACCACCAGTTAGGCAGTCTGCAACAAAGAGTGGTGAGTACTGTAATAGACCTGGCTATACGGTCCCCACACGGTCCCCACGCGCCGGTGTAGTAGACCTGGCTATACGGTCCCCATACGCCAGTGTAGTAGACCTGGCTACACGGTCCCCATACACCAGTGTAGTAGACCTGGCTACACGGTCCCCACACGCCAGTGTAGTAGACCGGGCTACATGGTCCCCACACGCCGGTGTAATAGACCTGGCTACACGGTCCCCACACACCGGTGTAGTAGACCTGGCTACACGGTCCCCATACACCAGTGTAGTAGACCTGGCTACACGGTCCCCACATGCCGATGTAGTAGACCTGGCTACACGGTCCCCACACGCCAGTGTAGTAGACTAGGCTACACGGTCCCCACACGCCGGTGTAGTAGACATTGTTGACAATAGGAACCCTCTGGACAGATGATGATTTCATTTTATAACAAAATAAGGATAATGGAATAAAAGTCTGCAGTGGCACAATGATGGGTCAGTGAAACCACAGCTGTAAGTGTCCTGGCTCTGTTGCCTGTGTTTGTAGACTCAACTACACTGCAGAGATTGTGCTCAAATATGATTCCACTTCAGCATCAGTCTGGTCAGCAGGTGGCAGCACTTGTATAAAGTGGGCAGAAGTTAAAGCAGTTGTTTAGTTCGTTCGTCCATCACGAAGTGATGAGGACCACTTCAGTCATCTGGGGGTTGAGGGGGCTGGGTTGACCTGGAGTACGCAGGTGGCTGAAAACGCCAATCTGTATCTGAAAGATTCTCTGGCAGTGTGGACAAGGGATGGCAGCCGCATGTGTTGTCGGGGGGTCGCTGGCTCTTGACTCTCTGGCTTGCTTCTGCTGCAGCAGTTCTGTTTGCCTCACAGGCTGCAGCACCTTTGTACAGTTAAAACAGTAATCACCAGGTGGCAGTGGTGTAACTAGGCAAGCTAGTGATAAATATAAGTGTCGGGTGAATGGCTAGATGGCAGCACTGTTTGTTTCACACGCTGCTGCCTCATCAGAACTCTTGTGAGTCTGATGCACAGTGTGATCTGATGTAATTTTTAGGGTTTATTGCATGTCCTTAAGAATGTGATTGTTCAATCTCTCATAAAGAGCAGTCGGATATATGTGAATATTAATTAATGGTGCTTGTAATGCTATGCACAAGTAAAATAATTTTAATTCCAATAATAATAATACTGAGCAGGGTGTGGCAGGGGTCACAACCTCCCTTCTCCCACCTGTTTTTGGGGCCATCCTCCCACCTACCACCATTTTTGAGAGTTCACCTCCCTCTTATCCCACCTCCCACCTATTTTTGAGTCCAGACTCCCACCTTCCTCCCAGCAATTTCGTGTTTTAATAATGTGTTTGTGTGTGCACACATGCATGCGTGTTTGCAGTAGCTGAAAGAAGCTTCAATTTTGAGCTGTTTCAGCAATGAGTTTCAGGTACTGGCCACTACCATTTGTTTTGTATCGATGCAAAACGCATATTAGCTTTGTTTCTAGCACCACAACCGCATGGTGTTGACAGTGACAGACAATGACAAGTGACAGACAGTGGCAAGTGACAGACCAACACTGTGTTGTTGGGCAGTATGACTCATCTTTCTGCCACAACAGCTGTCTCCTGCTATTCACTATCACAAGCTTTTAGAGTTGTTACTGGGAAAGTTAGAAAAACACATGTTGTTGTATAACAGATTACATTTTCTGGCAGGGATGCTTGACCATACAGTACACTGTGGGACACTGTGGCTGGACTGTACAGTAAACTGTGGGACACAGTAGCACAGTGGCTGGACTGTGCGGTACACTGTGTGACACAGTAGCACAGTGGCTGGACTGGCAGACTCTCAGTATGGGACACACTAGCACAGTGGCTGGACTGGCAGACTCTCAGTATGGGATACAGTAGCACAGGGCTGGACTGGCAGACTCTCAGTATGGAACACAATGGCACAGTGGCTGGACTGGCAGACTCTCAGTATGGGATACAGTAGCACAGGGCTGGACTGGCAGACTCTCAGTATGGAACACAATGGCACAGTGGCTGGACTGGCAGACTCTCAGTATGGGACACAGTAGCACAGTGGCTGGACTGGCAGACTCTCAGTATGGGACACAGTAGCACAGTAGCTGGACTGGCAGACTCTCAGTATGGGACACAGTAGCACAGTGGCTGGACTGGCAGACTCTCAGTATGGGACACAGTAACACAGTGGCTGGACTGGCAGACTCTCAGTATGGGACACAGTAGCACAGTGGCTGGATTGGCAGACTCTCAGTATGGGACACAGTAGCATAGTGGCTGGACTGGCAGACTCTCAGTATGGGACACAGTAACACAGTGGCTTGACTAGCAGACTCTCAGTATGGGACACAGTAACACAGTGGCTGGACTGGCAGACTCTCAGTATGGGACACAGTAACACAGTGGCTGGACTGGCAGACTCTCAGTATGGGACACAGTAGCACAGTGGCTGGACTGGCAGACTCTCAGTATGGGACACAGTAACACAGTGGCTGGACTGGCAGACTCTCAGTATGGGACAAAGTAGCACAGTGGCTGGACTGGCAGACTCTCAGTATGGGACACAGTAGCACAGTGGCTGGACTGGCAGACTCTTAGTATGGGACACAGTAACACAGTGGCCGGACTGGCAGACTCTCAGTATGGGACACAGTAGCACAGTGGCTGGACTGGCAGACTCTTAGTATGGGACACAGTAACACAGTGGCCGGACTGGCAGACTCTCAGTATGGGACACAGTAGCACAGTGGCCGGACTGGCAGACTCTCAGTATGGGACACAGTAGCACAGTGGCCGGACTGGCAGACTTTCAGTATGGAACACAGTAGCACAGTGGCCGGACTGGCAGACTCTCAGTATGGGACACAGTAACACAGTGGCCGGACTGGCAGACTCTCAGTATGGGACACAGTAGCACAGTGGCCGGACTGGCAGACTCTCAGTATGGGACACAGTAGCACAGTGGCTGGACTGGCAGGCTCTCAGTATGGGACACAGTAACACAGTGGCTGGACTGGCAGACTCTCAGTATGGGACACAGTAGCACAGTGGCTGGACTGGCAGACTCTCAGTATGGGACACAGTAGCACAGTGGCTGGACTGGCAGACTCTCAGTATGGGCCACAGTAACACAGTGGCTGGACTGGCAGACTCAGTATGGGACACAGTAACACAGTGGCCGGACTGGCAGACTCTCAGTATGGGACACAGTAACACAGTGGCCGGACTGGCAGACTCTCAGTATGGGACACAGTAGCACAGTGGCCGGACTGGCAGCCTCGCAGTATGGGACACAGTAGCACAGTGGCTGGACTGGCAGACTCTCAGTATGGGACACAGTAACACAGTGGCTGGACTGGCAGACTCTCAGTATGGGACACAGTAACACAGTGGCTGGACTGGCAGACTCTCAGTATGGGACACAGTAACACAGTGGCTGGACTGGCAGACTCTCAGTATGGGACACAGTAACACAGTGGCTGGACTGGCAGACTCTCAATACAGAAGGCCGGGGTTTGAATCTTCTTTCTGTCATTTCAAAGCTTGGACAGTTTTGTTCACTCCATGTTGCCTCAGTCACTCAGTAGTAGAAATGGGGCCATATAAATTAGAGCCTCAGTATAGATGGTGGTGAATATATGTGAACGAATAGTCTTTGTGCAGTAATTGCAGTGTGGATGAATGGTTCCTAGAGAAGTCGAGTTGGTGTTGGAATGAACAGGTCTGTCTGGGTGTGAAGTATGAACTCTTTGAACAGTCCTACAGACTAGATGTCAAGCTATATAAGAACTTGTTTTTATATATGGTTAAGCTGTGATAATGGACTACAGGGACCAGATAAATACACATGAATGGGGTAGCAATTAGTGGTCTGGGGTGGAGTAGTCTGCCTCTAGCCTATGTAGTAAGGTGACTGTGATATGGGACATGTATCAGTTATACCTTAGATGGCAGTAGTCATCAGGACTACTCAGATTGTAGCACTTAGACATTTTTTATTGCTTCTTCAGGAACGTGGTTCTTCTTATGCTCGCAGGAGAAGAACTACATTAGCTCAGAATTTATGTATGTTTTATTCAAACTTGGGGTCAATTACATTATATAAATTAAAATTTCACACCAATTATAAATACCAATTGCAACTACACCTCAAACATGCCCATTCCAACTCCCAACTACACCTCAAACATGCCCATTCCAACTCCCAACTACACCTCAAACATGCCCATTCCAACTCCCATTATCAGTTCCATGTTGAAATAAAAGTATGTGAATAAAACAATCCTAGACGTACTCAACTGCCAAAAATAACATATTTTAGAGCAGCTTTATTTAATTTCTGCAATATTATTGCTAATAATGGCAAACAAATATGATATATGCAACATATTATATTTTATTAATTATTTGTAGCAAATAATTTTAGCTAAAAGTTTCATGATGTAATTGAAAAGGTAATTGAAAATTAATTGAAAGGTAATTGAAAATACCAATTACATTTTCACCAATTCCAATTTCAATTACTTTTAAAAACAAAACAACAATTCCAATTCTGGAATTGCAATGGGCCTTTCAATTCCAGTTACAATATAATTGACCCCAAATCTGGTGTTATTGTTTGATAGTGTTATTGTTCAACTAGCTAGCCAACTGTATTGATCAATCTCTGACCAAATACTTGTTCCATCTGGTACTGTCAGAGAAGGATTCTATTTTACTGATCACTTAGCTGACATACGAATCTGTTGCTACTGTAAACATGACATACTGACTAAGGTTGCTTGAAACAACTTCTTGCTGTTTGTGCTAAACTTGAAGTAGCACATCTGGGCATTACACATCAATGCACACAGGAAACAGTTTAATTACTGCTCTCACGGCACAGGAGAGTTCTCTGCCAATGTATACTTGACCAGCTGTCTGTAAAATGGTTGGGAGCACAGTGATGCTTTATGACACCTTACCAGCGCAGACAGACACCCCATGACACGTGAATTCTGAAGATGAATAGTTTCAGTGTCTCCAAGGTTGACAATTCACTCAGTGAACATATGTTCAGTGCTCTTATCTTGACTCGAGTTACCTGTGCAAAGTAGCCGAGCTATTAACACACCTGGCCAGTGCATATATGCTAATGATACCATGAAAACACCTGCCAAAGTCAACCCCGACAGCAGGACTTTGAACGGACAGAAACGGGCAGCTTGGAACATGCCACACAACTTGGACATGGAAACATAAGAAAGTCCATGATACATAGACAAAGACTACTGGACACTCAGGAGCCAACTGGATTTTTAGTTTGGTGTTATTTAACCCTTTTGGCACTCTTACCCCTTGAGTTGAGCTAGCCAACAGAACCATAATTACACCCTCCCCTTGTTAAATGGCAAACATGAGAAATGGAAAATTAGGTAAGAACAACATAATTATATTTTATTCTCATCGTTACTAGAATATAGCACTAACTTAGAAAAAACAAAGATGAATAATTCTTATGCCTTGGCATCACTAGCCCTATCTAGATTAAACACAAGACAGACAATACTTTACAGATGAAAGTATCAGTGTGATTGTTGAAATTGCTTCTTCTGGATTAACTTTGAGATGTGAGGCTTTGTCTCAGTTAGAGCACATCTCTCGCTTTACCCCTAAAAAAAGGCCAAATTACCCCCTCAAGGGTAATTACCCCCAGGTTAAATACCATTGGTTTAGTGGATGTAGACTTACAGTGAGGACATCACTAGAGCTTATAGAGAGAGTTGAGGAACATATCTAGTGCATTAGATGGGTTTGAACATGAAGTTGTCTATTATTAGTTGTTTGGATGACATTTCGTTTGCATGGCTCTTGTCAATGTGCTGACTTTCATCATCAGTTTCATCACATTCTGCAACTAACTTAATCTAATCACTCATCACAAATATGTCAGTGTCACATATGATGTGATTTAGTTAAATTGTTCACTTATCATTTTAAATTCTTTCTATGCTCATTAAGTGGTCTTTGTTTTTTTTACTTAAAAGGTTGTCATACCTGGTTCACAAGGTTACCCAAGGCAAGGGGGAGATTAATCCTGTTGGCTAGAAGAACTTGGTAAAGCAAATAAAAAGTGAAGTAAAACAATTTCATATCGTTTAGTACCTGTACCATATATTACTAATGATCTTGAAGTAGGTAGAAATATTTGTTTTGTTACTAAATAAACTAAAGCTCAATGGAATAACCAACGAATAGCACTTTGACGTGTTTATGTAAACACATTGTCATCATCAAAAGGTATGTTTTTCTTTATTATGCAAAAGCTATCCTCGTTTTCCTTATTTCAGCTGTAATTCGTCATTATGAATGTTTCAACTTCTGTTGGTAGTGCAAGTCATCGCAAGACGATCAAAATAGAAAATTTCCTAATTATTTCTGCCACAATGTGACCTTTACAAACTGTGGTTGACCTTATAATTTAGATGTCGCCAAACTGTGTTTTTTTGCATATGTTTATCTTTCCTTGATATATTTCCCCACCTCTAATTGCACATACTTAGTTGTCATAAAAGCCCTATGAGGAACGAGATATGAGTAATATGTGTGATATGTGCAATCACTCTGTGACTGGCACGACCATATTGTAGTATCAATGGTATATGATCTTATCATGGTTGACATTGTTATCAAAGTCGCTCTATCTTGCTTCTCATGCTGGTGATAAGATCTGTGTAATGATTTTACATAGCAATAGTTGCATGTGTCACCACTGAATTGTGAGGCACTGTTTGGCATTGCCATTCGCTTTCCCCCACAAGAATAACCAAAGTGATTATACATGATTATTATGTCCAAAGTGGCAACCAGATTACGCATATTTCTGAACACGAACTCAGTCGAAAGTTGATCGTGTCATCTTAAGAAATAGCATAAGAGAGATAAACCACCATTAGATGGGCAGGGACCCTTCAGTTTTTTGTTTAGCTTTAAACGGCAGAGATGGAATACACCACAAGAAGTGTGGGAAAATGTGTGATTAGACCATAGGTTAAATTTATGGTCAAATACTGTTGTGTTATGGGTAATTGAAAGAGTCTCAAAACAAGTCAGATGTATTCACATTCTTGTGTTAATTCCTTTGACATTCAAAAAGCCTAACACTGCTCTTTCATTCGGTAAAACCAAGCAAAATACCACATATGTTAATGCACGCTCTTTCCAGTGAAGCAACTGGTAAATTAGTTTGTTGGAGAGCTATTTGAAAAACTAAAATAAAAAATTAAAACAGCCGTTGCCACAGTTAGCATGGGAAAAGAACAGTTTGAATGCATGGCAATATATTTAAAGAGAGTTAAAAAAATTAAAGAGATTGATATAGTAAAAAAATATACTGTATTAATAGTCAAAGTACAGTGAATGTTTACACCAACATTTTATTTAAACTAATGTTGTAAAGTAACAGTCATAATTACTAATATAAATAAAAACTGGACTGCAGTAAGGCATAAATAAAATTTTTAATAAAATAACATTTGAACAGGTCTCTATAGAAGTGTTTATTAATCGAACAGAAGATTCAAGGGCCCCTGCAGACACACATGCACATGTACGCGGTTAGTGAAAAGTGAATGGGTGATATCATAAATATTGATATTCGGTAAATGCAAAACCTTAGAAGTAGGTGTTTAAGAGTTTACTAGATTGATTCATGTATTTGACAGAAATATAAATGATGTATTTCTCAACAAATAACAAAAAGGTAAATCTGGTGATTACCTTTTTAAAAGAATTTTATACATACACTATAAAAACTTGTGTATATATGCATATGAGTATGTGTATGTGTATGTGTATGAGTATGCATATATATATATATATATATATATATATATATATATATATAGGAATTTTTTTCAGTGCGTGTGCATGTGAAAGAGAGTTTTTACAGTGTATGTATACATTTTTTTAAAGCCAACCGGACTTACTTATTGATCTGTATTGTTTTGTCTGATGTATTTTGTTGCATACCGGGTATTCATGATTGTCTCTGGTAATGTTATTATAAAACCCAAAAAAATTTCCACGTGTACTTGAAAAAATTTCACAGTTGTGTGTGTGGGATATGTTTAAAATAATTAAATAATTGCTTGTTAGAATTTTGTACAGCAAAATTTTAGTTGTTGAAGTTTTTAGGTATGTGATGCTACATCAGTAATAACAACAACTGTATGTTAATAAATACTCAGGGAGCTAAACTGGGATTTAAATGCTGCTTTTTATTTATACATTTGATAAATGTGCAATTATTTTCCTAAGCTCCCTTGGCCATAGTAATATATAATCACTGTTCTATAATACTAAACATACAGTAAACATTAACCTGTCATATAGAGTAAATAGAGTTACACACTCTGTCCCATAAATATATCTTGCCCTTGCACAGATTACGAGTAAAGGGCAAACACGTAGGTAAAGCCAAAAAGCATTGCAAAAACAAAGTATAAGTTCGTTTGGGTTATTTTGAATATGTAAATTAGCATGAAATGTTTTGAACTAAAAAATAAAAAAATTTAAAATGCACTGAAGATGTACTTGAAATTGAAGATATCAAATGCAAATAATACTTCAAATGTTTTGAACTTCATGTATGATAACGCACAAGATATATCTGAATACCAAATGAAACTGTAGCTACTTATTTGCAGTTTATTTTCTGAAGTACTTATATTGTCGGTAGCCATGAGGAAAACAAATGTTCACACATTTTGTTCTGCTATAATTTAAACAGAACAGTAATATGGCAAAAGCTAAGCTAATTTGCACGTGATATTATTTAGACATGTTCCCAAAATGAATTTTAGTGATTAAAACATCTATAAGATTAAATATATTTTCTATGTAATGTACACTTTTATAATTCTTCCTTACAATAAATTATGATTTAATGGTATGGGGGTTTCAAGATTTTCAAACCCCTGGACAAAACTATAAGAATAATTACTTTAGGTAAATATAATACACACACAGGTCCTATTTGAAATGTCCTTAAATTGCTGCACCTATATATAATATTTCTTATGTGGATCCACAGTAAAACAATATGGTATGTATTTTTTATATTATATATCCCACTTTCTTATATTATGTGTCCTTACAGTTTTCAATTACCATAAAACACCTGTACTTTCTGCACACACAGTATCCAACCAGTTTTGTGATGTCCCCAAAACAATCAGACATTTACACATACGGAAAAAATAAACCCACCCAAGCTGGGCCGGGCTCAATTACAGTTATCAATTACAATTACACAGCATAAAATCAATTACAACACTTAAAGAATAAATTACAACTAAATTGTTTTAAAAAATCAATGACAATTAAATTGCTTCAAAAATCAATCACAGCACCATAAAAACAAACAAAATATTACATTACATTACATTAATATTATTAGAATTGTGCACTAAATTAAAATGCAATACAAATGGTCAATTTTAACATTTCATAGGTTGAATAGAACTACTCTGTTTTATAAAGGAATATTACATGCACTACTGCATCTCTTTTTATACATTTTGTCCAGTTACATTTTCCATTCACACTTTCCAATTAAACTTTACTCTTACAATTTAATATTACAATTATTATTACAATTATAATTTCCATTTGTAATTACCATTTTAATTACCATTACAATTACTGCAATATATTTTCCCAATTGCAATTACACAATTCAAAGTAAAATCTGTTACATTTACTTTGGCACTGTAACTGTGATTCATTACAAGTTACACAATTACAATTGAACACAACCGTGCACCTGTCCTTTGTCAATCTGATCGCTAAACACCACACATTTTTGTTTTTCACCTGTTTACTGAAAATTGACCCCTTCAGTTGTTTGAATTTTAGTAAGCCCCAGTCAGTTTGTGTTCATGGATCCTGCTTCAGTAAATAGTTACCATCTTTATGTAACTTAATATCTGTGTTTTCATACCAGACTTAAGTCAAAATAGTATATAGTTGGTTGCTCGTGGTTTCCTTGAGATTGCGTGTGCCGTACACTATCAGCTTGGGTGTTTCTTTCCATTCTTTCTAAGCAAAGGATAATTAAGTAACTTTCTTAGTAATTACTGACCGAGGTTATAGCTTCTAATAACAGGGAAGAATGTTGTGTTTGTTCGTAAAACGTCGTTATTTTAGGCTGCGAGTGACTTCAAGTAGATTTCACGTAGATTTCGGATCAACTTAAACACTGATAAGAGAAGGTTACCCGTGGGAGTTCTTGACAGGTGGAATGCAGTGGTTGAGCCTTGTTTGATGTGTCAGATAACGACTCTGATGCAGTCTATGATACGTGTATGGTTTATCGAAGGGGAGTTACCAGCAACGTTTCGCTGTTACTTCATCTTTTTTGGCTGTACAGAAAAAACCCTCAACAAGACAGTTGTTGTGTAAGTATGATTGATGATGACAGGGAAATAACTGGTACATTGAACAAGTGACGGTGTCCACTTTTCTCTGTGTTTAACTACAATGTAACCCATTATGAAACCATATAATTGATTAACTTAGCCAGTTAATATGACAGGTGGTTTTTGCAGTCAATATTTCCAAGCAACATCTAGTGGAATGGTATCATATAGTGACTGATGTTACAGACTCACTGTACCGCTGAAAGGAAACAGAAAGAATGGCATAGAGATTTATTTAATTGTCATAATTATAATGAAGGCTTTATTAAAGTAATTTTTCTTGTATGAAAATAATTATCAAATAATATGCGGTATTAATTTGTTTAGAAATGACAGTTACATACTGTAAAGTTATCTGTGTGGTATTTTCTGGGAAAGTCTTACGGTTGTTGCCTGCCTTGTATCCGATCTGTATCTCCCTTCCCTGAAGACAGGTTTCAGGGCAAATGCTATCTCCCAGTTATATCCCCATGTGTGTCAGCTGCCCCCAGATACGGAGGGTGCTACAGCAGGGGTGATGGCGATAAAGCACACACATCCAGCCTGTTATTGCCCTTAGTGTCAACATAGTGCCGTACCCAAGACAAATGCACTACTCTATTACCCCATCCGAAACGTGCAAGATCATCAGCTTAATGGCGTGCAAATTGGCCAGCGAGCAGGTATTTTATTTGACACTGAGGGGTACATCAGTAGTTTGTGTGGCGTTAATGTGGCGCAAGTGGGCACCGAGGGTTTGTGAACACGACAAAATCAATTTACATCGCTGCTGCTCGCTGCTAACGTGTAATTACGTTATCTGCGGCCGAGTGCGATGAAGTAGATTGAAGACGCGTGGTATTCAGTGGCAGTCGACTGCGACAGGGGAGTCTTCTATACGTGTAGCCACATCCATACGGTGCGACTCTTAATTGAAACTAATGAAGGGGTTGGGAGCCTAGCGTTGCCCCCTCGTCGGGGTGATAGACATCACTTGCACGCTACTGCAGTGGCTTCAAGCGATGGCCGCGAGCGACAGACAACTGATTGAATCACTGGAGGACTTCTTCACTCGGCAGTGGCCGTTGACTTCAGCGAACCTATTAGAGGCTACATTGCCGTCGTGGAATTTACAGCCTCTCTTGAAAAAACATCTTTGAAATGAACACTTCTAAGAAAATAGCAAGGTGAAAGAGCTACAGGAATAAAGGCTATATTCTGCTTGCACCAGGGTTAAGCTACAGATGGGTGGTTTTTGTCCTGTAGTTATGAAGCGCTGTCAGTGAAGGAACTTTGACTACCTCAAGTTCATGGTCGGTCGTCTCATTTCACTTGTTGGTGATGGGTTTCAACTAATTTATTATTATTTATTGAGCTAATTAATTTTTCAAAAACAGTAGTACATTACTTTTCATCGTCATCATTGTTTGGCTGGAGCTGGAGTCGGAACTGGAGCACTGATGAGCCATTTCCATAAAAGTCAGTTGTTCTTTAGGAATGTGGTCAGCCACGTCAACATGAAGGTTTTCATAGATCAGTTTGGTGGGTTTTTTTTTTCCTTCTGTTTTCTTGCCACAAGTGGGTGTCCACTAGTGTCCAGTCCACAAGATGAATCTTGACACGTGTTCTTCTTTGTGGCGATAGCAGTGACCAGCTAGTTGCAGGCGTCTCATTTGAATCTTGTTTGAGAACTTGTTTATGTCCTCATAATGACCCATTAAACATTACTTTTACTCCATGTGAAACCTCAAGAAAAAGTTGTGCCAATTTGATTTGCTCACTACGCCTATCCTATTTACGAGCACAGTGTACCCACTCTTGCTTGTAGTCATTATACAGACTCACTCATGTAGACAGTTTCAGTCATCACAAACAAGTTCAGCACATGTTAGTGTGCGTGAATATCTTTCCACCAAGAGATTATCAGGCATAATGGAACTTCAAACAGAAATCATGCATAACCGAACATTTTGAAACGTTAGTAATTTTCATGATGACTTAAACAGATGTGTGCAGTCATGAAGACTAACACTGATTTGTGGGAGTGTCGACATAGCAAACCACATTAAACTGTTAGACACCTTCATGATAGTAACTAAAAGCAGTTTATGTTCACTGAAAGCCTTTGCTTTGTTAAACCGCAAGCAGAAAATTAAATGTTCAATCATGTTTATGCACTAGTAAATGAATTTTTGACAAGTTCTGGAATTCCAATACTTATGGATGCCAACATTTCAAACGTAAATTTTTTAGGAATAAATAATATTTTTATTGAGACCCGTTACCAACAGCATGGGTTGACCACATTTAGAAGTTGTTTTCCCTGATCTATTGCACATTATTGTGCCAGCTTAAGTCAGATTGTTTTAGATTGTAGATTTAATATTAAGCTCAATAGAACAGTTTTGGGGGTGGTAAGTTTTGGGAATTCAACACAACCTCTTGGATGTGATGAACTGGCTTGCAAGAAAATATTCCCCAAGAGGAGATTCCCTAGAAAATCCTTCACAGGGAAAAAAGGTTATTTGCCACTTGTGTTAGAATTTTTTTAGACTTTCCCATAATTTAAGGAATATTTCCACTGCCAAAATGTTTTGTTTTCTATTGAAACCTTACCCTCATTTGTCCTTGCGAGTGTTGTCCTCTTAAACAAGCTGCCACAAAAACAGGAAATATTGACAAACGTGGCCAACAGAAGGTGTGAAAGATCTGATCCGCTAGGACACCCCAGCCAGTGGGGCTTTATCCTAGGGAAACAAGCCATTTATGCACAAATTAGTGGTCTTGCCTTAGAGAGTCCCATCTGCCCAGAGGCAATTGTCTGCCAGCTCCTAGGCACTGACAAGTTAAGGCATTACTGCTTGCCCTGTACATGGGATCCCTCCAATTATGTCTTTATCTGCATTCGTAATTACAAAATGGTTGCTGCCTGATGGGAAAGTAAGTGAGCATTTTGCAGCAGTGTTTACTTTAACTAGCTTTAAGTACTGTCCAGGCAGTCCATAGATTGGTATGTTAAATTCACTTTATTCCACCCAGGTCAGAGGACAAGTGTCACAGGGCAAGTGGTCAAAATTGCAGTAACTGAATAATTTTTGTCAAGCGAGTTTCAATAATTGATTTGAATTTAGTATAATTGTGACATTTGTATGCATGTGTGTGCATGTGTGTGCGTGTGTGGCATGTGCACATGTATGTATTTATATATTAGATATACAGTGTATGTATATGTAAAAATTGTATATTATATACCCTGATATACATATATATATATATATGTAAATTACGGTGGTCCAAGAATGTACATAAAAATTTTGTGTCAATGGCATAAAAACTCTGCATGCCAAATTACAATAAATTTGAACAACATTTAGATGTACCTCGATCACTTTGAAGTTTCCCGCTTATGACTATAGATCTTATGACTATAGATATTATGCATCTTCTACATGAATGATTAAGAATTAAGAGATCTGAAGAACTAATGCATGGACTATCTAGTGATTTGATGTGCATGCATACAGAGTACACACACACACACACACACACACACACACACACACACACACACACACACACACACACACACACACACACACACACACACACACACACACACACACACACACACACACACACACACACACACACACACACACACACACACACACACACACACACACACACACACACACACACACACACACACACACACACACACACACACACACACACACACACACACACACACACACACACACACACACACACACACACACACACCCACACCCACACCCACCACACCACACGATAACAATACATGTAGTTAAAGAGTTCGACTGAATGCAGGATCAAAGTAGAAGTCTTAGGTACAGGCAGGCACTTATGGTATTTGTCCTTGACCCACGTACAACTACCAATTACACCTGTAGATGTTCTTCATAATGTCTACAGTAAGACATAATTTTTATGACAAGGTGCTACCTAATCAGTGTGTCAACATTTCTGTCGTCTATTCGTCAGTTGTTCCTCTGACCCCTCCGTGGCTCTGCCTCTTGTGGGGAGCTGACAGTGGAAATCTTCTAATCATCCCTTCTTCTGATACACACATCAACGAGGTGATCACACAAGAATGTAATGGTCATCTCTAGTGCAGTTGGTCAGTTTCACTGAAGCTCTAACCAAACATTTGCCTTAATCACCTCATGTTTAGCTGAAACTACAAAACAGTGCTCAGCTGTGGGGCCATAGTTGTTTTGCATAAATTGAAGACGCTATATTATTAAGATAATGACGTGAAATTGTTTGGGCCACCTTTGAAGTCGCCAGACCTGGACCATTTTGACTGAAGCTGATGAGGTCATTTAGGGCTTCATTATGAGTGTGTTTGTTGAAGGCCTGGGTGCCTTATCTTCCCTTGGTGATCATGGGGCAATGGGCTGCTTTCTCTTGATCACTCACTTATATACCTAATGGATGCAGGTGTCTTCGTTAGGTCTGTTATGGTCTCTAATGATGATGAGTCCTCTCTTGCCGTAACATACTTGTGGATATATAATTATTTATGTTTATATAAAACTCCTTCCTGAATTGATATAGCTCACCACGGATCAGGTTCATTGATATTCATATCTGTAGTGTGTGAATAGTTTAAGTAATATGTGCAGTTGGCTAACTAAAAGACTGAGTACAATGTACCGTTAAATTCATTGACAAAATTTACTTTAATTGTTAAAATGGGTAATCTGCATGTGTTAAATTTTGACTGGATCTGGTAAAAACTAATTTGATGGTTTGTCCGATGATTTCACTGAAACTAAATAACACATTTGTACAAATAAGTTAGCATGTTGTAGTTGATACTATATAGGTTTGTATCTAAGCTAAATAACACATTTGTACAAATAAGTTAGCATGTTGTAGTTGATGCTATGTAGGTTTGATTTTTCTTGAAATGAGCCTGAAACGAGATGTAAAAAAGATCAAATTGAAGTGGGGCTTTTAATTTAGAATGCATTTATGTCTGAATGGACAAAATATAAACGTGATATTTGGGTCACAAATTTTAACCCACTGGAAATTTACATTGAAGATTAGCCCATCAAAACATGATGAAACATTGTTGTACATTATTTTCACTCTATTAGATTGATTTGTGTCAGAACATTAAATAAACAACTGAATGATAAATTGTCAGTTAATGAACTTACAACAGTTGTAAAACAATGTTTCTATTTACTCTTCCTATATATCGATGAATGCTGTATTTATTGTTTAATGGACTGGTTTTTGACCGTGATACTATTACAGTTTATTTGTCCCAGGAAGAGTAAATAGAAACAGTTTTACAACTGTTGTAAGTTCATTAACTGACAATTTATCATTCAGTTGTTAATTTTATATATTATATATATATTATATATATATATATATATATATATATATATATATATATATATATATATATATATATATATATATATATATATATATATATATAATTATATATTAAAATTTCAATACTTCGCCACAATTTTATTCAAGGATGGTTATATATTCACAGCAGTGGTGTGGCAAAGTAATAACCCTGAATCGAAGAATCGAAATTCTATCAGTGTGAAAATAATTGTCATATTGTTAGTTTTGGAATTGAAACAGAATTTTCATCTAGTCCTGAAAACACTGCATATTCTTTGACTTGGAATCTGGGTAGCCTGTTACTGTTACCAGAGTAGTGTTTTCATTCCACCTGCAATGGACACTGTTCCATTTGCCTGCTTTTGTATCCAAAAAAACGTACTGTTGTTATGATTGTAGTTGTCTGTGTGCATACTCAAGAACACTGCATTAAGATTCTCTTTCCAATTTAGAGTTTCGTGAAAATCTGTGACATTCATTAGTTTCAGTAACATCTGATGCAGACAAGGTAAACAAATTTAAGTAGTTATAATGCCTTTACTTGCACAGAATCAAGGTGAAGTTTGATAAGTGAGATAAACTGATTAGCTACAGTTCTCAAGTGAATTGACAACGGGGTGGTGTATTGGGGTCATCTACCCTGGGCAGCAGTTGTGAGAAAGTTGCAGGAATAACCTACATTGTGCTTTACAATGCTGAATACGTGCCCCCTGCTGACTGACAAGGCATTCCTTTTTATGATGTTGATTTCTTGATTGTGATCAGCAGAGCGCTATCACACCCACAAGTGTTTTTATGACCCATTCAGTCCGGAGCCAACACAAAACCAATACATATTTTGACATGACAGTAATTGAATGCTTATGACTCTGTTAAATTCATTACTCATTCATTACCACTTGGATGGGCGATTGTCGGGTCGGCACCACAAAGAACTAGCCGACGCAGCCGTGCAAGTGGAGAATGCTGTTGCTATTTTATTTAGAATACCCAGACAACTGGATAAGACCGTCAGATTACTGTTGGCACAGAGACTAGGCACACAATGGCTGGTGCTATCTGTCATCAACAGAGACTCTCTCTGTCTTCAGTGCCCCACCTGGGGAGACGGCACTGTGTGAACTGTCATATATGCAGTGAGTTGAATAGCAACAATGGCCTGAAGATAGTTTCTCTATTTCCTTGTATGCCAGCCGCAATCTTTTGTCATGTTTATCAAAGCAGACTCGATTGTTAAGTAACCTGACTGTACTGCCATTGTTGAGTCTTTATTTCAGTTGCAGTAAACATACTTGTTGTGATTACAGTAAGATGTTTTAAATGGGAAAGAAGGAAATTGTTCTGCATGTTCTGCCAACTTCCTTACATTAGATATGTACAGGTGAGGAACTGCCTCCTTACTGGCACAGTTTAAAGGGAAACAAAAGTCATGTTTTTGGGCCTATGCACCTCTAAGAGTTACTCAAATATAACCATTTGCAACTACAATCAAGAATATCTTGTTGAACACACAGCATCTTTATTTCATGGGCTGCCCTACATCACAAGTAGTCTGGCAATATTCTCTCAGTGGCATGGAAAAAGTAACTTTTTTGGGAGGAAATTAAAATGCAGCAAAGTGAGAGTTTGGAGGTAGGAAGTATAATCAGACAACATGCTCATAGCAATTACTGGATCAAACTTTTGTTGCTTATCTAAAAGATTAAAATTTACAAAAACTTGCCATCTCCTATGCCTAGCTTCACAGAGCTAGGTGTAGAAGATATAACTAGTGTTTGTAATTTGTTATCGCTACATGGAAGTAAGAGTAATGTTTGACCTCGTGACATGTGTGTAGGCATGGTAAATATATGAGGAAAAGTTTGGCGGCTCTAGGTGGTCGTTTTCATGGCTAGGTCAGAAATTAAACATCACAATAGCAGGAGTAGTGCTGAGTGGTGGTAAATTTGGCCCAACTGCCAAGAGCATGAATCCGGTCACTGGCATGAATGGGAGGTGAATGTTATTTTCGTCTTGGTGATTTCAGTGACTGAGGTGAATAAAAGACCCTGCTTCATATTCAAAAAGATCTGACGAAAAACACTGTATAGTTCCAAGACCATATGCAGGTGGCTCTGTTGTATTCACAATACAATAATTGTTTATCATTGTCATTGCTCTGTTTTTTTTAATTGAGCATATTTCTGGGGAGAATTTCCCCTGATGATGGGTAACACATGAAAATCTTAAATATAGAAACAAGATATCATTTCATTTATTTAAATTATTCAACTGTATATAATATTATAGTTTTTGGGGTAATTTATTATATATTATTTCATATGAATTTTAAGGTTACAACAAATTGTATGAGTTCTAATGATTGTCTCACTGTCTGCATGTTAAAATGGTGCAGTATAGCGCCGTATTTTATGCGAAAGGAAGCGAAAGCTATAAAAGCAGTTACAAAGTAACAGTTTCGGGTTAATGTGGAACTAAATCAATTAACAAATGAGAGAATATATGCTTTATTCACAATAGGACACACATTAAGCTTCATGTGCTTGATACACAATCGTTTCGGTAGAGGTCACTATGCTCATTATGCTTTGAGGCCAAAGTCACCAACGTTGTGGGATGAAGTCTCCAAAGAATGCTGTCCGAATTCACCAGGCCAAATTCACCCTGAGTCGACATCACCTGTATTTGCACTGACAGCTCGGTTCGATCCAAGGTGGACCATGGTCGTCGATGCCTGTGTTGCTGCCTGTCTTCTACAGATTGATATCAACATAGCTTCTACTGCGGGGAATAATGTTGGCACAACATCCTCTTTCAAAGAAATTTTAGCACCAGGATAACCCAGGGCTGCCATCTTCTCTGGTCCGGATCGCAGGTGAAACAAGTTTTTTCAAAGTGAGCAAAGCCGGCTGTGTTTTGTCGGCTTGAAGCTCGTTTAAAACAAACTTACAAAGTTGGCTCCATAGGGAACTTAGACCAACTACATGTTACTTTATTCTTACTGCTGTTATTACAATAAAATGCAGCACAATAAACCATTCTGAAGCTCACTTCTAAACAACCGCTATCGCTGTCAATGGTACGGTGAATGAATGGAAAATCCCAGTCTTGTAGCACTTCCATGTCATCAGTGACATCACGTCGAAGCTTGTCGATAATTGTGGGAAAAATATGCAAAATCGAGGCAGGCCATCAGAACACTGAATTTGTTGGTGTTGTGGAAATGGAAATATACTACAAGATGTAATATAATATGATTTCAAGCAATCATTGTTTTTATTCCCTTTAAATTAAGAAATATTTGTCAGATTACTTAAAATCTTAATACTACACGTAGTTGGTTTGAAAAACATTTATTTTCATGGTTTTACCTGTGACTTTTGCCGTAACTGATTTTGTTATTACTACCTACTATACCTCAAGTGGGTAGACATAAAAACTGTAAAGATAAAAACATTTATTTGTATGTTTTTGTAGCCAGTATCATTCATATAAAATATACTAAGACACACATGAAGCAGCAAACTCTTGAGTTAATATAATATTCATTGATAATATCTTAAATTTCACATCTTCAAAAAATCATACCTCGAAATGTGCTTTACCAATTTTTAAACTTTTTTACGTTTAAGTTTCTAATTTAGGCCTCATGAACTGGTTCTGAACAAGATAAGTTTGTTAATTAGTTATTATTGGCCAGGGTTGTTTGATTTAAATAATTTGATTTAAATCATTGATTTAAATCATGATTTAAATCACTCCAAAAAAATCATTGATTTATGATTTTTTTTACTTCCGATTTTTTTTTTCGCTGACTTTTATGAATTTAGCACAAATAATTGTTTACAAGCATTGAGATCAACACAGTTTTGTATGTTTTTTTAATACAAAAGCACAAAGTGCGCACACTTGTGTAGCTGTATTGACACCATATAGCCTGACAGTCAAATATTTTATGACATTGTGTATGTCTGAGCTATTCCCTTTTTGAATGCAGTGAAGCCACACAAAGTTGTCTTCCAGAGGAAATATGTTTTCAAGTCAGAAGCCCTGAGTTGAAGTCCACTTAGAGCTTGTGCTAATTGTTATCAATTCAGTATGTTGACTCAAGTGAGACAGTCTGGGCTACAATTGTTTAATACTGTACCAGTGTGCAGTCTTGTTAGAGACCCTTAGAATACACAGACAGGTGCTAATCCACCCTCTCAGCAAACAATAATTATCACTGCTACAGCCACAGACACACAACATGCTTTCCTTTCCAAGACAGATTATGCAACTACAGGGGGTGAGGCCTTGTGGACATTGTCTAATGTCTTTATATAAGGAAAAATCATGTACCCTCTGTTAAGTACCTAGATCGATTTGAATAGGACACATTTGAAAGAGTTTATAAATACATCAACATCTATATAAAATGTATTAATGTCTTTATACCAGATTATTTTTAAATCAAATAAATAAAAAAAATCAAATAAATTAAAAAAATCTGATTTAAATTTTAAAAATCCCACTTTTTATTTTTAAAAATCATGATTTTTTCAACCCTGTTACGGCACATATAATTAGGGCTGTGGTTATGTAAAAAAAAATCTACATGTCACTGAAATGCTAATCAATTATTCAGGACTTTCAGTGATTGTTGACTTTTTATTTTTACTTTTTTGATATTTTAAGGACATGTTTGGTTATTTTGTAGAGAAATTGGTTGTATAAATATCATTTTAATGGAAGATTATCATTTGGAGTTGCCACTATCCCTGCAGTATCGCTTAGTAAATGGTATACAATGGTGACAAGCTGACATACTGAGTCATCAAGACACAAATAAAAATTTAAAAATGCACATTAAGGCCACATCAAGAAAGTATCCAAATGTATGAAATATATGACGTGAGCTTAACACAGAATTAATTTTTAAATATGAAGCAGAGATGTCCCTGACTCCAGCTGTTTATCTCATTAAATGTAGTGAGAGTTAACTGTGCTCTGACTACAGTTAGATTACTGTTATCACAGACCATCACAACTGTAAGTAATAACCGTCTGTGGCCACCATGTCTCCGTAATTGATTATGACAGCGCAACGGAAAGCGCAGGTGAAAGCGCGTGTTTAGTCGTAGCTGCCACAACAATTGTCACTAACATATGGAGATGGCAGTGGTTAGGATGTGTAACTGTCAGACACACACACACTGCCCCATTGTTGCAGTGATCACACCGCGCCAGAAAGAATATAATTCTTCTCACAATTATGACTGGGAATCGTCGATGGATTTCCACGCCGAAGTTGTGACACCTGACAGGCTAATTATGCTCATCAAGGAGAACAACAGCAAGTTGACATTGTGCCACAATTACGTGGATTGGTGAATTGTTGTCTCTCGTTTATCTGCGATCTGTAGTCGACACACGACACCATCCATAAGGCATCATTGTGGCAATAGACACGGCTGTCCCATCACTAGCTTTGTGTGTGCGGTCGCGACACTGCATGCGTGACCAGATGTGTGATACGATGCTGCAAGGCGTGTTAACACGCCTATCGTGTGTATGTGTGTGTGCCATCGCACCATCTGTCAGACGTAGTTTGACGGTGCTCGTCGATAATATATAGATACAGTTACCTGCAAAAACTGGCAATGATGAGGAAGACGGTCCGGGCTGAGGATGAACTGGGAGACGGAGACAACAAAGGGATCGCTTGGAAACCACGGTTGGGACATGACGTGTCAAATATAATTTCTGTCTGATCGAATTGTAGTGTTTAATTTAGCGATTGTTTTCAAAAAGTGCAATTTTGAAGTCTAAATGAAACAGTGCTGTTTATGAATAATCATGGTTATTCAAATGAATTTCTATTAATAATGTATTTAGTTTAGCTTTTGTGTACATTTTGTAAACAAGATGTTAATAAGAACAAATTATTGAAGCACTTCAACAACAAAAACACAACCTGTGTGTAAAACTTTTGAAAGAACAATTTTTTGAAAAAATCTTCCTAGTCATGCAGATTAGTTTGTCAACCTTCATAAAGAAGAGCAGTGAGGCTGTGAGCGAACAAATAATGTACCCGTAATTTACTCATCACCACTGATAGAAAAACATTGTAAGAGAATTTATTGGATAATATAGATAATGATAGAGCTGACATATTACGGTGTACCCTGTCACATTATCGTTGGTCTACTGTGTCTCTAACCTAGGGACGTGTCAATTTGTAGTGACAATGATGGAAGGCATTGGGACTACACATAATGACACAGCCCCATTGGTGGCAGGGAAACACATCCACTCGGGAATACACGTGTGAAATATGGCAGTTATTTAGTTCACTTGATTTCTCCACTAATGAAATGTGTCAGGCTGATGGCTTGGTCAAGCTGGGCGACTCAATGCTGGCCACTTACTCATGGACAACTGCCCACTGCAAATGACCATTTGGAGCATCTTGAATGGTCATTAAGCAGAAGTTGTGCACAGTATTACAGTGATTCCATCTATGTTTGGAATGCTAGAGTTAAAAGTCCCTTCTCAATTTGATTTTGTTTAATTTCATTTCAAAATCATTTTGCAAAAAATCAAACCTACCTAGTGTCCACTACTCTGTGATAGCTCATTTGTGGAATTTTTGTGTGAAATCATCGGAGTTATTTTTACTGTTAAAATTCTGGTTAAAATTCAGCAAAAAAGACAAAACTTCAACAAAAAAGGCAAAAGTGTCCCAACTCTGTATCCTATAACAAAGCTATCCACACTTTCGTAAGTTAATTTTTAAGTTAATTCTTTCAATAATTTTAACCAAAGTCCACACTAGTTTATTTATAATATTTAGCTGACTGCACATTTTACGTAAGCTATTCACACACTACAAATTTGAACATAACAAACCTGATTCACAAAGCTAAATCAGGTGAGGAGGAAGTTTTAAGGTTGATATGTAGCATATGTATCATGGTCTGTGAATCACGGTGCTTTAACACCTTCGGTGCAGTCAAGCACAGTTGGTAGACTGAAAGTATTAAGTTTAGTGTGTTGACTGTAACAGTTTACTTGGCTGTGACAATCAAACATAGTATCTATATGTGGTAAAATATAGTTGCATGTATGGTATGTTGGCAATGGAGGTTAAATATAGTTACTGCACAGAGGTAGGGTTATACATAGTATGGTTAAGTACATAATTATATACGGTATGTTGATCATGGCAATTGCATATAGATGATCTGCTATGAGGTGGGTTAAGTATGGTGTTAAATATAGAGACCCGGTTTGTTGGTTTTGGGAGTTAAATATAATCTCTACTTTGAGGGATTGAAGCTTAGGTTGAAGGAGAGAATCACGTATGGTGGGGGAGTTCATTGTAATCTCTGTTGTAAGGAGTTTTATGAGGTGTGGAAGCTAAGCATAATGTGTAGAACTAGATGTAGCTATATATATATATATATATATATATATATATATATATATATATATATATATATATATATATAACTGGCATCCCTATCTGCAACATGGCAAGCACATTAATGAAACATAATTACATTGCACAAATGTCTCTAAAACTTGAAAGCACATTTAGAGAATTTAAGTTAAATATTGTGTTGTGGGAATTTATTCTCTTTTCACATTTGTCCCATTGTAATTAAAAACAAGAATGGGAAGCTAGTCACTGACAGGAAAGATGTATTAAAGGTCTGGGATGAGTATTTCAAGGAGCTGCTGAACCAAAGGGAAACAGCGAATTAGAACTACCAAGTGCAGTAGAAGGACAAGTGAAGCTGGAGGAGATTGAGGATGCTGAGGTAGAGAGAGCAATGAAGAAGATGAAGAGAGGACGAGCGACAGGTATTGATGAAGTGCGAGTGGAGATGCTGGTGATGACTGAACATGTTGGGGTCAGGTGGACAAGGTGATTGTTAAATACCTGCATGAGAGAGGGGGAGATACCAGAGGAATGGCAGACGGGGTTAATAGTCCCTGTATGGAAAAGGAAGGGAGACCCTGGAAAATACCAAGGTATCACGTTGCTGAGCCATGTCCTGAAGGTGTTAGAAAGGATTCTGGATGGAACGATAAGGAGGATAGTGGAGTGTGAAATGGGAGAAGAACAACAAGGTTTCAGAAGATGGAGAGGTACGGCGGATGGTATGTCCATTCTGAGACAACTGGTGGAAAAGAAACTGGAGGGACAGGAGAATATGACTCTGGGATTCATAGACCTTGAAAAGACATATGACACAGTTCCGAGAGATATGGCCACGGCCAAGTTGAGGTGGATGGGTGTCCCAGAGGCGGAGGTGAGGATGGTCGAAGGCACATATGAAGAGACAAAAGGTAGAGTAGTGTGCGGATCAGAAATATCGGAAGAATTCAGGGGGGACATCGGCCTGAGACAGGGGAGTGCCCTAAGTCCACGGTTATTCATTGCAGTAGTGGAGGTGATCAGCAGGAAAGCGAGTACAAGGGACATTCTCTGCAAGTTGCTATACGCCGATGACCTGGAAGTAGTAGCGAACAGTGAGCCAGACCTTCAAGAGCAGTTGGTAGACTGGAAGGAAATTTTTGGCAAACGTGGACTGAATGTAAGTAAGAAGACGGAGGTGCTTTGGGTCGGGCAGCAGAAAAAAGATCTTGACATAAGACTGGATGGGAAGAACCTGAACCAACGAAACAGCTTTGTATATCTGGGTGGAGCGGTTTGCGGGGACGGCAGCACGGAGACGGACATTTGCAGGAGAGTACAAGCAGGGGCGAGTGCGTGGGGGAAAGTGGAAGGGGTGATGGGAGATAGACATATATCTCGAAAGCTAAAGGGAAAGGTTCTTAACTCATGCATAACACCAGCATACCTAGACGGCCTAGAGATCATGGCGATGACAGAAAAACAACAAGAGAGACAGTTTGCGAGAATAACTGGGTGAGAAGAATTGCAGGAGTGAAAAGAATAGACAAGCGAAGATGGAGGCGTTGAGGGAGGAAGTTGGTGTGAAAGAGAGTCTCACAAGGAAGCTGGTGAGGACATGTCAAAAGAATGGAAGGGGTACGATTGACGAAGAGAGCGGATGTGCTTGGAGTGGAGGGTAGAAGGAGAAGAGGAAGACCGAGACTGAGATGGGAGGACTGCGTTGAGGTTTAGTGGGAGTGGGAGGGGAATGGAAAACGTGGGCGAGGGATAGGGGGAGTGGAGATGATTAGTGGAGACATTAGTAAAACGGAACTAAATTTAGTTATGAAGAAGAAGGGGAAACGTAAGTCGATGACCGGTATCGGTGCCAGCCTTACCCCGGACTACAGGGAAAAGGAGGAAAGCAACAACATATATATATATATATTATATATATATATATAAGTCTTCAAATGACCGCAGGCAGTCTACACAATGTTTAGAAAATAAAATCATGTTTAGCTACATCAAGTTCTACATATTATGCTTAACTTTTATATATATATATATATATATATATATATATATATATATATACTACTACTACTACTAGACTACGCTACACTACTACTACTACTACTACTACTACTACTACTACTACTACTACTACTACTACTACTACTACTACTACTACTACTACTACTACTACTACTACTACTACTACTACTACTCATTTCACCAGTGTTGCATGTTAAGTTACACATTGAAATGTCAGTAGGTGGCACTGCATGTACCAACACAGTATTGACCAATCACAATACTTCAAAAAATTTTGAAGTATTTGTTCCATCTTGCAGTATAAGCAGTGTCATAGTTCACTAACAAAAGCAGTGTCTCACTATTAATTTTCACAGATTAATAAGTCACCATGTTGCATCTGTGTTGCATACAGGCCAGTTGTATATCTCGAGTAGTAGAAGAGCTCTACTCTGACGTATTCACCTGTTAAAAGAACAATAGCTGCCACCTGGTGCTGGGGTGTGTGCCTACAACTGCCTGCGGCATTAGGGAACTGTTTGGCAGTTGTCAGCCCAATAGGCAGTTTGTTCAACTCTGGCATTGTAGTGATGGGTCAGTTTCTGGCTTTAATGGCTGAACTGGCCACTCAGTGGACATTCCCTCACTCTCATTACCTGTCTCACTGACCACTTCTTCAAGAGATGCACAGTTAATTAAACAATACTGTAGCAGCACAAGACCATGGTGGAAGACATCCACCCATGGACATAATTCGCTTTTAACGATGCACCCAAATCATTTACTGGAGTAATGATGCCATTTTTAAAGGGTAATTGAAATCGGGTGGAAGCATCCCAGCAGTGTGTTATTACTGGGTGTACTGTTGGCAGGATTATTGTTGAGGCCATTTGGCAAGATTAATGACCGCAGATAGGAAGAGTATCATTTGGGAAAGTGGTTGACTTTTGGCACCATGGGCAGGGAAGATTTTATGGATTGGATTGGAAGATTGGATGCATAGGAGTAATTTAATTTAATTTAATTTAATAACATTTTGGGAACATTGCCTTATATAAGGAAAAAAGTTACCCTAACAGGAATTTGGCTTAATTTAGGCTTCACCGTCATGAAATGCCACTAGATGCCTCTGTGGCCTCTGTGGCTTCTGTGGCTTCTGTGGCCTCTGTGGCCTTTGGTACTCTCACTGCTAGATGCACAGTAATTGTTTTAATGTTGTACACTAAATATATTACATCCGTGATATTTTGATAACTATATATTATGTCTTTACAGTTATGCTGCTGGTAAAAATAATTCTGGTGTTATGGTGTGTCATAAATACTCTGTAACAAAGCTTATGTTTTGTATCATGGTACGGGGTGTATAGTTAAAACATGTTTTCTTCCATCTTCTTTAGCTTTGATGAGTTTTCATCAAGTTGAGGCATGTACATGTATTTTCGAATAGAATGCTATCTGCTTTGTAAATCATAGAATATAAAGAACATGTTTACATAATTTGACCTGAACATGTCTTGTGTATTACCGTACTCATTCACGGTATTGTCATCAAATATGTGGAAAATAACCATGAGACTTGTTACTTCAGATGGAGTTGTCAATGACAGCAAGTTCAAGAAATTTGGTGCAGGACAAAGTCTCTATTACAACGTGAGTGAAAACTGCTCTAGTTATAAAACAGAATTGTATTGAAGATACACCAAAAAACAGATTGTAATTTTGTGTACTATATGTAGTAAGTAAATTGTATAGCTATTGTGTTACTGCAATGCTGTTCTGCAAGCAATTGTGTATAGTATAATTATGTTCTAAAATGTTTTATTGTGATCATGTATTTTTGCATAACACCAATGTTAATAACAGTTGTCACTACAAGTGTGTTGTTGTTGCTGCAGGTGTAACCCGGGAGATTTGGTGTTGTTGTGTCTGGATGAACAGCTGTGTTGTATTGTGATTTGTGTGTTGTTGTTGCTGCAGGTGTAACCCGGGAGATTTGGTGTTGTTGTGTCTGGATGAACAACTGTGTTGTATTGTGATTTGTGCGTTGTTGTTGCTGCAGGTGTAACCCGGGAGACTTGGTGTTGTTGTGTCTGGATGAACAACTGTGTTTTGTTGTTATTTGTGCATTGTTGTTGCTGCAGGTGTAACCCGGGAGACTTGGTGTTGTTGTGTCTGGATGAACAACTGTGTTTTATTGTGATTTGTGCATTGTTGTTGCTGCAGGTGTAACCCGGGAGACTTGGTGTTGTTGTGTCTGGATGAACAACACGACCATTACGTTGTGTTCACTGTTGGCACGACACTGCACTTCCTGCACTCCGACTGTCTCGACGCTCTCACTCTCAGAACAGGTTTGTTCACATCACTTAGAAACAATACTTATATACTGTCAAACTGTGCTAACTCGAAACCTTCAAAACTAAAATGCTTAAATGTCTAGTTGATCCTGTCACAAAACAATTTAAACCAATCATTTGAACTTAAAAAACACACTACATAAATTATGCTGCATTATATTCTAGTGATTCTAGATTTTTCTGCATAACAAATACCATTATCGTATTAAATATAGAAAATAATAAGTACTAGTAGTTCCCTTTTATCAAAATGTTTTTAAAGGACATTATTATTGCCAATATAAATACATTGTTTTAATATGCTAAAAAAATTTAACTATCATGTCTAATGTTATACTGGTGTCTGATACCTGGTTTCTGTTACCTGATGCCTGTAACCTTGACAGTTATATTATGCCTTATCATTTTCTCCAAGCATGCTTTATATACTTATTATAAAGCAGATTAAAAAAAATTAACCTATGCATTTGTGCGAATCCATATAATAAAAATTGTGTGTGTACAGGACCAGGGGAGGTACGTAAATCATGGGTGCTAGCCGAGATCGTCGACAAAGAATACTGCCAGGCGAAAAAGGTAAGCTCATTAACAGATGTTTGTTGACACCACCATATGGAGTGGTGCGAGGGAGATGGAACGATTCAGCAATATGCAGATAGCCAGGATTGACGAGACAGCCGTCACACTAGCACACTGTCGCACCCTCGGCATCTCCCAGGGCGGCAGTTTCAATTAGAGGCAAATATACTCGGCTGATCCGGCACGACACTGATTACTTGCGTGAAATAACTGGTGTCTGTAACCTTGATGGTTTCTTCAGACTTACTTCTCCCTGGGTGGTCGTGACAGGTGACCGTTTCACGCGGAGCATGCTGTTTGAAATGGCTTGACTGTGAAACCCGAGAAAGCCAGCCTTTGATCTTTGTTTGTGTAGATCGGAAACTTTCGTCTACCGTGACGTCTGTCTTGAACTGTCTGAGAAGTGTTGTTGCATAATGTTGACGTTCCGCGTTAAGTGATATTGGTGTGATTGTACTTTTGTCAGACATAGCATTTTATCGTTCAGAGACATCAAAAGAAGAAGGCACGTTTTATTATAGCGCGGTATCCAGTATGTAAGACTGTCCAGAGAGCTTTACTTCACCCCCTAGCAGACATTTTCGAAGCTCCAAAAGAAGTAGCCTTCCAGTCGGTGGTTCCAGTCAAAGCCATCTTCAATTACATGCTAGGAGGTAAAGAAGGCAAAGAAGAGGAAGACGGCAAAGAACTGAACATCAAAATGACAAACTTAGTAGAGGGTGAAAACGTGCAACGAATAACATATTCTACAAAAACGGAGAACACGTTTAGAGAGATAGCATATTATTTGTGACAGAAAAGACATTTTGTCACGAGCAGATCTTAGGGTAACACTTAAATGTTTGTACCAAACTTTGACAAATGCGATATAACGTTAACCCGGTTAGGTAAACGCAACGAAAATGTAATGTTTATATAATCGCAAATGCTTTTAGGTGTTTAAGTAAGCAAGTTGATGTAGAGTTTTATTCAATGTTTTGTTACACGTTACCTAATAAAGTGGCAAACCAACAAAACATAGCAGTGTGATGTCAAATGCATTGTTATTTAATTACCTGCATCAAAGATAAATACTTAGAGCTCATTGTTGGTCAACATAAGTGATGTTGACAAAACTGTATATATTTTTAGCTAAACTGATGTTTTATGTGGTTTCTTTCTGCTTCCAATTATTCAAGTGTGGTGTTGAACAAAGAGTTATTCACCTGTTGTGATCATAGACACAATAGGACTCGTTGTCTAGATAGAAACAACTTGTGTACTGTTCAGTTTGTTTTCTTTTCACGATCACAATAGGCTTTAATATGTTAAGCAAGTTTAATGCTATTTATGTAGCATACCTTAAGAGAGGACACATTTAAAAAGAGAATTGTTTGTGTTAGCGTTGTGTTACTGACGTAACAAACTGTAAGATTAAGCCACTGTCGGTGTAACACCTGAATATTTCAAAAGCTGAAATACTTGGTTGACGAACCGACGGTGACAAAAGACGCATAGTTGTGTGACAGCGAGACGACATTGCGGTGACAAAGAAAAAACAACCAATGAAAATGGTGGATTGGCGGCCTCCCATGAAGGAGGCCGTCTTTGCTTATTGATTTACAAGAACGGCAACAACGGTAAGGCTAGCGGTGGCGGCGGCGCCAGACCGCTTGAAATACGACCGTGACCGCCCGCTGCCACGCTACTTAACTTGTGACTGGGCGCGCTGGGCAGCGGCCATATGCATACAGGTGCGGCGAGGCGATGCGTGAAAATGTCTTGTTATACACATGAGTGGCAGCACATAAAGGCCATGTAACTGCCATCGCTGCTGCCACACACGTAATTTATGACGCCATCCGTAAGACGTGTACACTTGTCAGAGCAAGCCAGAGCGATAATGCGTCGCCACGGTCGCTGAAACGATAATTAATCATAAGACTTTTTTATTATAAAATTTTGCCAATAAAACCCATTAAGTTGCATAATGAGAGCGTTCAGCCAGCATGCGAGTCGTCTGTAAGTGCGGAAATATTGAGTAACCTTCATAAACAGATGGCTTGAATTAAGTATGATTGTTAGCCGTCGGGATGGTTGTCGGGGTCACCTTATGGCCACGGTTGGAAGCTTACGTTCCAGCTACTGAGCAGCGTAATTGCGAAATACTATATAGCGTGTTACCCATCTTCACTATTGCGAATGTTTTACATTTTTCTCCGCAGGCACAAAATCGCTTCAAAGTTCCGGTTGGCACCAAGTTCTACCGGGTGAAGGCTGTGCCTTGGAAGAACACACAGGTGACATCACAGGCGACGTCACAGGTGACGTCACAACAGAAAGAGCGTCAGAAGGAAACATAACAAGACCCGTCATAAATATTATGCAATAATGATAGCATTCTCTCTCGATGTCACTTCTGAAGGACACTTCTTTACGTTCGTGTATTGCATTTCAGAACTAAAACCACGATTAAGAAAGTAACATCATAAACACGGAGAACGACCTGATTATAAACAATATGTTGGACGTTCTGTCCAGATACTGCATCGTAGGATATCTCTGCATGTCATAACAACAAACTGACTAGACTAGGTAAATATAGGTTTGTGAATACACCGCAAACTGACGTTACATATATCTCATAAACAATTACTACATAAATAGGCAAATATATATATATATATATATATATATATATATATATATATATATATATATATATATATATATATCGTAACTCATATCGCTAATGCACGAACGCTCAAAGCCACGAGATCAATCGGGATACTTAAGTACTCATCGGTTTTGAGTTTTGTGTTTGTCTTTGGAACATGCTTTGTGAGTGATTTAACAAGATTTGCCATCCAAGCCAAAGGCCCAGATGGCAAGTGGACAAGGAAGCCATTGGCTTATTGAGAGTCCAACAATGTTCATCTACTTATAACCCGCCCTCCTGAGATATGTGTCAAACTTGTTTTTAAACACATTCACGCTGCTAGCAGTTACACAATCTGTAGACAATTTGTTTCATTAATTTATTGTCCTCTGTGAGAACGAGTGCTTCCTGATGTCCAATCTACATTGATCCTTTACTAATTTTACCTCATGTCCTCTAGTTCTGCTATCCTTCTTGAGTGAGAAAAACATATTTCTGTCAATATTTTCATACCCATTCAATATCTTAAAAACTTCAGTCTGATCTCCTCTTAACCTCCTCGTCTCTAGAGTTGTTAAACCACATTCTTCCAGGCGTTCTTCATAAAGGTCTCTAAAGTGTCAATAGTTCAACCACTGTGGTACGTTTACTGCTTTGATCGGGGAAATGAAAGACATATTCAAGGTTATAGCTGGAGTTAGTAACATAATAGATACATTTCTCAAGTCCATACGTAGTCTATTATGCACAAGAGTTCATGTAACACTGTTGCGGGTGCTACTGATACGCTGTTTTCAACATCTGTTGCTCTCGTGATCTGGTTCATAACTTCTGGTTCTAGGATCTCGTAAAAGCCCCTTAATACTCGAGTTGTGTAGACAATCTTGTTTTCATTTTATTAGAAAAACGTGTATTTAATAGCAACAACCAATGCAAAATACCACGTTTCTTTGTTTGTGCCAATTCTAACTCAAAGCTGTGAGTGAATGTCTGAATTTTTATTTACTTCGTCAAAAATATAGCGATATCTTTAGAAGATGTGCGACTCTTTTATAGAGTAAATGTTCGTGTTCCACTCGTATGTTGCTAATCAATTTACTTTTGTCCTTATGGTTTCTTCCGTAATACTGTACAAAGTCACAATAACATCTCACATTTTTCAAAAATGTCTGTCACTCCTTTGTTTAGAATATCAATTAATCATGCACTGACAGTGTTAAAAGCTTTTACGATAGCACGCCAACAATGTAGAACTTAATATGATAAATCTAAATATATTGAGTTGTGATTATGTTGTTCTGGTTTGTCAACAGCTGTTGTGTCAGTTTTTGTGTGCATTTGGAAATGTTAATAACAATTTGTCAAACAGTTAATCAGGTGACTTCTTAAATAGCTGTCGCTGGGATTCTACCTGCATCACAGTGACACCACCAGTTATGTCAGCTGTATAAAAAATAGTGTGCGCGACTTAGAATCTACCTGGTACAAAGAATGCTACAACATCAGACGGATCAGAAATCCATTATCAGATTTCTCAGAATTCCAACCAACACAAGATATAGCTGACTTTCAAGCAACATCAAATGTAGCCAAATTTCAGAACAACACAAAATGTAGCATAATGTCAAGCAGTATTATATGTCACGTAATATAAAACATACGTAGAAGAGTTTCGTACAGGTGTGACACACCAGGTGTGTGAGAACTTCACACAATGTGTAAAATGTAACAAGATGTTGCAGACGAAAACAACAAAACACCAGTGTTGGACTCAACTTAATGATGATGAAATCTCTGCTTCAGTAGCAATGCTTTGTGTGAGTCATTGTCTGGGTGTTTGTCGTGAACTTTTGTGTGAGTGAGCACATGTCTGTTTAACAGCAGACGTATTTTAACATGGAGGACTGAATACCAGTGTTGACTCATTGAGGCAGCTTATGCGCTAGACATGTGGACGATGAACTTGTCAGTTGCATAAGCACCATCTGTTTACTGTGCCATGACGTCTGCAGTTGACACTGTCTTCAAATACTAAACTAAAGCAGCAAATGAATCTACCATGAATATTGTTCATTCTAATGACAATTGTTTGTGATTTATCATTCTGATGTTTTGAAGCTCATGTTTCAAATGTGGAAGCCATTTCTCAGGGCCCTATATACTTGCAATGAAACGGCTCCTTTGTGTTGTGTTGTTTTGCTTGTTTGTGTCTACTTTCAACAATGTTCCTCCATGAGAACCAAACTGGTGCGATGTCCTCTGTGATACAACATGCATTACATTAGGTAATAACTAGTGCTATTATAGAAAACACCACCGACGAGGCTTGTGCTACAACATTGGTTCATCACAGATTAGCCAATAATACAAAGCCATATATTTTCATCACGAGTTAGGCAACCTGCATTAGTTTGCTCCTGTTCACTGGAAGTGCGTGGTGTGGGTCGTGCTTTTACAAAGGAATGCCAATGTACCTACGGTCAGAATCTCTTGCTTCCGACGACTCATTGACGCTTGTGGCAGCTGAAGAGTATGATTAGCGGGTTGCTGGTCCGTGACACGATGCTGGCAAAGCTATGGTGGTAGATTAACTCTGCCTTGTTGAAGTCAGTGCAGCCGATTGTCGCAGTCACCTATTGTCACCTGGTTCGTTCTATAATCCATCGATATATTTGGAATGTTTCTAAATGTTTGGAATGTTTCCTGTCACGGTCGACAACTTTGGTCTGATACAACTAGTTTGTCTAACATAATATGTATTCGCTTATTTGGATCTGGCGAACATATACACATACAGTTGGTTATCTCTGCTCGTTCTCTCCCAACACCAGCCTGTTGGTCAAATGTTTTTCTTCAGTCAAGGAGCTTCATTATCATGTGCGTTGCGTTCATATGTGTCGCGGTGTTTAATGAAACTGCTATCTGTTGGTCCACTGACATTTAACTGTATCTTTGTGGCCTTACATTTATGCAGTGATGTGTATTTTTGAAATGTATTTTAAATAACCTCAGTTTAGTATGTAGTTTATATTCTGATGGCTTGGACATACAGATATTAACTGTGCATTTTGTGATTATATTTGTGACACTATTACATATTATAAATATTAACACTATGATTAATGTTTGCCTTCCAATACATATGTACATAACTTCCCTATATAGTACGCTAATCATAATGTATGTTCATTGCATTGTACATTTCATGTGGGTTGTTTTCTGGTAATTACTCTTATGTGTATGATGTGTATTATGTGGGTCATAGTTCATTATAGCTGCTCTCGTATTGTATTAACTGGTACTATTTATCATGTTTTGCAAAATGTTATTGATTTATCGAACTGCATTATATGTGATTATTTTATTAGGTTATCTCAGGTTCCGTCTGGGATTATTTTGCCAGTAATAAAACGCTTAATCACTGTGCAAGTTTGTGCAATAACTCGGTTGTCAGCACTGACTGTTTTATGTCGACATATTTTGTATTATACCATTTGTGTGAAGATATCGCGATTCATTTCCACGTTGGTGGTATTTCAAGAATAAGAATATCTGCCCCGTGAATCGTTCACGTTTTTGCTTTCCACGAAATCAACACGACAATGTTTTTAATACAAGCATGGGTGCGAGACTGGAATATATCTGGCCCCAAGCCCTACTGTCGGGCCTGCAACCCCCGAGTCCGTGACTGTGAGCGTGGCTCGCTGCAGTATGATAGCGGCCACGTCGTGCTGCTGTGATAGGTGTACGATGGGTGTCCGTATGTCTGAAGTGTGTGTGTGTGTGTGTGCTATCGTGCCCCGACCGAGTGCTAACTGTTGTGTCTGCAGTGAAAGAGGCGTGGTTGTAGCGTGTATTGCAAGAGGCGTGCGCTCTGTGTATGTAGTTGAAGATAATAAACATACTTAACTTGTCTCCGGCGTCGTTGTATTTGTAGCAGGGCTAAACAGAGGTGTCTTGACGTGAATGCCGGAAGCTAGTTACTGCAATTCTTGTTAGGCAACTGTTTAATTCCTGTTGCGCCAACAACCAACTGTACCTAGCTGGGTACACTCACCATTCGGTATATAAAATGCAGTGGTCATCTTGATTAAAATTTAGACAATAAATCACGAATAAAAAACACCAAGCTACATCGCGGATTTCTACAGTACGTGCCAACTATTTGTCTCCGTCTGTATCCCACCCGCCATTCTCTCCCACGCTGTCCACGCCAGCTTTTTCTAGATCTTTCCTCCCTTGGTCCGACCACTGTACAGGATGCTCCTAAATTATATTTCCTATTTTTAATGTAAATAACAGTTTCCACCATCGTGTAACCCAAATCAACTAGTTTATATTGACATAGTTTTCTGTTCACTGGTTTCCCGTGAGTTCCGTGACCCCGGAAAACAAAAATGGCGACCGTACAAGGGAAGGCTCAGTGCAGCGTGTGGCTTACGCAGACCAAGGGAATGTCTTGCGCTGCAGTGCCTGTAACAACTGCAGTTTGTAGACATACATATGAAGCTGTTTGTGAATGATGCCGGACATGGTTGTTGAGTTATCATGAAGCATGCCAAAGCGGTTTTCGTGGGCTGCGACGAAACGGTTCGTGCACCAGCGCGACGTGTTCATCACCAACAGAGGGCTGTCCACTTCCTCGTCGCTGTAATGCACTGGCAGTCTCCAAGAACCACTCGCAGATAGTCGGTTTCGATGGTGGATCATTCCTGTATCGTCGTCTGTAATTACACCGCAGTCACAGACTTCGTATCCGCATGCCACACAATGTATTAAACCTTCTCTTGCATGGTCGCTATTTGGTTTTTCGGATTTACTCTACTCACTGTGAAGACTGTATCAATTTAAACTCGTTGAGTTGGGCTACACGATGGTGCAAACTGCATACTTCTACGTATATTAGTTATTTATATATCTATACTAAAATAGGTAAGATCATTTAGTAACACCCTGTACTTCTGCTTTTCTACGACCCTATTCTGTTCTCTTCGACACTATTTCCTCAGCTATTCTCTTGACAGCCCTACAACTGCGTGTAGATGCATGTTCGGTTTTAATGTTTGCGCCTTCATGAACCAGAATCATTTCTAGTTGACAATATTGTGGAATACCTGAATCGACGTTCATGTATAGCTTTTATCGACATAAAATGCAAAGGTACGTTTTTAGCGCGTCATCCTGTCCGCTCAAATCTTTCTACACTACTTAAATATGTTGTAAACTTATATTTCCTTGGCACACACAATATTAATTCTTTAATTTGGACACTCTATAAAATGACATAACAACCAAGTACTGTTTGTCTCGGTAAGAACCATTTTAAGAACATTGTTTACTGCACTTGTTACGCGTTTCTGCAGCATGTAAATGATGAGTTATTGAGTCGCCAATATGCACGCCTAACGAATAACGACAGCTGTGTTTGCGCTGTCGGCACGGATCAGGCAAGGATGGCAGGACGCGAGAAGACAGTCGACACGCGTCGCTGGCTCCCAATGGAAGAACGTTTACAAGCGAATCCTGCTAGCGCGTCTATTGAGATCGTCTTGGCAAACGCAGAATCCGACACCGCAAAGTTGCATTCCGCGTGACCTCACCAAATCGAACGTTGCCACTGTCAAAGCCCACCCACAGAAATAGAGAAAGAAGCGTTAGTCAGTGCAACCCTTCATGCACCAGGGGATACCAGACTGTTGAACCTGCTGTAAAAAAGTCACAACCGACGGTGGTTTTTATCATTGTTTTAGTAATTGTTTTTATTCCTACGTCAGTGGTGTATGAGTGCAGATTTGCATGTGTATCTATAATATAAAGTAGTTTGTGATTCTGTCTGTCTGTCTGTCTGCCTGCCTGCCTGCCTGCCTGCCTGCCTGTCTGTCTGTCTGTCTGTCTGTCTGTCTGTCTGTCTGTCTATTCCCTCATATCTCCGTCAGTTTCGCATGTATGGAGCTAAAATTGTGTAGGCGTGCCTGGGGGCCCAAATAAAAAATCCACCGGGCGGTGGGATATTATGAAGGAGCCCGTGTGAACGTTTGACGTAGATTGCGTGATCTCCATCAAACGTCCACATGCGTTCCTTCGTACGGTATGTTACGTTACGGTACGTTACGTTACGCTTCGTGAAACCGGCAGTTGTACATTATCTTGGGGGCATGTCATTGTGCCATTTCCTTACAGCTCCCAAAACTAGACTGGGTAGTGCCAGGAGTTCAACAAGTTGTTGTCTTTTCCCCGTGCAACGCCGGACAACTCTGCTAGTTTTATATAGTTTAGATGTATTAAAATAACTGTGTCTTGGGAACTGTACAGATACAAAGGCTGAGCACAGCAAACTATACAAAAAGGTGGTCTCGAGACGAGACTCCCTCGAAATCTGTATGTATTGTATAAGTGGTGCTCCGGGAGATGATGGGGTTCTGTAAGATAATTGCGTCTTCTTAGCCATCAATAAAACAGTTATTGGTGATCATATCGGTTAAAAGAGAATATCAAATATTAGTTATTTTACGTGTTGTTTGTTGGGAAATTTACTAATATTAATTTCACCTTCTTGAACTTTGTGTCATTGTTGTTACACAAAAGAAACCTAACATATTAATATGCAGCTAATTTAGGCATACAACGAAGTTAGGGAGTATGTAATTTAGGAAATTCCTGGTCAGCTATTTGCAATATACCACTCTCTACCGGAAACAAATCCGCGGAAGATGCTCAGCCCTGAAGGGTATTGGCCCCTACACCAGACTGAAGGGTGTTGGCCCCTACACCAGACTGAAGGGTGTTGGCCCCAACACTAGATTGAAGGGTGTTGGCCCCTACACCAGTCTGAAGGGTATTGGCCCCTACACCCGTCTGAAGGGTGTTGGCCCCTACACCAGACTGAATGGTGTTGGCCCTACACCAGACTGAATGGTATTGACCCCTACACCAGTCTGAAGGGTGTTGGCCACTACCCCAGACTGAAGGGTGTTGGCCCCTACACCAGTCTGAAGGGTGTTGGCACCTACACCAGACTGAAGGGTGTTGGCCCCTACCCCAGACTGAAGGGTGTTGGCCCCTACACCAGACTGAAGGGTGTTGGCCCCTACAGCAGTCTGAATAACGCCATGACTTTTGGATACAATTAATTCATAATCGTATTCAGCAACTGGGGCAGGTCGTTAGTTCGTCATATATTGTATGTCCGTATCACTGGCACACCCATAACGTCAACCAACCGTCTCTGTTTCTGCTACTTTCTTTCGGAAGAATAAAGCTTATAAACGTTGAAATGCGATAAAAGTAAGTGGCGTCATATTGTTGCTGCTCACAAGCAATGAAAGGATCATGTAGACAAGCGTGCAAATGATGTGCCACAATGTCTGGGTGTGCAACGTTTTGTCAGAATCAAGAGTGGTTAAATCGCTCGTTATCCTGGCAACAATCGAATCGCACAGTCGGGTCAACGCGACAGACACGTTTTTATGGGCGGTAGCATAATCGTGTGATGCATGCAGAATGCAGTGCACATGAAACACAGTGCATTATGGTGCAGATTATGTACGTTGTTTCTGTTGCTATCGCCCCTGTGTGAACCACACTGAGTACGAGACAAGGGACGATCGGTTGTGACCGCTATACGGTGGCGTGATGTAATAGTGACGTCAGATCGATCCAAAGTCGACAGCCAATGGGATTGCAACGATACTATTTCTAGCCTACCAGAAACGTCGGTCGCGTCCCTTGCGTCTGGACAGGTTAGCCGATGTCACATAGCCCGTCCAAAATAATTAATTAATATAACAGTTGCTTGATATATTTATTTAATTAATAATTAACTATATAAGAAATTATCCCCTTAAAGCGAATATACGTAAAGATTTTGAGTGGTTAACTGATATAGAGCTAGTTCTGATTTCGCAAAGGTGTAATTATGCCTACATTCTCATAATTTTTGTATCCCAAAGTGCACCTAAATATGTGCATGGTTTGGCTGTCGCATATTTATCATCAGAAATAGTATGAAACAGGAATTTAACGTGAAAGGGTTCGCTTCACCGATCACTGAATCAAGACGATAAGTACTGTAAGCGATCGCTTTCTCACCGTTTTATCTCAAAAGCTGTCATCAGATAGCATTACGAAGATGCACAAGGCGATATTGGTAGCTATGAAAGTTTGATACTTTCTTGCACTTCTCGTATCTGCGACATCGCAGTAATAGAAATCTCGAGCGCCCTAATGAGCAGTTAGAGTTCCCTCCCACGGCATGTCCGCGAGACACATTCTGGGGAGGGGGACGTTTTGTCGAGTCACTGTTGGTGAATTTACATAACCTTGAAAGAGGGCGTAATGCAACCGAAACTGTTACCAGTTGAGAACACCGGTTTTGTTCTTCAAAACATATAGTTGAAGTATCTGCTTTCTAACATAAGAAAATGAAATATACCTGCTAGGGCTAACGTTGTTTGGATATTAGAACGCGTTCCTCCTTCAATCAAAGCTTTAAGCTGCCACAGCTGAACATTCCTCTTTATACCAATGCTTATTCTCGTATAATTATATTCTATTCTGTGTAGTTGGCCAGTAGGTTTATATACGTATATAGTTATTCGATTTCGTTTACACTGTAGGTTTAGCAAGTCAACATAAACAAGTTTACACTGTAGGTTTAGCAAGTCAACATAAACAAGTTTACACTGTAGGTTTAGCAAGTCAACATAAACAAGTTTACACTGTAGGTTTAGCAAGTCAACATAAACAAGTTTACACTGTAGGTTTAGCAAGTCAACACAAACAAGTCCAACACATGACACACGTAGGCGCTAGTAGCATTTTGTGTGATCTTGACTATTGTTTGTGCGCATGATTGAGAAGTTGTCACTTTGTTCAAACCGGTATGCGCACCAGAATTGGTCCAGTCTTGATTTGAATGTATTTACTTCATCGTGTGGTGCCATCTCCGCGCGGGAGGTTGGCTACAATGGATCGCCACTCGTGTCTGCATTGTGTCGTTCTTGTCAGACCTTCATACTTCCTTTCCCCCGTCCACGTGTTGATGTCTGTCCACGTGTCTCTTGGTCTCCTCCTATCTCTTTTACCGTGAGCCATCATCATCGTCTCATCATCATCTGGTCGAAAGACTTCGAGATTTTATGGCTCGCCGTTCAGCTCTCTCCTTCATACACGCAGTGAGGCATTCCCTCCGATATTTCCCGTAGCATTGCCAGGCTAGTACTAAGGCTTGGGCGCCGTATATAGCTTACCACATAGTTACTAAGTAGTCTACCACAGCTAAGAACCAGTGTTACCTGCGAGAACAGCAATCTCTGTTTCCGAGTACGGGCCCAGAGGCCAGCGCTCCCCAATTATGATGTCACTGCAAACTTAGTAATTTATTTTTACCATTTTTGTTTACGCCTTTACTACTAGACAGTTATAGAATTTGTACCTATGTTTCAATAAAATTTAAAATATAGCAACAAGTTGTTGACCGATAACATTTTCGTTATTTTCAGACGCACTTTATCAATACGTGGACCACTTGTTCACGTGTACCCTATCGTGGGGGGACGGGGAAGGCGGAGGGGGAGGAGAATAGGAAGAGGGAGATGGAGAGAGGGAGAGGGAGATGAAGAGGGGGTAGAATAAATGTTCATAAAAGACGTTACAAAACATTGGTCATTCGATTATTTACTAAAATACACCAACAACATTTTCAAGTATGTACATCGTTATCATACATTTGACTACTAAAGCAAGCCAAATGGTCAAGATCACGTTAAACCGTTAACCATGGGACTTCACGAGGCCCACATTATGTGGTGGGTAAATGATTAGGTATAAGAGTATTTTGATTAGCTGTCATGGAATTAACTATGTTGTAATGTAAACCATTTAGAGTAAACCGAAAATGACCGTAGCAGGAACTGATCATCATTACGTGAACATATCCTGTAGGCAAGGGACGTAGCCTCCAATACAAGGGACGTAGCCTCCAATACAAGGGACGTAACCTCCAATACAAGGGACGTAGCCTCCAATACAAGGGGACATACAGGGCTGGTGTAGCTCCAGGGGGCCTCGGCAAACAGGCAACTTTATCTTAGAATAACTCATCATAAGTGAAACACACTTTTGTTGACATTTCGTTTTGTGGGGGGGGGGGGGTTGAGCTGAGATTGCTTGGGACTCCCTGGTGTTATAGATGCAGTGTTCACTTGGGACTCCCTGGTGTTATAGATGCAGTGTTCACTTGGGATTCCCTGGTGTTATATATGCAGTGTTCACTTGGGATTCCCTGGTGTTATAGATGCAGTGTTCGCTTGGGACTCCCTGGTGTTATATATGCAGTGTTCACTTGGGATTCCCTGGTGTTATAGATGCAGTGTTCGCTTGGGACTCCCTGGTGTTATAGATGCAGTGTTCACTTGGGAATCCCTGGTGTTATAGATGCAGTGTTCACTTGGGACTCCCTGGTGTTATAGATGCAGTGTTCACTTGGGATTCCCTGGTGTTATAGATGCAGTGTTCACTTGGGATTCCCTGGTGTTATAGATGCAGTGTTCGCTTGGGACTCCCTGGTGTTATATATGCAGTGTTCACTTGGGATTCCCTGGTGTTATAGATGCAGTGTTCACTTGGGACTCCCTGGTCTTATAGATGCAGTGTTCACTTGGGACTCCCTGGTCTTATAGATGCAGTGTTCACTTGGGACTCCCTGGTGTTATAGATGCAGTGTTCACTTGGGAATCCCTGGTGTTATATATGCAGTGTTCACTTGGGATTCCCTGGTGTTATAGATGCAGTGTTCACTTGGGACTCCCTGGTGTTATATATGCAGTGTTCACTTGGGACTCCCTGGTGTTATAGATGCAGTGTTCACTTGGGACTCCCTGGTCTTATAGATGCAGTGTTCGCTTGGGACTCCCTGGTGTTATATATGCAGTGTTCACTTGGGACTCCCTGGTGTTATGTATGCAGTGTTCACTTGGGATTCCCTGGTGTTATAGATGCAGTGTTCGCTGAAACCATTCTGCAATTTGCAACATTGTAACGCAACAATAGTTATTTATAGCAAATAAAATATTTATTTCAAAACAATAAATAAACATAATCATGTATCCAATAAATAATCTCTCTATGTAATATACACACGTCAAACTTCACTGATTCAAATAAATACACTCAAACTGTCTGGTTGATACACTAATTAATTATCGAGCCAAATAAAAGAAGTCTAGTGCAAACAAACAAACTAAGCAATAGACCATCACTTCAGGTCGACGGTGGAACCGACGCTGCCTGAAGCGAGGTTATAGCATTGGCCGTGGTTGCGATCCGTTTCACGGCGGACGAGTCACAACGACATCTTTCTCCTGAAGATGGCACAAATGGCCAACCGCCGGTGGCTTTGTTACATCGGTTGCTGGCATGTTAATAATGCATTTTTGTACGGCTACAATAAGATCCAAGTTGGCAAAAAGACAAGACAAACGCTGCCAGGTAACATTAAAGTAGTTCGTCCGTGATAATAACCGTATTGTAGGTGCAATTGTTGTCAATTCTTATTCGGCAAGAACCGCACGCTTGGCTGGACGCATTGCAAGATCAAACAAACACTGGTGCGGCGTCTTTGCCCGGAGCGATTGATGACTAAAGCGAAGAACACCGGGAATAATTGAGCAATGAAATCACAGGATTTTTCGACGAAAATGTCAGAATGATTATGTACAAAGTCAAAACGCCGTTAAAAAGTACGCATAAAAACACAAATAGACACAGGACAAGATATTCCACGGAAGTCTTCTTTGCCGCAAGATATGTTTTGTGTGGATGGTAATGTCGGAATGTGTGCGGGGATATATGTATGAATAGTGCAGTTGTTGTGCTTGGTTTGGATGGAATTGTACGGATGATGACATGTGAACTG